>OZ017755.1:890274-990294 GCA_963969365.1 Asterochloris sp. CNOR1 | reverse complement strand
AGATTTGCTTGCATAGCTGGCTTGTGAATCAAGTCTCAAACATGCTAACTGCTGGGGGTGGAGGGAGGAGGGAATCTGACCTGGGCGTTGAGCTGGACAAGGCGTTTGCTTTGATGTGGCATACTGATTGTTCACCTGAGGCTTGAGCCAGGCCAGGGCATGCAGTCCGCTGCCGTGACACACTGGATGTCCTTGAACCAGACCCTGTGACTGGACCCTCTGCTGCAGGAGCAGGTGCAACAGAAGCCACACAACAAGTCAAAGTGGGGCGTGTTTGGCCTGTGAGACCTGTACATGTTGCTGCTCTGAGCTTGCCATGGCTTTCTGGCCTCTGGTGCTTGCTGCCGCCCCAACATGGAGCCAGATGCAGGCATTCTGGCCTTTGAAGGCCGCTGCCTTGCAAAGTCAGCAGAATGAGCGAGACTGGGCGCTGCCCTGCTATGGCCGCTTGAGGCACTGTCAAATCGTGAAGACTGTGCTCAGCATCTTGCACATTGGAACCTACACCCCTCCATTGCCTGGCATGACCAGCATGAATATATTTTGCAAATTCATCCCATCAGCCTGCCCAAAGCGGGAATATGAAAACACGTATCAGAGAAAACAAAGCGTGTGTCCACCAAGACACTAAAAGCACAAAGGTTGAGGGGGTAAGAAAAGGGCCTCAGCAGCAAGGGTCACTGCTAGTGAGCGAAACTGTGCAAAGTGTGAGGCAGTGCTGTGTTCAAGGGAGAGAAGGGCAAGTGCCACGCCTTGCAAGGCAGGGGGACCGCCGAGTGGCAGGCAGGAGGGGGTCACCCTGGCAGGGCATGAAGCACCTGCTATCTAGACAAAAGTCTGCCGTCAGGGTGCTCAAGGTGGGTTGCAGGGTGTAGGTGGGTGGACGCAGGCAACAAGACAGCTGGGCCCTGTCTGCTTCTTGTGGCCTGGCTCCAGGAGGGTCTGTAAACAGTGCTGACTTCCCGTCTGGCAAGGTGATGCAAGGCACCACCGCTGCCCGCAAGCATGCTGGGCAACGTGGGAGCGCAGAGGCTGGCCTCTGTCCCAGTCCAGATATGTGTTGATTGCGTGAGAGGCCATCCCCATGGTGCTGGGTGACGAATGGTGCTATCACAAATTTGCGGGGTTTTCTGGGCGATTGGCTCGCTCTGCCGACAGCAGGCGTGTGTGGCTTTCACCGCACGGCCTGGCAGGGGGCGCGATTTCCTGAGTGGTGAGGCGCTTGGCAGGCTGGTGACCGGTGCTGAGGGCCTTGTGGGGGGCCCAGGCACAGGTCTGTGCAGCTGTCAAACAGGCGCAGCGCTGGGTTGGCTGCCGGCTTGAACTTGAGGGGGGGCCGCCGTGCAGCCATCCGCCGGGCAGCTGCTGGATCCTTTCGCCACCTGCAGCAGCAGCCACGACCTTTGCCAACATGCATCGCCAGCAGGTGTGCAGCACCAGCAAGTTTATAGCACCCCCTGTGAGCAGCAGGGGTGACCAGCAGCAAGCCCATGATGCTCCGTAAGCCCAGTGTGACCTTTGCTAGCGTGCTGGCAGTTGGCCATGAGCCTGCATTCCTTCTGTATGAGTCGTGGCCCCTCACCTGAGACTCTGCCAGCAGTGGCTCCAGTCAAAGACATTGCTGTGACGCCGCGTGGCCCGCCCAGGCACCACCTCGTATGGTGGCGTGTTGGAGTAGAGGCTGGTGTCCGAGCCGTTGCTCGCGCGCGTGGCCGTGCTTGGGACGAGTGCTCCAATGGGCAGAGCCATCTTGTCCATCGGCGTCCACTGACGATCCTGCATGGAGGTGTGGTCGCTCTCTTATCACAGACCCTCTGGGCAGCAGCACTGCAGCAGTGCGGTGCCAGCACATGGCAGCATTGCACCACTAGCGCATGGGCGTCTAGTGTTGCTCCTGCAGACGGGGCCTGTGTCGACAGGAGTGCAGCAGCACATTGCAGTCTCGAGAGTGGCAGCAGCCGCAGTGCACCTCAACAATGAAAGCATGCGCTGCCGAGAAGGCCTCAGACGCGATGCAAATGCCTTTCGTCACTGCTTTGCATTTGTGCTCAACCCCTCAGCCAAGGTGCTCGACAGTGCCGGTGGCAGCAGTCTGCCCATTGGGCATCAGGCACAAAGGTGTCGCGGGTAACTCTCCAAGCAATGATGAACACAGCCTGCTCGGGGCTATGCTCACCATGGCATTGCGCCTGCCACTGGGGGGCTTCCCACTGCTGCTGCTGGGCGCCGTCTTGTCCTGCACCTGCGTCGCCTCCCGCTGCTGCCAGCGGGTCTTTGCGCGGCTGGTCCTGCATGTACTTGGGCAGCCCGCCGGCGCTCATAGAAGGCCTTGGTACACCTGCAGCACAGGGGCACCTGTGGCTGGACAGCGGCTAGGGGCCATGCGCACCAGCCAAACGGTGCAGTGCATGGACGCTGTAGCAGCTGCACAGGTGCTTGCAGGGACTGCGGTGTCATGGAACTGACAGCAGCAGCCAGACATGGCTGGCTTGAGCCTGCAGAGAGGGACTGGTCGAGCTGGCCTCACAGCAGGGCACGGGAGCCGCACTGGGGCAGGCGGTGGTGGTGGTGGACTTGGTGTGGGTGCACGCGGCGCGCATGTGCTTCAGGCTGCTGCTGGGTGGTGCCCTCATAGCTCGACGAGGAGCTCACCCTGCAGGGATAGTGCACAAGCCATCGTCAGAAAGGACTGCACAGGTGTCGGCGCATGGCGGCAGGCAGGCAGGCACCTGTACAGGCACAGGGCAGGCGTCTGCTGGCCACAGGAGGGCACAGGAGGGTCACTTGTAGTGCATCCCACCTGCAGGGACGATGTGCTGGCAGCTGAGGCAGTGGAGGTCTCTGACAGAGGCGCCGGAGGTCCCCTCCACTGATGCTGCTGGCGCAGCTGGGTGCCAACTGCTCTGCAGCAGCAGCCGCAGCCGCCTCAGCCCCGATGGGTCACAGGGCAGCTGTGTCAGCTGTCACCCGGCCTGCAGGGGTATCAGCAGGGTGTCAGTGGCGAGCTGTGCAGAGGCTGGAGGGGCTGCACACCTAAAGGTGTGGCCAGCATGACAGGCATGTAGGCTGCTGGGCAGCTGTGTTGCAGCTGCCTGGCCTGCTTTGCCTGCAGCAGCTGGTGTGCCTCTCATAAGAAAAAAGCAGTCAGGAACGGCAGTGGGTGATGATGGACAACTTCTGACAGAGGTGCCCTGCTTAAAAGCTCTTGTGACAGCCTTCAAGCCCACCTCACAGCAGAACGGGAGTGCACATGACCAGCAGCCATGCGAGAGGCCTGTCTCACCTGATCAAGATGGTGGGCCCCTCCCTGGCAGCCACCAGAGGGCCTCCCCCGCTGGAGCCCTCAGGACTGGCAAGCCAGTTGGCGTCCCGCACGAGCAGAGGTGACAGGGGGCGCACCCTGTCATTGGACTGAGTCGGCGCTTCAGGCGTACCTGGGCTGCGAGCCCGAGCCAGGCTGGGCCTCTGGTCCAGAGCTGCAGCAGGGAGACAGCGGGCAGTGAGTGCCCATGCCGCCCACCTCCTGCTCCCAGCCAAACAAGGTGATATTGCCTTGACTCGGGCCCTGCTGCAGCAATCAGCACAAGGGGCAGCCAGATATACTCTTGAGCTCAGCTGTCCTGCTGCAGCCATCAGCAAGATAAATGCTGTACAGCCACCCTTCAAAACATAGATGGATAACCAACAAGACTGTGCCACACCTGAGCCAGCTGACGCCATCAGGTCAGGCTCGATGGCCAGTGTGTTACTCAGCGGGTTGGACTCTGCCCACTCCGAGATGCGGTCATTTTGGGCCACTGGCTCTGAATCCACGACATGGCGCAACCCCTCGCAGTCGAGCCGAGAAAGGGGAACCACCACTGCCGGGTTGCCTGTTAGGCGGCTGCTCCTGCAGACAGGCAACCAACAGAGTGAGTGAGCGAGTTATGGTGCCAGAGGCAGGTGCCACTATTGTAGCAGCTACCTCACTGGGAACCCCTGTGCTGGCAGACCCAGATGGCTGGTGAGCACCAGTGGCTGGCGCTGGCTACGCAGCCCAGGAGCCCACATGCAGATGTGCCTGCCAGAAAACAACGTTCAGCCTGAGAGTATAGACTTCACGCCAGATGCAGGGGAGAAGCTCAAGCACAACAGGGTCTCACGTAAGCTGCCTAGCTGGTGGGATGCAAGGTGGCACTGCGCTGCACGTCATGTCATGGCCCACCTGAGTGGGGAGATGCTGCCTGCTCCGGGGGTGCGCGGCCCAAACAGCAGCGGGGACTGGCTGGCTGGGGGGCCAGCCCGCGGCGTGATGGTGGGGCCCTCCGGCACTGCCAGCTGAGCACCTGGAACCTGCACCAGGCAGACAGCATCAGGGGACTGTGTGGCCACAGAATCGACACCTTGTGGGTGCCATGCTCTCCTGGTGCCAGGCAGCGCAGAATGTGACCGCGCTGCACCTCCGTGCACCTTCCAGTCAGGACTCCGCAGGGCGGTCTCGTTTCCCTGCAACTGCACTGCTCTGCTGTGCATGAGCATGCTTGTGCGAGTGCACCCTGAGAATGCACTCTGCCTGCACAGAATGCCTGCACAGGTTAGCCCGCCTGCGATGAGCCAGAGCTGCAGGCAGGCAGCTGCCCCTGCAGCTTTGGTCAGCAGGGCGCCCATTTCCAAACTTACCTTACATGAGCCCTGCTGACACATACATTTCATCTCTGCAAGGCTGAGCAGCATGCCCCCCTCATAAGACTGGTGTGGGACACTGGTTGTGCGGAGTCTCCTGGGACCAGGGCAGGTAACAGCCAGCTGGCCATGTGCCTTTGGGCAGCGCTGGGGCACCCCACACGCTTCAGGCCGTATTTGACACCAATCTGTGACTTGCCGAGGCTAAGCAGGATGCCCACCTGGGACGAGCCCGAGCTGGTGGTAGGCGGCTGCCCTGAGCCCCCCAGGTAGGCGTTGGGCAGCACGGGGGTGACAACCACCCCCTCCACGCCCGCCATTACAGCAGTGGACCCACTGGAGTTGTGGGTCGTGCGCGAGCTGAGGGCCTGCCGTGCAGCGTTGCGGCTGACGCCCGAGCTGCTGGAGGTGAAGTAGGCCGCCTGCAAAATGGTAAGAAGTTGCGAATGAGAGGTTGGCGCAGAGTATGGGTACAGCATTGGTCACGGCCTGTGCAACTTGGCTTGGCGCTGCTGCAGGTTGAGGAGGCCGTCTGCATAGCAGTGTAAAACACGGACATGCTGCAATACCTTACCAAAAGTGCTGCTGACAAAGTGGAGGTAGCACAGGGTGGGCTTGGGATGCGGTGATGGGGAGGGCAAGCACAGTGCCTGGGCAGGCTGTGATGCAGATGCTCCAGAGCGTCGCAGCGTCGGAGCAGAAAAGCTTTTGTGACTGCAGCTGAGGCTCTCTGCAAAGGAGCACGGCCCGTCCCACCAATTGAGCAAGCTTGCAAGTCCACGTGCCAGTGGGAAGAGTGCACGATGGCTTTCCCACACCCACCTCTGGCCGGAACTGGCGCCCAGAGCTGCTTGAGGAGGACTGGCCAGCGGAGGGGTTGGTGACGCCGTGTGCAGATGAGCTGGACGCCGGCACGGCTGCCGCAGTCACCTGAAGCGTGCGACCCGAGCTGCCGCTGTGGAGCTGAGTCGCCTGGGGGCGGTCGCTGCTCTGGGATCCCTGCAGGGGCAATGGGGCCAGCTCAGGCCTGCACAGGCAGCTAACACCCGCTGGGCATTGGACAAGATGTAGCTGAGTGCAGTGCAGGGCAAGGGAAGCAAGTCACACGTTGCACCAGGGTTCTGCAGAACTGCAGACAGCAGAGCCGTGGCCCGCCCTGGGGCTTCTGGCTCCCAGCAGAGACAATACTCCTTCACTGTCAAGCACAACCCGCCCAGAAACATGCCCGTGCCATGCAGTGTGCACCCTGTGCTGTTTGGCCCGCAGTGCACGCTGCCCAGCTTGCATTCGCAGCTGGGCCCTGCAGCCGCCACCTGCTCAGGAAGCCGGCCCCAGCCAAGTTTTGTGAGAGCCATGTGACCTGTCACAGGAGCTCTGCACCTGTGACCTTGTATGGTGCCTGTAGGGTGTCATGAAGTGGGAAGGTGTGCGAGCCCACCTGTGACGACGCAGAGCTGCGGAAGGAGCGCAGCGTTACAGCGTCCCCGTCGACAGCCCCGGCCTTGTGCTGCTGCTCCAGCCTGAGCCTCTGCTGCTCCCTCAGGGTGCCCGCCAGGCCAGCCCCAGCCCCTGCAGGCGGCTCCGCCTGCCCCCGTCGTGCGTCACGGTCGGCGGGGGCGTTGTCCGGGCTGCTGCCACTCTCCAGGATGCTGCTGGGGGCTGCCTGCAGGCTCAGGCGGCGCACACGCTCCTCCCTCTGCTGGTCCCGGGCTGACTCGGGGGCGGCAGCGATGTCATCCACCTCTGCATGTGAGACCGCCCCCTGATGCCAGGCTGCCAGGCTGTCTGGCCTGTCATTGTCCGTGCTGGTGGTCGAGGTCTGCAGGCAGGCCACGAAAGCTCCTCAGCTGGAGGGCACCCGTGCTGCAGGGCACTGGGGTTGCTAGGTTGGAGCCCTCGAGTGGGCCTGCCGTCATCTATGCAGGTCTGCAGGCATTGCACAGGGCTCCTCACTTGCCGGCCACTACTGCTGAAGGGCTATAAACATCAGGCGGTGGAGCCCTTTGAGTGGCCCTGTCGCATCTGTGCTGGTGGCGGCCACCGCCAGCACAGCCAGGTCATGCTATGCCCACTTTGGCAGCCAGGTGAAGCCGTTTTTGCTGATGCCCACCTCATCCTCCTCCCACTGTGCCCCCAGCCCAGAAGCTGCCAGCGCAGCGGGGTCCCGCTCCCCAGAGTCCAGCCCCGGCTTGTTCTGCAGCTCCTGTCCCTCCTGGGAGGCCCTGGAAGCCACTGACTGCTCCGACTGGCCGGAGCCAGACCAGCAAGAGGGGGCCCTGCCCTCGGCATCGGAGAACCCTGTTTGCTCGCCCTCCGCCATCTCCATGTGCTGCTGGGCTATCTGGGACTGGGCCTGCAGGGCAGGGGCAGGTGGGCAGGCTGTGGGGAGAGGGTGCAGTGTGACCTGTGAAGAGCAGGTGGCAGCCCCAGCCGGGTTGTGGGCCTTCCGCCAGTCATTGACATGCCTCGCAACACTCATGGGAGGTTGGTATGCGGGCGCAATCTGCGACCAGTGCTCCGAAGTGCAGGCTGCCAGCCCACTTGCCCCATCCACAGGATGGCTCTGCCAGACTGATGCACACAATGAGGGCTATAAGCAGGCCTTGGCAGCGCAGCTGGGCCACACCAGGGCGTGAGCGCCCAGACGTGGGCTGCAGGCTGCGTTGACCCACCTGGAGGATGGCACTGCCCAGCTGGTGCACAAGGGCCCCGCTGGTGGCAGAGCCAGGCAGCAGAGCACTGTCTGCGGAGGCAAAGATGTCGTCCTGGGTGCTGGCCAGCCCAGCAGGGGGCATGTCCTCAGACAGGTGGGTGTCCAGGAGGCCAGTCATGTGGGTGTCCATGATCTCAGGGGCTGAGTCCACCTCCGTGCTGGCCTCCTGCAGCAGCACCAGGCACCACATTGCAGACAGCACATCAGCGCTTGATACACTATCAAACACTCCACACAGGAAGGGCAGTATGCCCATGCTCCACATGGCTTCCAGCACAGCTCTGCTGCTGGCCATATCAGGGAACCCAACACTCAGCAGTGCGTCCAGCAGCCTGCTGTGGTTGGCCCATTTCTTGAAGTGATGCCTGGCACTGCTTTCTGCGCATGCTGCAGGCAGCATGCTGCTGACCTCGATGGGGCTCAGCTTGTCCTGGGGGCTGCCAAAGGGCAGGCCCCCCCTGCTGAGCACCTCGCTTTGCAGCAGCTGCTCTGTGGTGAAGCCAGCGTCCGAGGCCGTCTCAGGCCTCTGGCGGGCTCCTGCCATCTGCCGCAGTCCCCAGGGGCCCTGCACAGGAGGGAAAGACGTCTGGGACTCGCAAGCTGCACCTGCGTCTCTACAGGCGGTTTCCAGCCAGGACTGAGCTGAGTTGTGGGCACCACAAACCCTCAGAGTACATGTTCGAGCACAGCAATGTGCATGATGGTTTTACCAGCATAGCAAGCAGGCAGCATGTGGGCCGATCACTACCGGGCGCAGGGCGCACCGTCGTGGCAGTGCCCAACGCAGCCAGTGTGCATGCAGGCTGCTCTGTGGCAGCTGCCCGTGCGTCTGCCAGCAGGTCCCGAGAGGTGGGCCTGTTGGCTGCCGCCCGCGCTCGCCGCTGCTGTGTGAGGCGCAGCATGGACCCAGGCTGCACTGGAGTCCCTCTGGAGGGCGTGTCCCCCCTGTCGGGTGGCGCAGCCTGTGGGGGCTCCTGGTGACCATGCTGCTGAGGCTGCTGCCATGGCGGGTAGCAGCTGCGGCCGCCGTCTGCCAGGTTCTGGCGTGGCGCCATGTCTGCTAAGTGTAGAGAGGATGGCAGACCCAGCACACGCCTGCAGCAGGGGGGACAGGATGGCTGAGGGCACCAACGTGGGGCGCAGCGTTGCACCAGAGCGGTGCATGTGGCAACCATGCAGGGCTATTGGCATGAAGCTGCTGACCCTACCACGCCTTCCTTGAGTTCATTGGGCCACCTGGGAAAGGAAATCAAGACCTGCCACTGCATGTACCTGCACCCCGCATGCACCCAGCTGCCTTCCTCATGCAGCCTTCAGGGGGAGAGGGGACTTCACACATGAGGAATTTAGTCACTCGGTGCTGCCCACCAACCCCACAGACCCGGCATGGGCCCTCGCCGAGCCAGTCATGCACAAGCCAGTTGGGCAAAAGCATGGGGCGACGTCGAGCAAAAAGTGCCGGCTGTCAAACTTGAACTCACCTCGGGGCCCCAGCTTGTTAGGAAGACTGCTGCGTGGGCTGGATCCAGCCAAATCACTTGGGCCCTTTTCGTGGGTTTGAGGTCAGGGCTCACCTCAAGAAGGGGCCACCGAGTAGTAAATCTCTCCGCTCTGCGCTGCTGTACTACTTCTGTTCAGCTCCTGCTGCCAGACGTCCAGAGCCCTCACGCCTGGTGCCCCTGTTGCACTTTTTGTAACCTCGGATGTCTGTCGTGATGCCAAAGACAAAAGATAAAAAAATGAGTTGCCACCTGTTGTACAGGATGCAACCACCTACTGAGTGAATTGTCACTGCTGTGTTAGTGTCATCTTGGTGGCAAGAGCCTGATGCTGTAGCTGTCTGTGGGTCACTGCCAGCTGGTCCAGCTGAAGGGGCGCCAAGGTGTATCAGGCATAAGGGCTCCTGAGTACATCTACAAGAATTGGGCATAATATTCAGCATGGCCTCATATGCCGCATGGGCGGCCCACCCCCACCAGCAGCTGCTCTGCCTGCAGGAGCCTCTTGCGCCTCTCATGTGGGCAATACTTGCGGCCAATGGGTACCCCACAGCAGAGCTTGCTGAGGATACGCGGCAGGCAGCTAGTGCTGCTTCAATCAAAACGCCTGCATCAAGAGCAGCCTGCCACCTTTGCTGAGAAGGCCGCAAGATGCCTGCATCTGACAGGGGCCAGGCATTAGTACCAGCCTGCCTGAGCCACCCATAGGGCTCTGGGCTTGAGCAGCAGCCTGCACACAATACACATTGACAGTGCCATGCTTCATGTTGACCACACCTGTCCATGCAGTGCTTTCAGCAGAGCCATTGCAGTGCTTTCACCAAAGCCATTGGAACAAGCCATTGAAACCACTGCATCTGCAGCTCCATTGCATCTCAAGCTTGTTCTGCATGCTGTTCATGCAGAGTCATAAACATCTCAGCAGCAGCTTCTCCAAGAGCTTAGTCCTGGTAGCCTGTTTGTTGACAAGCTGACCTTTGTCGCTCTGAATCCATTCATCTGCCGTGCCATGCACATGTCTGTCCGGCCTGGCTCTGTCAAGTGCCCATACTCAATTCATATAACTGTACGAAGGCCTGCCAGGAAAAGTTGTGCCATAACTCAGGCTGCCATGAAGGTCTATCTCGTGAGCGATGTGCATACGGACTATCCTGCCAACATGGAGTGGTGGGCCCTCTTGCATGACTGTAAATGTCTCAACATCTCACAACACTCAACTTGAAGATGTTCACAGTTCAACACGACACCGTGTCTGTGCAGGTGCCAGGCTCTCCCAGAGCGGCCTGATGATGCTATCATCCTGGCAGGCAAGAGAGATGAGCATTCTTACACAGCCATGGCATCTTTAGTTGCCCTCCCATGGGCCTGACTGCAGCAGTGTAGCAGGGTCCATAGCTGCCAGTGCTGAACTTGCAGGAGACCTCTCTGACAATGTCGAAACTTTCACCTCCACCCTGCGCTGCTTTGGTGCAAAGTACAAGCACTGCTTTTACACGCCTGGCAACCACTGCCTCTGGGTCCGCAATGGGGAGGAGAAACTGCGCAACTCTCTTGGTGAGCAGCTTGGTACAGCATTAGCAGTATGTGAGCCAGCGGTGCCTCAGCTGCTCTGAGCCTCGTGCTCTGGCGTGAGCCCAAAAGCAGCATGCATAGCTGCTGTATGAGTACTGATGAAAGCCCCAGCCTCATTTGCCAACAGCTGTACATGGCCAGCCTCCCTGGCAAATTTTTAACATGGCAGTGGGCTTGACGGTCTGCATTGGTCTGCAACACTTTCGTCGCAACAGACCCTTACACAAGCCGAGCGCCATCTGCCTGTCAGGCAAGCCAGCAGTCCAGGCGTGCAGCAGCCCATCCATGCAGTGACGCGTCTCTCCTCAATCCAGCTGTGCACCTTCAATGCAGGCAAGCTGGCGCTGCTGGAGCAGATCTGCTGCGATCTGGGCGTGCACACCACAGCGCAGCAAGTGGAGGGATTGTGGATTGTGCCACTGAAGAGCTGGTACCACAGCAGCTTTGACAAGGAGCCAGACATCGCAGGCTCATTGTCAGCAGAGCGGGTGAGCCTGTGCATCCTCGGGGATGCATCTGAAGCACCCATACTGCTCAACTGCCGTAGGCAGGGCTGTTGACAGCAGTCTGACAACTCCTTGCTTGCACCTGGTGCAGGTGTTTAAAGACTTCCATGCATGCAGATGGCCAGAGCACTTTGATGCTCGAGACACCTCACTAGCACAGCATTTTGACCAGATGAACGCTGAGTCAGTAGACACAGTGGCCCACAGTTTGCAGTGTCAGTCCAGCGCCAACCAAAACAGGTCTCCAGTCATCACTTTCAGCCATTATCTACCCTTCCAGGTGCACACGGATTTCAGCTGGAAAACCAGTTCCCTTGCCAGCGCTTTGCTTCTATCCAACATGCATGACTGGCCCTGCAGGGCCTGCTTCCTGAGAAACGCATGCTGTTTGTGCCAAATTTGGCCAAGGCATCGGGCAGCGACTTCCTTCTGCCTCACATACAGCGGCTGCAGCCATTGGCACACTGCTTTGGGCACACCCATTTCAGCTGGGACTGCACCACAAAAGGTGTACGCTATGTGCAGTGGCCCTTGGGCTATCCTCAAGAGCGAGCGTAAGCTAAAGCATATCAAGACCGTCATCTTGCAAAGTGTCCTTCAGCACCTGAACCGTCCTGTTTGTGCAGGCGACGACCCAATGCAGCTGACTGGCAGCCCCTGTTGCTCTGGAGCAGTGACTCTGGCCTTTCAAGTCAGGTGTTTGCATACTGGAGCCATTATTACCAGCACAACAAACGAGACCCCAGCAATGTTGAACCTGCGTCGTGGGTTGCTGCCAGGACGCGTAAAGCCAGATGACTATCTGCATCCCTTGTTGTTAACAACATCACTAACGAGGTGTTCATTTTATTGTTTTCTGCCACCCTCACTTCCTCACAAAGGCCCAGCATCAAAATCATGGGAGGATCCTCTCAAAATTGCGCCCAGCGCATTTGCATAGGCCGGCCAGGTTACTGGTCATCATCTAGGCCTGCAAAGCAGACAGGCAAGGCAGGTCATGGCCTGCACTGGCTGCTGGCAGTGGTCTGGAGCACAAGGCAATTTGCCCCCTAGACACAGCATCGCAGCACTGGCACTTGGTGGAGCTGTCTGAAGGGCAGGTGCAAGTGTGAAGCCCGCTCCACCCTGGCCAAAAGCAACAGGGGCAAGCAGCAGAGGCAGCCATGGCCTGAAGATCCTTACCTGGCACATAGACCAGCTCCACGTCAAACACTACTGGCGTCTTGGGGGGCACGCGGGGCCTGCCTGGCCCGCTGGCCAGCCCCTTGGGAAAGGCCAAATTGCCAGGGATGTACAGCCGCCGGACGCCACCGACCTTCATGCTGCCAAGCCCCTCATCAAGGCCAGCAATGACCTGCAGGAGCGCTCCAAGGTGAAGGTGGCAGCTCTTTGTGTCAGCGCCAGGGAGTCTCAGGAATGACCACTGCCCTGGACAGGGTGAGGGCGGTGCACCTGCGAGTGAGCGCTGGAAGGCACACGCTGCTTTCAGTACGCATGCCAGTGGCAGAGACTGCATCCAATGCACAGCAGTCAGCCCAAGTCCATCTTGAGTGCACACCTGCCCAGCACCAACCCTGATGTCGTATGGCTTGCCCTTATCGAGAGAGCTGTCAAAGATCTTGCCCTGGGGGGTCTTCGCCACATAGTTGGCCACTACCTGCAGCAGGCGCGTAGGCAGTCAGAGCTGCTGACAAAGTCTGACTGCCGCACGACCATGCTGCACAGCTCCCTGAGCGCTGGTCAGAAGCCTGGTCGCTGCCAGGTCTGCTTTCATGGCGCGCGTAGCAGATAGCAGACCACCAAATCGGCAACAATCCTGTGAAGATAGCTGAGGACCCCAACACGACATCAATGCTCTGAGCCGTGCTGCAGAAGCAGCAGGCAGTGGCCCTGCAAAAAGCAGTATAGCGTGTCACCTGGAAGCCAGTGGGTGCCCTTGGGCCAGTGCCCTCCTTGATCTCCTTGTACTGCAGGCCAGACTGGGACGTGATCATCTCTGCCTGCTCCAGCCGAGCCTCGCACTCAGAATCGCACAGGAGCTTGGTGCTGGGGCCCTCATCTGGCAGGCTTGTGGCATCAGCTGGGAGCTTGCTGCATTGAGGTCAAGGGGTGCATTTCAGAGAGCATGTGAAGGACCTGCTCGGCAACATGCAGCAAGCCATCCCAGCGTGCCACATGTAGGCTAGATTCTGGCAGGAGGGTGACATTGACAACTGCAGCGCACCTCAGAAACCCCAGGCCAATGGTCGCCGCCATAGCCTGCTGCAGCAGGTGTCGCCGAGGCATTGTTATGCTGGGCCTGCATGTCTGGTCCTCATTCTGTGCTGCATTGCATCTCACTGAGGAGGAGTTGCATCTACCTGCAAAGTGCAGGCTCAGGGTTGCACAGCATGGCTTACATTGATTGCTGCATGTGCTGCAAGACATGCCATGAGCCCGAGCGTGAAAGCTGTTTCCAAGCTCACGGGCAGCACTGGACCTGTGGGCCTGCAGCTGCAATGGGCAGGCCTGCAGGAGGAGGATGAGCTTGAGACATCTGGCCATGGACGTGCAGAGCAAAGCGAGCTCGGCTTTCTTACATGCTGGACAATGCTGAAAGCCATTCTGCAGACCAGATCCAGGACAGGCCTGGCTAAAAGTTTGGGGGAAAGAAAGCGTGCAATCGTCTCTTTCTGCCAGCGAACAACTTGCCATTGTGCTGACTCCTCTGCAGTGTACTCTGCTTTGCTCAACTGCAGCCCATAGTTGCTTCCTGTTGGTCTGGCAGAGGCATCTAGCGAGCCAGACTGATGATGTCCTGCCTGTGAGGCAGGCACCAGATGTGCTGCTGGGAGGGATGCTGAGCTGAAGGTTGCTCCATGGCGCTGGCTGGTCCCTGGCAGGATGTTCAGGGGGACGTTGCCCACAGGAGGGCGCTCATTCAGCACATGTGAGCTGGGCCAGGCATCTCCTGCTCACAACATCACAGGACAACTCCATGGTGCTGACTGCCTGCCTGCTCCTGCAGCTATCGGCTGTTTGCAGCAAGGAAGCCCAATGTCACCCAGGAATGGCAGGAGAGGCTCCCAGACTTTGTGAAGAGACTGGAGGAGGCGTTGTACCGCAATGCATGCAGCAAGGTGCGGCCCAAACATGCAGCAGAGCCTGCACGCTATTGGGATGCACCATGTGCAGCCATCCTCCCTGGTTCCTGCAGGAGGAGTATTCTGACATCACCACGCTGGAGCAGAGGCTCCAGCAGGTTGCCAGGACCTTTGTGAGCAGTAAGAACAACCGGCAGCAGCAGGCACAGCAGCAGCAGCGCCCAGCCTCAGCGGGTCCGCCGGGCTCACAGGGGGGCTCAGCCCCCTCTGCCTCCACTGCTGCCCCATCTGTGCTGCTGCAGCAGCAGCAGGGGCAGCAGCTCTTCCCAGGCCAGGTCCCAGGAGGTCTTCAGCGAAATGCTATGATGAACGGGCTCGGGGGACCGGGAAGCCTGATGCCCGGGGCTGGCATGCCTTATCAGATGGCTTCGGCAGCACTCGTGGCGAACGGAATGTCGGGGCTGGGGAGCAGGGCAATGCCAGGAGTTGGGCCTCAGGCTCAGCCTCTGATGTCTTCACCTGCCCTAGGCCAGCCAGGGATAGATCCAGGCATGGGCCTGATCGGCATGTCCCCTCTGCAGCAGCAGGCTGCTGCATTAAGGAGCCAGGCTGCCAGCCCTGCCTCAGTGATGGGCAATGGCAAGCCTTTGCCGGCAGGAGTGCTGCGTGGGTCTGCAGCACGGGATCAGGCCACCGGACCTCAGTCAAGCTTGGGAGGCAGCACAGTGAGTTGCCTGCACTGTGCAGGCAGATCCGCAGCAATTCTAGGGAGTACAGGTTGCATGGGACACCATATGTGCAATGTCCGTGCAACATTAGGGTTGCACAAGTTGCGGAGCACGCATCTGGGTTGGTCAGACGTTCTGCACCTGTGTCTTGCCTCACATGAAACACATGCCATCCACCACACTTCATACGCATGGCTGATTGCATCGTTTATTGGCATGCAGGCTGTGCCCCATCAGGCAAGGGGCCTGGTAAATGGTGAGCTTGTGCCTGCCTTGCTGTGTCAACGCCTGCGGGCATGCTACACTGCAGCGTGTGATTGGCCTGCTCAGTGCTAGCATGCTCAGTGCCTGTTCCACGTCCTGCCCGTGCCAGCTGTGGAGCTGGCGGCGCAGGGTTGCTTGGCTGACGTCCCATTCTCATGATGCCGCTGCCCTGCAGGTCTTACACCCCAGATGCAGATGGGGCTGGGTGGCCAGATGCATGCATCTGCAGCCCAGGCAGGAGTCATGCCTAAGGCCATGCAGTTGCAGATGCAGCAGCGACTTAGGGTGAGCGCAGGCAGGAGCACCACTCTGCCACTCCGACTTAACTGTCACAGAGGGCCAGCCAGCATGTGCTGGGCCAGTGCAGACATCAGCATGCACCATGATGCAGGATCCTGTGCTGCTAGCGTGCCTTAGGCAGCATGTTGGGCCATAGTTGGTTGGGTTTCTTGCCCATGCTGTGGTGCTTGCAGCAGGATGTGTCTTTCTAGGAGGCAGGCTGCCCACACGCTCCAGTGCCGATTGTATGCTTGTGCTCAACCTGAAGGTGACAGACTGCTGCATGCCACAATGCCCGTCGCACAATTGATGCAGCCAACAGACCCCCTCTGCTGCTTGCTGACACATTGACGATGCTGCAGCTGACAGATGCCCTTTGCTGCCCGTTGCAGGGCGCCAATGGCATGATGGGCAGCATGATGCCGGGTGCGGGCATGATGGCTCTAAATGGGCAGCCAGGCAGCTCCCACATGGGCTCCATGATGCCCATGATGGCGCAGCATCACCACACCAACGGCCTCATGCCAGGTGCTATCAGTTCGGCAGGCTGGCGCTGCTTGGGCAGTGCTGACTGCGCCTGCTGACCTGGTTGCAGAGGCAATGTAGGCGTCACACAATCTGCAGTTGAGCTGCAGCATATCACCTTTGACATGTGCACCTCTAGGCCTGCTGCCCGCTCTGCTGGCATCAGCCGTACTTCACTTGGAGGGGTCCGGGGCGAAGGGAGGGTTGGGCTTCTCCTTCCCCTCCCTCTGCTGAAGCCGGCCCTCGGACCTGGGCAGATGCTGCCTCAGGATTGGCAGCTCACAGCGAAGTGCAAAGTGTCGTGGACTAGAGGCCTACACTTGCTGCCATGCAGGCAGCGATGGCGGGGAGATGGTGCCAGTGAACAATGCAACAGCCCTGAATGGCTTGTCAGGCAGCGCGGCTGCCAGCCCTTCTCTGTCGGGGCAGACCTCGGGTGTGGTCCCCAATTTGGGGGGCATGCCCAGCGGAGGCTTGCCCAGCATGAATCTGCAAGCCCTCGGCAGCCAGCAGGGCGTTGGGAGCCAGCCGATGATGTTTGGAGGCATGCAGTTATCAGGTGAGGCCCTGCCGCTAGAGGCTGGCAGACAGCAGGACCAGGCAGCAGTTGTGCCGGTGTGCAACCTGGGACAAGCCTGCTGTCGCTTGACACTAGGAACAACAACAGGGACACGATTGGAGGCCTGTCAGTATGCATCACATGTGCTGCAGGTGCTGATGGAGCCATGGCTCCGACTCAGGACCAGCAGCAGCACCCACAACAACAGGCCAGCCAACATCAGCAGCATGCGCAAGCTCAAGCGCAGCATCAGCATCAGCAGGCCGCCCAACAGCAGCAGCAGCAGCAGGCTGAGACCAATGCACGACTCAAAAAGGAGTACATAATTAAGCAGCAGAGATGGCTGCTGTTCCTGCGGCACTGTGCCAAGTGCCAGTTCCCTGATGGGCAGTGCAGCTACGGTAGCAGCTGCGCAGTTGCAAAGCAATTGTGGCAACACATTCTGAGCTGCAGCGACCAAAACTGCGAGTACCCACGGTGAGCTGCACCCCAAAGCTGCACGGCTACTCAGACCATCCCTCTGAAGCAGCTTGGGCACAGGATCCGCCAGCCAAGTTGCCCAGTACAGCCTGGGCTGCTCAATGCTTGGTTGTGTGGCCTGCTGCCCAGTGGCGTGCTGTTAGCTGCAGCTATGTCGATATTCCAGTGCTAGGCTGCTCCTGTCATCTTGTGAAGGCGCGCCTGAAGATGCACCTGCAGTGCTGGTCTTCAGCTGTCCCAAGGTTTGGCAAAGCTGCTAGCTGGGCGTTTGCAAGCACCCAGCAGGTTAGAGTGCGCCACCTGCTGACAAAAGCATGCATCACCTTTGCTAAGGTGCTCAACTCACCACAGCATAACACCCCAGCCTGCCATGTGCAGGTGCGTGGCGTCCCGGGAGCTGCTGAAGCACCACCAGAAGTGCATCAGCCCAGAGTGCCTGATCTGTGTGCCGGTCAAGCAGCATGTTCAGACCCAGCGTCTGGCTGCACACCTGCAACAGCAGCAGCGGGCGGCGGCTGCGGCGCAGGACCCTGCGCTGCAGCAGCAGCTGTTCCAGCAGCAGCAGGCGCTGCTGCAGCATGGGGCTGCCTCGCAGCAGCAGATGATGGCGGGCATGATGCAGGTGAGCACGTCCCAGGCAGTGTCAGGCAAGATCTTCTGCATACCAGGAGGCACGATATGTGGGACACCCAGCCCCCATTCGGGCAGCAACAGGGAAAGATGTCCCCAGCACTGCATCACTGCCTGGCTGCTTAGCAGCATTGTCATGTGGGCATGTAGCAGCAGCATGTTCTGTTCGACCCATCTGCCAGCTACACTGTCTTCACCACAAAGACGCAGCCTTGTTACAGCACAGGACTGCGTGGCAGTGCTTCTCAGCTGGCTGACCTGCCTGACTGCACTTGCCTGCCCAGCTAAGCTTGGAACCCTCTCAGCTTGCCAGCTGGCCTGCAGGGCATGCAGCCTGCCATGATGCTGCGCAATGGGATGCACCCTGCCCAGGCGGCGGCAGCAGGGGCTAGCCCCTCAGGGACAGGGGTGAACCCTGGCGCCATCATGATGCCCAACGGCATTCGGCGCATGGACCAGCAGTTGCAAGGGGCAGCCTCCAAGCGGCCCAAGGTGGCTTTGGAGGGCAACCAGGGTACTTCGCTGCTGGAGGCCTTCTCGGCGCAGGAGATTGAGACCCACCTGCAGATGCTGCGGACTCGGCCTGGTAAGGCTGCACCACCCATTTATCCCTTGGATGGGTCATGCCGTGCGGCTTGGGTTGCCCTGGCACCACAGATGACCTGCTTGGCAACAGGTGCACTTGAACTCTGCTCCTGAGCAACAGGGCTTGCTGGGTGTGAGGGGGCGGGGAGATCTGCAGATGCTTTCAGCGGGGCTGGGCTTGAGTGCATATGGAGGCACAGCTGCCAATTTGCCCTGAGTCTGCCAAGCATGACCCAGCAGACAGACCCATCAGTGCATGGTGTTGATAGACTGATTATGAGCCAACACTGCTGCTGTGTTTGTGCAGCCAAGCAAGACTGAGTGTGTGGTAAGCAAGCTCCTGGTGCTGAGGCTGCCTGTCCTGCAATAAGCTAGCCACGTGCAGCAGGGCAGAGGGCCAACTCCTGCAAAGCAGCTCCCTCAGGTGGCTGCAGCAGCTGGCAGCCTTGCTTAGTGTGAAACTGGCGGCTGATGCCCCCGGCCCTTTAGTGCCAGGCCAGTTCGCTGGATTCTACAGCTGGCCTTGGTTCTCTCCAGGCACAGCAGAGAAGATCAACCCCGAGGATGACAACCAGTGCCGGGCCTGTGGCGAGCGACGGCTCACCTTTGAGCCGCCTTCGCTGTACTGCAGTGGCTGTGGGCAGCGCATCAAGCGCAATCAGGTGTGATGATGCGCAGGACCTGATAAACAGGCTGCATGCTGTGTGTCAGCAGCAGCCGGTGTATCATGTGGGCAGCGCATGGAGTGCAACCAGTCAGCTGCTGGGCAGTCCACTTGAGAAGCCTTGAGTAGGCTACAACCAAGTGCGGTTGCACCTCTTTCGTGGAATTGCTGGAATCCCGCTTTTCTTGAGAGGACTGCAAGCCTCATGAATCTTGGTATGGCTGCATTGCTCAAAGATCGGAATGGAAGCCATCAATCTGTACGTCCAGCATTGTTGCTCTGTGGCATTAGATTGCTGACACCGTGCACATTCCCTAAAGCAGCTCTGTGCGAGCTGAGCAGCTGCCTTTTTTCACCCTCTTTGTCTTGTAGGTTGTGCATTCTTGACAGTATCTGTCCTTACTGCTGCAGGTGTACTGGTCTCAGCCTCTGAACCAAACCGCAGAAATCAAGGGTTACTGGTGTCATGGCTGCTACCAGGATCAAAAGGGGGACAGCATTGACATGGACGGCACCAGGGTGAGTGCTGATGCTGCCATCCGCCCTGGCTTCACTGCGATGAGCATCATGTCAGCATGGCAAGCAGCATGCCAATGCTCACCTCACAGGCATCATACCTTCACGGTCAGGCAGCATGTGGTCTGCCTCTGCGCCTAAGATGTCCTGCAGTCGCAGCAGACCCGCTGTGGAATGCCCCTCAAGACTCTTCGTGCAAAGGTCAGCGAACCTGAGCCAGAGACGCACCAGGCTCGTCTCAGCAGCACAGCTGCTGCTGAAACATCGAAATGACGTCTTTGCTGTCTGTGTGTTGCAGGTCAAGAAGGTTGAGCTGGAGAAGCGCAAGAATGATGATGAGCAGGAGGAGGGCTGGGTGCAGTGCGATCTGTGCTCAGCCTGGGTCCACATGATATGCGGGCTCTTCAACAAGGGGCGTAACAATGAGGAGATGCCCTACCACTGTCCAGAGTGCCTGCTGGGAGGTGAGTCTGCTTTCCCAGGGTGGCTGATTGTTGCCAGTCTGGGTAAAGAGTGCCACCACTTTGGGCTGGACACAGCCTGCAGCTGCCTGAGGACGGGGTAATCCAGAAGGGTTAGCTCATCTTTCTGAGGACGGGTGGTGAAAGTGGGCGAGCTGATGCCCCATGTCACAAGTGCTTGCTGTCAGGTGAGCAGAACGCTCACTTGAGGCAGGTGCAGACTCTGGGCCGGAAGAGGCCGGCAGAGTGCAGATGCAGTGTCAAGCGTGCTGGGGAATGCTTTCACACTGTGTAGGTCTGCAGGGTGTTTGCTAGCTGATTAGTGACCTGTCCAGATGACCAGAGGGCAGATGCTCACTGTGGACTGGCATCTGCCATAGGACTGCGATGTTCAAGAGGGCGCAGGTGAAGAACATGCCAATCCTTAACGCCAGGATACAGCTGCAAAGCCTTTGCTGTACTCTGCCTAGTTTGTGCAGGGAGCCTGCTGGGTGGAAGGCATGCACAAGGGCTGCTAGACTCTTCACTGAATGGATGCTGCCTGCATGTCGTTGGAGTCTGAATATGTCAGAAGCGCAGCTCTGGAGTGAGCTGCAACCTAGTGAAGGCTGCTCAACAGTGATTGGGGGAGGATCGCTGCAGCCAGCCTGCCTTGGGGCTGCTCCTGAGTGTGCTCTGCAGGCTTGTGGGGGCATGCGGCAGCCCATGAGTGTCAAGCCTCTGGCTGTGGTGACCCAGTGCTCCGTTTGATGCTCTGTAGTTTGCAATCAACAAAGCGGTTCAGGAGTCTACAGGGTACAGCCCCTTCTACCTCCAAAACCACAGATGCCCGGCCCCAGGCATGCGATGCTGTAACTGGTTCCTGAGTCGACGCCTGAACAGTGTAGTGTGCTCTGCAGGATTGTTAAAGGGCTCACGGCAGCCCATTGGTGTGAGGCCTCAGGCTATGCTGGAGGCAAAGGACCTGCCTGTCTGCGAGCTCAGCGAGTTCCTACAGCATCGCCTGAACATTGCAGTCCAAAATGAGCACTTGGAGCGAGCTAAGCAGGCGGGCGCCAGTCACCCTTCGCAGGTGGGGAACTTGCTGGTGATGCCAAGCAGATGCGCATGGTGAAAGTCAGGCGCACATCTGGTCTGCCTGAACACAACAAACCAGGCAGGTGGGCAGGTCTCATACTGAGCGAGGGACACCTTCATCGCTACTGCTGCAGCTCTGGCTGCTGCGGGCAGTGCACTAGCGGGCCAGCAACAGCGGCGTGTCTGACATATAGCTGGTGGCCGCCTCCCTGTCAGAGCAGTGGGGAGCATGGTTCCATACTCACTGGCGTTGAGCAGGGGTTGGCCTTGAAGCAGTGGGGAAGCTGCCTTTTGCAGAGAGCATGCTGACAAGGGTTGAGCTCTGGAAGGAGAGCGCCACCTGCAGAGCCAGAGTTCACCATCATGTCTGCAGGTATTGCTCCCCTGCCCTGGATAAAGTCATTCCCTTGTGCCTGTACCAATTCAGGGACAGCTGACAACGTGACCGTCTTGCCTGCAGCACGCCAGCAGTCCACAGCTTCTGTTGTGGCTACTGTGGATGGTCGGCTTGTTGAGAACATTTCAGCTGCCATGCCTGCCCAGCTGATCTGCAGACCGTCCTGCCTGCAGGTCCCCAGCCTTGCCCCGCTCTTCATCAGAGTGGTCAACAATGTCAATAAGCGGACAGAAGTGAAACCCAGATTTTGGGACGCCTTCAAGCCTGAGGGCAGCTCTGAGTCCCATCCCTATCGTCAGAAGGTGGGCGTTGCACAAGTAGCACTTAGGCCAGACGCAAGACTGGCTGATGCCAAGGTTTCTCTGCAGAGTGCTGCATCGGAGATCCATCTAAGCTGTGCCTGTGAAATGAAGCTAGCCTGCTGGCACCCGCTGCCATGGAGATGCAGTAGTGCCAGACATGGTAGTGGGTACCTGTGCAAACTCACAGAGATGGCTTGTTGTCAGGCAGCCTCTTTGCCTACCCACTCAGCATTTGACTTTAGACCATTCCTGACTGCTTGTGCGTCGTGCAAAACTCAGGTGCCTAGGGTCAGCCTGAAATGAATTTGCTGGGTGCCCTGTGCAGGTCATCTTACTGTTTCAGAAGTTGGACGGAGTTGATGTCTGCCTGTACTGCCTGTACATGCAAGAGTACAATGAGGACTGCCCCGCACCCAACAAGCGCTGGGTCTACCTCTCCTACCTTGACAGTGTGAAGTACTTCAGACCAGAGCAGGAGGCAGCAGGTGAGCCAGGGGGCCGCATGCCTGCTGCGGGCAGGGTCTAAGGCCTTGCAGGTTCGTGCATGAGGAGGCTTGAAGCCAGGGCCCAACCCTGTTGATGCGGGCTCCAACACAAACGGAAGCTCCTGGACAGTGGGAAGAACTCTAGACAAGACCATACCTTGTTGAATAGCACTTGCTGACACCGCTGCCTTGAGTTTGTGAAACTGGGAAAGAGGCAGCAGGTAAGCTATGGGGCCAGTCTGGCAATCCAAGGGCAGGCCATAACGCATTGCAGGCTGGAGCAGAAGGCAACAGGGCTGCTCACTCAGGAAGTCTGCCTTACAGTGTGCAGCACCTCCCATCACATGTAAAGCAGCAGAAGGCTGAAACCAGTTGTTCCAGCTGCTTGTGCCTGCAGCACTTGATTACCACCATCTCCTTTCATGCTGCCTGCACAATGCACTGGCCAGTGTGTGGCCCAGGGCCACAGCCACCTGTGTCAGTATCACCTGCTGACCTTGAGGCCTCTCATTCAGCTGGAGGGGAGCAGTGCCTGCCGCCTCCATGCAGCTTGAAGCGTTTCCATACATCATGCTCCCACCTGCAGGACAATATGCTGCTGTTGTGGTGTGTTGTTCTGCACAGCATCTCTGAAAAAGTAGTTCTTCTTCTGCAAGTATCATTCTGCACTGCAAGGCCTCATCCCTTTTGTTCCTCACAGGACGCAATATGGCCCTGCGGACAATGGTGTACCATGAGGTCATGGTGGGCTACCTTGACTACATCAAACGCCGCGGCTACACCTCCATGTTCATCTGGGCATGCCCACCATTACAGGTCAGCACTGGCTGCCAGGGAGGCACATGCCCTGACTGAGCCTGCTGTGGGCAGCATGCTGTCCCCTGATAAAGCTTTCAAACCTCCTCTCAGCGCTGCACATACCCCCATCCGCATGCTGACCAATGAGCAGTGCTGCTTCCTGAGTCATGCTGCTCAGGAAGTGCAGCTTGTACCTCACTGAGGGCTTGACCATGATCCTGCGGCATGCTACACCCAGGGCGGTGCTTGGCATGACTCAACACACTTTTGTAACGTGCACCGCACTGTGCTCACAACACGACAACACAACGACGCTCACCTCCTGCTGCAGGGTGATGACTACATCATGTACTGCCACCCCCATCGCCAGAAAACGCCGCGCAGCGACAGGTCAGTTCATTTGTGCAGGGGCAGAGAGTGGTGCTTCAACATCCTTGCCCATTTGTCTTTGCCACTTGCGCTGTAGACAACTGTTTTTCTTGTCTGCACAAACTGCGCAAGTAGAGACCAGCTTTGCATAAGCAGAACAGCAGCGCTCATGTCCGCTCTTCCACGTGTCTGGCTATGTAAATGATGATCTGCTCAGCCTGGCCGCATGCAGCGGCACCTGCACAGGAGCTTAGGCAGAGCCTTGTTCTGCTCGTCTATGCACTTGTGTCGACTGTGCAGGCTGCGAGAGTGGTACCACGCCCTGCTGCGCCAGGCCAAACAGGAGGGCATCGTGACTTACATTAGCAACCTGTATGACACCTTCTTTGAGGGTGGCAAGGACCACCGGGTGGACCGTCCCAGTGCTACCCACCTGCCATACTTTGAAGGTGCGCCAGAGGGGCAGGCTCTTTGTAGCCAGCAGGCTCTGGGGTGGGCAGAAGAGGCTCTGCTGCCGCAGCCCGTCTTGCTTTGCACCTATAGGGTGGAGAACTCCAGCGCAGCCCTCTGCTTTGGGGATGCAGCATAGTACACATGCCACAAAGCAGCTGTCATGTTTGCGCCAGGACAACAGTGTGCTTTGTGTCAGTGCTGCCCGCCTGGTTTGCTGTAAGGGGCAGCGCTAGTAAGCAATGCACCCCTTTCACCCTTTTCACAGCGCCTGCTTAGGTGCATGCTGAGCTGCCAGCATGCCATGGGCAAGTTGCCACATTTGTGCTGACACGTGCTGAATCTCTGCAGGTGACTACTGGCCTGGAGAGGCTGAGGCGGTGCTGGCCAATTATGAGGAGCAGCAGCGACAGGCTGGCCGCAATAGGCAGGGCGGCTCAGCCTCTGGAAAGGCACGTAGCAAGCAGAACGCCAAGGTGATTATGGCAGTGTGTGACATGTATGTGTGAAGTCCACTGCCTGCCTTAATGTTGTCACAAGAGTCTGAGCAGCTTAGCCTCTGGCACAACCCCTGGAGGCACAGCAGGCCAATTCAACTGCTTTGAGCCTGCTCTGAAGAGGCAGGTTCTGCTGGCAGCAGCCCTGCACAGCGCTGCTCTGCATCTGCTGCTGCAAGAGCCAGCATGACCCTGGGATCAGCTGAGCTTCTCATGTGGCAGGCAATTCCTGGTCAGCTGCCTGCCCAAGTCAGGAGCACTTGCATGCACCATCCCTTGCTGCCTTGCAGTTGTCAACAGGCTGGTGAGTGGCAGGGCAAGTGCTGCAGTGACAGCACCGCAAAGTAGATGCCTCCCCCAGCTATGCCCAGCAAGCTCGCCCCGTGCGGTGCAAAGACTACCACCAAGGCACTGGTTTTGGCAGCACCAGCTGCTTCAGCTGCAGTACTGCACATGGTGCACTTCCCAACAAACAGTACCTGCAGTCCACAGTTATTGATGGCTCACCCACACTGCATGTCCCCTGCAGGGCAAACGCTTTGGCCAGGGCACTGCTGACGACCAGCTCATGACCAAGCTGGGGGAGAACATCCAGGGCATGAAGGACGACTTCATCGTCGTCCACCTGCAGGAGCCCTGCTCCTTCTGCCGGGAATACATCTCAGATGCCCCTAGGTGGGCTGCAAAAGAATGGCAGAGAGCATAGGCCGCCTGTGATGGGTGTTTACAAAACAGTCTGGATACTGCACCTCAGAAAAGCTGCCCAGTGTGCAGCAGAGGGGCAGTCTCTTGACACTGCATGCCATTGGGGCTGCATGCCATGGACTGTCTGCAGGAGGCCTGTGAGCTGACAGGCGACAAGGCCTTTAATGGTCTGCAAGGTTGGCAGCAAGCCCTGCCTGCACACTGCCGTAAACGCTGTGCATGGCAGCAGAGGCACCAGGTGGGCTTGTGCGTTCCTGCCTGCTGTCGCTGCTGTTCAATTCAGGCCAATGAAGCTGAACAATGGCTCACAGCAATGCTTGCGCTGCTGCAGGTATTATCATCCTTCGCCGCCGCACCGAACGGTGAAAAATGAGCGCACCTTTGAGGGCATTAGTTTGGACAACCCTGGGCAGTCCAGCAACAGGGTGCTGCCGTTGAGCCGCTTCCAGCTGTGTGCAACCTGCTACCAGCGAGAGCAGGCGGGAGGTGACTTACAAAGCGTCCGGGGTTGTCTTCTTCGGTCAAGAGCGCTGTTGGCTTTGAAGCACAATCAGGGGGCCAAAGCGGCATCAAAATCTCAGGCTGAGGTGGTGTTACAGCAAGCTTGAACTTAAGTGGGCTGCCTTGCTCCGCAGGCACAATGCAGTCACCACTGTAGCCAGCTGCATGTTGGCGCCCACATCTCAGCAGCTGCCCAGATGATGTCGATCGTCCCTTTTACAGTCTCTTGAGGGCTGCATGCAGCAGTTGTGGACCTGCGCAAGGGGTGGCTGTGCTGATGCTGTGACGTGTTCTTTCTGCAGGTGCCAAGGCAAAGGGCTTGCCTGCTGGGGTCAGGCTGGAGGATCTACAGATGGTGAAGGTGGAGGCCATTCCATCTACCCTTCCTGACTACAACCCAGACATGGATTGCCAGTTTTTCCACACGCGTCAGGTGGGCACCTGTTTGCGGTTGTGTTTGCTGGCACATCTTTGGGATGCTTAGGAGATCTAAGCAGTGCGCCTCTTTCTCTCATGCCATGTCAAACTTGTCTGCATCCTGGGGCGTGGACAGAGGCCTTCTTGCTGCGGTGATGGCCTGCTGCAGATGAGATTCTGCTTTTGTTCTGCCGCTGCCCTGCCCTGCTGCACTGGATCAAGGCTGGCGCTTTCAAGGCATGAGCTCTGTGGCCAACCATCTTACATGTGGTTCATGCATATGCAGGCCTTTCTGTCTCTGTGCCAGGGCAACCATTACCAGTTTGACACCATCAGGCGTGCCAAGCACAGCAGTGCAATGGTGCTGTACCATTTGCACAACCCTGATGCTCCAGCCTTTGCCAGCACCTGCAACAGGTGGGCTATGGCAAGTGCTGCTGCATCTCGCAGCTGCACAGAGCCATCGCCATCCTTAGAAGATCAGACTTGCCACGCAGGCTAGTGGTAGCCGCATATCAACTGAACACCTCAGCACCAATGCACAATGGCTGCCTTGTGAGCCTGTCTGCCAAGATGAACTGCATCATCATAGGCAGGCCTCAACACGCTTCAGGCTGCTTATGCATGCTGACAGCCGGCTCATGCCACCTGCAGGTGCAATGCAGAGATTGAGCCTGGCGCAGGCTTCAGGTGCACAACGTGCAGTGACTATGATGTCTGCAAGAAGTGCTACTCAAGCGGGCAGGTGGAGCACCCTCATCCCTTAGTGGTGAGTGGCCATACGGTGCAGGCTTCGCACCCTGAATTCAAGATGTGATGCTCAGCAAGGTGCTCTCTGCCAGCATGTGCTGCTGCCAGAGCTCGCATTCATGGAGGGTGGTTGTTGTGTCAGCTGACATCTGCTGCCAGCGGCAGGCTGTCAGTGGTGCCCTGTTTGCAGCCTGCTGGCCTTGACGCGTGTCTGCAATAGGCAGAGTCTTATCAGCTGCTGCCTGCATTGTAGGAGTCTCACACTTTGTACAAGACATGACACGTCCAGCTGCGGGCTCAAGAGGCGGCCAGTTGACAAAATCCCACCTAGGTCTGTCACAGCAGCAGTCTCACCCTTCAATCTGTGCTGCAGGCTCAGGCACGGCGGATCGATGAGACACGCATGCGCCTCAGCGACCAGGAGAGGCGGGACCGAGCGCAGCAGCTGCAGCGCACCATGTTGCTACTGGTGCATGCCAGCAACTGCAAGGACGCCAACTGCAGCAGCAGCCACTGCGGCAAGGTCAAGAACCTGTTCCACCATGCGGCCACCTGCCAGAAGAAGATTGCTGGCGGCTGCCCGTTGTGCAGGTGTGTGGGTTTTGTCATGGTGGCAGCCGTTGCTGGGGTGCCCTCCCCGTCCTTGCATGGGCAGCAGGTGCACCAATGCTGCTCATCGCAGCTGTAATTGGTGTTTGTATGTTTTACTGAGCTGCAGAGTTGACATGTGAGTTGCTTGCAGCGGCCTCTTGATGCGCGGCCTGCCTGCCCAGCTGCCTGCTGTGTAACTTGACCTGACATCACACCCTGGCAGCTGCTTCCTGGCACATTGGAACTGGAGGCAGGGCAGGCAGGCTGTTGCATGGCCGATCACACTGAGCTCAGCTGCTCCAGAATGCTTCATAATTGGGGCACATCATGCTGCTGCACTGCACCTTGCAGGCGGATGTGGGCGCTGCTGCAGCTGCACGCCAAGCAGTGCCAGATCAGTGACTGCCCAGTGCCACGCTGCCGTGAGTTGCGTGAGATGCGCAAGCGCCAGATGTCTCGCCAGGAAGAGCAGCGGCGGCGTGCGTACCAGGCCATGCTCCAGCACCAGCATCAGAGTCAGGCCAACAGCCAGGCTGGACAGTAGGCGCGGGCTGCAGCCACAGCCCGCCACAGCCCACGGGGCAGCCTTGATGCTTATCTGGACTGCAGAAAGTGGGCTTGCTGGCATGGTCGCACAGGCAGCCTCCTTCCGAGGTCATGGAGCGACCGCATGGCCTGTAGCAACTCTTGAACGCCTGGTGCTTGCTAGAACCAGTAGTGGTGGAGTCCCCTCTGTTCTCGGTGCAGGCTCTAGCTGCCCGACCCTGCCAGGCCTATGGGCACTAGCCCAGGCCTGTGCAACTGCCGCTGCTGCATTAGCTGCAGTGTGTGCTTGCTCTGCACCCTGTTGCCAGCACAAGTCTCGTCGTCTGCCTGGTATCCCCCATTGCAGCACTTCCCTCCTCTTGTGCCATGCTTTGACACCCTCAGTCTCCAGGACCTGGCCTGCTGAGCCACGTCCCATCCCGTGTGTCTCTGTGCAGGCTACTGTCCTGTGCGGCTGCTAAGTACCTGCAACCCTAGCTGCTCAAATATTTTACTTCAGAAACATGGCCTCTCCAGTGTTGATTCAATCATATGAACTGCAGCCCTCAATAATTTGCTGTCTGGTCTGCCTCAAAACCCCAGCAGCTGCTCGTTCTGCTGACTCCTTGACATGAATGCCTTCCTCATGACAGTGGTTCCTCCATTCATGCCCTCCGATGTAAATTGGCGACATCTGTCCGTGACCTGGCCTCCACCACCTTGTTTACATGGCGGTAAACCATACTCAATCTTTCTTTTTCCAACCATCTCGGAGCATGCAGGCCTGCATGCAACGTTGAGCAACAGCGCCACGGTTGCGAAGACAGTGGCAGCCTAGGACAGTCAGCAGCTCTTTCAGCATGCGCACAGACGATGTCATGCATCTGACAGAGGCCTTTCTGCAGCCTTTTCTTGGCAGGGAGCGCTCCTCCAGCTCTGACTTGGAGATTGTGGAGCCTGATGCAGCTGCCAGCAGTGCAGCCCCTCATGCTGCTGCAGCAACAGACATCATGGAGGAGGATGGTGTTGACATTGGCCAGGTGTGACAAGCAACCATACATAATGTGACCGCATGAGACGCAACAGAATGCATTGCGGACAGTCCACGTGCACCGCTGCACTTGTGACCTGCCAGAGGTGCTGATGTCAGGCCCAAGCCTCACCCGTGAGGCGACAGCAAAGCGGGCCCTCAGATCTGGCAACAGCTTGCTAGCATGCGTTTTCAGCAATGATCTGGTCAGCATGGGCATGTGCTCAACACAGGGGTTACTGCTTCCATGCTTCAGGCTTGGAACCGCAACCTGCCAACCAGTACGGCGTGCACCTGAGTGTCGGTATGAGCTGCGAAACAGGGAATGCCGCATACTGCGCCACGGTCAGGCTATCAGCTCCCGCCTATGGCAGCCTTGAGCAGCCTCCACTGCGTTTACTCAAGGGTCGCCTTGCATGCTCAGCAGACAGGCCTGCACCCAATTCCTTCTTTCGCGCTGCAGTGCTACTGCTTAGTCTGCGGCAGCACAGCAGCGGAGGGCAGCCCTGGGGCAGCCGCCCTGCGCGCTGTCGGCTCGCTCCTTGGGGTCTTAATGCCGGCAGTCTCCTCGAGCCCTGGCAAGGCCAAGGGTAATGAAGCCATGTCTGAGCAATCTTGTCAGGTGAGCCCATGCCACTCTGTGTGTGGCTCAGGCGCTCTGGTGCGTTATTCTTTGCCGGCAGTCCCCTCAAGTCTTGTCTGAGGGGCAGGACGTCACACCTGAGCTCCCTGCTCACGTCAGCCTTTCAAGAAGGAGGACCTGCGCCAGCATGGCTTTCAACAGGTTAGATGCCTACAGAGGCTTGTGCTAGCTGTACTCCAGGAAGACGCATTTCACCCTGCTCCCTGCTAGATGAGGCAAAGGCATCACTTGCAGGTTGCGCACTCAGGGCCGCGTTGCAGGTGCCCGCTGTCTGCTTAGTACTTACCTGGCATCTCTGTCTAGGTCTCACTGGCTCTTCTGTGGCCAGGGGACCATACCACTGCCTCCTGCCCATGCGGGCGATCAAGCTCAGCCTTGTCTCTGACGCAGCCATCTGCTGCCTCAAACTTCCTCCAAGGTGGCCAAGCATGCACCTATTTGTGTTTGGGGGGAGCTTTCATAACCAGCATGGCAACGGCTTCAGGTGCACGTGTTGCCTAGCCAGGTCAGGTGCAAGCGTGCACACTGCCTGCTCCTTACGTCCTTGACTCTGCCAGCATGTCCTACTGCCAGAAGCTTGCATGCATAGGGAGTAATTGCTATATCAGCTGACATGCGCTGCCAGCTGTTTGCTGTTCAATGCAACCTGTCTCGATGTAGCCTGCTGGCCTTGAGAAGCGTCTGCATTGGTCTCTCTCATTGAGCTGCTGCCTCAGCATTCAAACAGCAGCTGGCAAAGACATGAGATGCCTCGCTGCAGGCTCAGATGCGGCAGGCTGATAAAACCCCACATACATCTGCCACAGTAGCGATCACGCCCACAACTTTGTGCTGCAGGCCCAGGCACAGTAAATTATTGAAACCCACATGCCCCTCAGCAACCAGGAGAAGCGGGACTGGGTGCAGCAGCTGCAGCGCACCATGTCGCTGCTGGTGCACGCCAGTAACTGCAAGGACGCCAATTGCAGCAGCAGCCTCTGCAGCAAAGTCAAGAAGAACCTGCTCCAACATGTGGCTACCTGCAAGAAGAAGATTGCTGGCAGCTGCTCGCTGTGTAGGTGTGCTGATTTTGTCGTGGTTGGTATTGCTGTTGGGGTGCACTCCTCGTCTCTCGTGTCCCGAGAATGCCCATTGTATGGGCAGCGGGTGCAATGACATCGCGCATTGCAGCTGTATGTGACGGTATCAACATCTGAAATTCATTACTGAGTCGCAGAGCTGCATGCAACAGCCTCCTGAATCGAGGCCTGCCTGCTTTACTGCATGCTCTGTAGCTTGCTCTGGCCTGACAGCCCTGAGGCTGCTTCAGTGGTAATGTCTACAGGATTCAGGGCCAGCAACCAGGGCAGGTGGGCTGCCGCATGGCTGGTCACACAGATCTCAGCTGTTCAAAATGCAGCAGACCGGGCACCTAGCGCCGCTGCACTGCACCCTGCAGGCGGATGTGGGTGCTGTGGCAGCTGCATGCCAAGCAGTGCCAGAGGATTGACTGCCAAGTACTGTGCTGCCGTGAGCTGTGTGAACTGTGCAAGCGGCTGACGTCTCACCTGGAAGAGCAGCAATGGCGCGCGTACCAGGCCATGCTCAAGTGTCAGCATCAACTTCAGGCCGGAAGCTCTCAAGCCCTGTCCGACAGGAAGCCCGTCACTTCTGGGCTGCCTGCTCAGGTGAGAGATGGAGGGCCAGCCAGTACGGCGCTGCACAAATCAGTGGCCTACTGAGGCCTTTGCTGGCTATTCTGCCACAAAGATGCATTCTCCCTGCCCCCTGCTGTACGAGGCAAGGCTGCACTTGCAGGTGGCAGACTCTGGGCAGAATTGCACCTGCCCACTTCTGCTCAGCATGGACCTGACATCCTGGTAAACCCCAAGGGTTCCCCTGTGGCAGGATGTTTCAACTGCCCATGCATTCCTTACCAAGCACAGCTTGTCTCTGAGCAGGCGTTTGCTGTCAAACTTGAGAAGCATCAAAGGTGGCCAGGCATACCCCAGTTGGTCACCCAAAGGAACTGTCGTGATCAGCATGGCCATGGCGTTTTGGTGCAGGCTTACCTGCCCAGGTCAAGCCCAAGCTGGCGCTGCCCGTCCTTAACTCTGCCGACATGTGCCACTGCCAGAAGCTTGCACTCATAGGCAGTGGTTGCTGTATCTGCTGATTTGCGCTGCCAGCTGTCCAAAGTGGCCTTTTTCTCGGTTTCCTGCTGGCCTTGACAGAACGCGTCTGCCGTAGTCAGAATGTTGAGCTGCTGCCTGCATTGCATACACCTCAGCATGCGGACAGCAGCTGGCAGGGAAACGACTTGCCCTGCTGCAGGCTCAAGAGGCATTGGGTGGACAGCATCTGTCAAGACAGCAAAGCACACCAACCCATCTGTGCTGCAGGCTCAGGCACAGTGCATCAATGAGAATCATATGCACCTCAGCGACCAGGAGAAGCGAGATTGCGCCAAGTGCACCATGGCGCTGGCTGGTCGCTGGCAGGATGCTCAGGGGGACGTTGCCCACAGGGGGGCGCTCATCCAGCACATGTGAGCTGGGCCTGACATGTTTTGCCCAGAATACCGCAGGACAGCTCCCTGGTGCTGACTGCCTGCCTGCTCCTGCAGCTATCGCCTCTTTGCAGTAAGGAAGCCCAACATCTCCCAAGAATGGCAGGCAAGGCTCCCAGCCTTTGTGAAGAGAATGGAGGAGGCGCTGTACCGCAATGCGGGCAGCCAGGTGCGGCCCAGACATGCAGCAGAGCCTGCACGCTATCGGTATGCATCATGTGCGGACCATCCTCCCTGGTTCCTGCAGGAGGAGTATTCTGACATCACCACGCTGGAGCAGAGGCTCCAGCAGGTTGCCAGGACCTTTGTGAGCAGCAAAAACAACCGGCAGCAGCAGGCGCAGCAGCAGCAGCAGCGCCCAGCCTCAGCGGATCCGCCGGGCTTACAGGGGGGTTCAGTCCCCCCTGCCTCCACTGCTGCCCCTTCTATGATGCTGCAGCAGCAGCAAGGGCAGCAGCTCTTTCCAGGCCGGGTGCTGGGAGGTCTTTCGCGAGATGCTATGCTGTACGGGCTCAGGGAACCGGGCAGCCTGATGCCCGGGGCTGGCATGCCTTATCGACGGCCTCGGCTGCACTCATGGCAGATGGGTTGTTGGGGCTGGGGAGCAGGGCAATGCCAGGAGGTGGGCCTCAGGCTCAGCCTCTACTGTCTTCCCTTGCCCTGGGCCAGCCAAGGATAGATCCAGGCATGCAGTTGTCAGGTGAGGCCCTGGCTGCTAGAGGCTGGCAGACAGCAAGATCAGGCAGCGGTTGTGCCGGTGTCGAACCTGGGACAAGCCTGCTGTCGCTTTGACACTGAGAGCAAAAGCAGGGACGCGACTGGAGGCCTGTCAATATGCATCACGAGTGCTGCAGGTGCTCTTGGAGCCATGATTGCAACTCAGGACCAGCAGCAGCAGCCACAACAGCAGGCCAGCCAATATCAGCAGCGCGCGCAAGCTCAAGCGCAGCATCAGCATCAGCAGGCCGCCCAGCAGCAGCAGCAGCAGCAGGCTGAGACCAATGCACGACTCAAAAAGGAGTACATAATTAAGCAGCAGAGATGGCTGCTGTTCCTGCGGCACTGTGCCAAGTGCCAGTTCCCTGATGGGCAGTGCAGCTACGGTAGCAGCTGCGCAGTTGCAAAGCAATTGTGGCAACACATTCTGAGCTGCAGCGACCAAAACTGCAAGTACCCACGGTGAGCTGCATCCCAAAGCTGCAGGGCTATTCAAAGAGTGTCTCTGAAGCTGCTTGGGCATGCCGACAGGCAGTTTGCTTGGTAAAGGCTGCTCGATGCTTGAGTTGTGTGGCTTGCTGCCCAGTGGTGTGTTGTGAGCTGTATCCATGTCGCCCTTTCAGGGCTAGGCTGCTTCTGTCATTTGTGAAGGCATGGCTGAAGATGCGCCTGCGTTCCTCGCCTTCAGCTATAGCCAAGGCGTGGCAAAGCTGCTTGCTGGGCCTCTGCAAGCACCCAGCAGGTTGAGGGCGCTACCTGCTGGACAAACATCGTGCATCACCTTTGCCAAGCCGTTCAACTCATCACAACACAAAAGCTCGGCATGCCATGTGCAGGTGCATGGCGTCCTGGGAGCTGCTCAAGCACTACTGGGAGTGCATCAACCCAGAGTGCCTCGTCTGTGCGCCGGTCAAGCAGCACATTCGAACTCAGCGTCTGGCTGCGCACCTGCAACAGCAGCAGCGAGCGGCAGCGATGGTGCAGGACCCTAAGCTGCAGCAGCAGCTGTTCCTGCCGCAGCGGGCTGCTGCAGCATGGGGTGGCATTGCAGCAGCCGATGATGGCGGGCATGATGCAGGTGAGCCCGCCCCGGGCAGGGTCAGGCTGTAAATATCTGCTGCAGACTCCGACCCATGGAATGTGGGCCTTCCAGCCCCATGTGGGCAGCCAGCGAGCAGCAGGCGGGGTCTGGCAGCACAGCAGCGGAGGGCGGCCTGGCAGCAGCCACCCTGCGCGCCGTCGGCTTGCTGCATGGCTGCTGCACGGCTGGTCACACTGATCTCAGCTGCTTAGAAGTGCAGCAGACTGCGCACCTTTCGCCTCTGCTCTGCACCCTCCAGGCGGCTGTGGGCGCTGATGGAGTTGCACGCCAAGCAGTGCCAGGTTAGTGACTGCCCAGTGCCGCGCTGCCAGGCGCTGCGTGAGATGCGCCAGCGTCAGATGTCTCGCCAGGAAGAGAGGCCTGCCTCAGAAACTGGCTGCTGCTCATTCTGCGGACTCCAACTTGACATTAATGCCTCCCTGAATGACAGTGGTTCCTCCATCTATGCCTCCAATGTAAACTGGCAACTCTTGTGTCTGTCCTGAATTCAAGTGTTTATACTCACTCATGCATGGCCTTCTCCCGACCTTCCCAAGATCTTGTCAGGGCATGCAGACCTCCTTTAGTGCATACACACTGAAGCCGTGCCACCGCTTGACCTGCTTAGGGTAGATCGCAGCAAGCCAGCGATGTGCTGCGTTTGGGTTTCAAGGTGCAAACTGCGGCGCAGCTCTGCTCCTGGACTGCCAGTGTAGCTCCTGTGTCCGCTGATCCAGTTGGTGAGGACCATTGCAGGTGCCTGGCAGCGTAGGACATTGAGCAGCTGCTTCAGCATGGACACAGACGATGTCATTGATCTGACAGAGGCCTTCCTACAACCTTCCCTTGGCAAGGGGCGCTCCCCCAGCTCTGACTTGGAGGTCATGGAGCCTGAGGCAGCTGCCAGTGGGGCAGCCCTCAATGCTGCTATAGCAGCAGAAACCATGGATCAGGACGAGGATGTCTTGTTGACAGAGGAGATTGGTCAGGTGCGCAACAACTCTTGCACAACAGCACGCCTGGTGGCCAGGCCAGGCCCACCTCTGCGCCGTGACCCGTCAGGACTCCAATACTGTATCGTCAGGCGCATGCCTCGCCTGTTAGGCCGCAGCAAGGCAGTCCTCAGGTCTGGGCAACTGCTTGCCAGCAGGCTTGTCCAGCAATGACATGGTCGGCTTGGGCCCCATATGCTCAGCACAGGAGCTGCTGCCATGCTTCAGGCTTGGGACCGCGACCTGCCGCACATGAGAAACCAGTGTGGCGTGCACAGGAACTTCAGCAGGACCCGCGGCACAGGGAATGCCGCCTACTGCGCCAAGGTCAGCCTGCTACAAGCTCCCATCTATGGCAGCCACAAGCAGCCTCCACTGCTTTGGCTCAGGGGTCACCCTGCATGCTCAGCAAACACGCCTGCGCCCAATCCTTTCTTGCGTGCTGCAGTGCTACTGCTTCATTTGCGATGCTGAGGCAAGCCTGTGCAAGGAGTGGGGCACAGGTGAGGCTGCAATCACACTTCTACCTTGAGCCTGCAGCAGCAGAAGATCTGTCTTGCAGACCTCCTGGATGCTGCGCTCAGCAGCGCAGGGCTGACAGGCACCCTCCAGGGCATGGATACCTGACTGCCTACTGATCAATGCATCTGCTTGCTGGCTACCCTGCTCTTGTACCCAAACTCAGTTAAGCTGCCCATGCCTGAAGGGGAGCTGGAGGGTTGCCTGCTGCTGGAGCTTGCTTGCACCTTCAATTCTGTCCTGCAGGCGCTAAGATGCTGGACCACTGCAATGCCTATGACACGCCCTTCTATGTCAACCTGAAGTCCAGCCTAAAAAGAAAGCAGGCGGTGGCCAGTGAGCAGCAGCACTCTGGCAGTCAGCGGGCCGCCAGTGAGCAGCAGGCGCGGTCTGGCAGCACAGCAGCGGAGGGCAGCCGAGGAGCAGCTGCCCTGCGCGCCGTCGGCTCGCTCCTTGGGGTCTCATTGCCGCCAGTCTCCTCGAGCCCTGGCAAGGCGAAGGGAAAGGAGGCCATGTCCCAGCAGTCTCCTCAGGTGAGCCCACGTGACTCTGTGGCTTGGGGGCTCTTTTGGAGGGTGGTTTGCCAGCAGCCCCCTTTCAAGCGCTATCCATGGGAAGGAAGTCACAGCTGAGCTCCCTGCTCAGGTCAGCCTCTCAAGAAGGTGGGGCCGGCATGGCTTTGCACAGGTTTGCGGCCTACAGTGGCTTGTGCCAGCTGTTTTGCTTTTGAATTGCGTGTGTCCCTGCTCCCTGCCCTCTGCTCAGCCCAACCCTGACTCTGATGTCACTGGTTGTTGTCGCCTCCGGCAGCAGTTCCATCATGCCCTCTGCTGCTGTGTGAGGGTTGCTGCAGGCGCCGCGTATGCTGAACATGTCCCAACCCTCCCTGTGCAGGTTTCACATGCTGTCTGTCTCTTACGGCTCTTTCAACGTGTGCCAATCAAAGATCTTTGTCCTTTCTGGCCACAGCTTCAACCTGCCCTCTGCTGCAGCCCCCTGTCAAGCTCAAGCGCAAACGTGAGCTTGGACGTGATGAGGACAAGGAGAAGACGCCCGGCAAGAGTGGCAAAAAGGCCAAGGCTGCCCTGGTGGACCCTGGCAAGCCGCACAAGAGGGAGGCTGAGATGCCAGACCCTGCCAGGGTGCCAGGCCTGATGGAGATAGGCGTCATCAGGCTGTCAGTCAAGGTGAGCACCTGCTGACCTGCGCACAACCCTGCAGGAGCGCTGCACACTGACTGCAGTTCCCAAGCACTTTCTGCCTGGGGGCTGCACACCCTGCTAGGTGACAGTGCAGGGGCCAAAAGGAGCTGGGTCAGCCAAATGAACAGGCCGGTTCTGGAGCTTACTGACAGCATCTTAGTAAAGTTTGAGTCCTGCTGCCAGGGTACTTACCAGAGGCAGTGCTCGCGGCCTGTGCATCACAGGGTTTGCATGACATATTGTGTGTGTCAGACACTCAGACTGACAAAGCTGCCTCCCTGTTAGTGCTTTGTTCAGGCAGCAGAGTGGGAGCAGGCGGCCACCAAGGCAACTAGCAGCATCCACAAACTTGGAGCATTGCCTACTGCCCAAAGCCCTGTACTTCAATGCAAATTGTTGTACCCTGCCACAAGGCCATACAGCCGGCAGGCCTGGCCCACCATCCAAGCTGAGATATGCTGCCTCAGCTGCTTTATGAGACACGCTCACTCTCATCTGCAGGCTGTCAAGGCGGCAGGCAGCATCCACAACGTGAGTCGCCGCTTGCTGCCCAACGGCCTGTACTTTGACTCCGAACGCACCACCATGGAGGAGCTCCATGGCGACCAGCTGTCCATTGAGAACCTGTGCGAGACTTCGTGGAGCCACCCCAACAGCAAATGGCGGCCTGCACATCTGAAGCTGTGCCCTCTGCCGCTGCCTGATGGCATGGAGGAGCCCAGTGACATGCGGCTGCGCCAGGTCAGCCCCAGCTCCTGCCTGTGTTAATGCCTCTGCACCTCATATCAGCCAGCAGCCAGTCCCTTGCGGCTGCTGCAGCGTTGGGGGCAGGCGCATGCTATTCTTACAAGTGGCCAGCAGCGTCCTGCCCCTGCCATGTGGCAGCTGCGCCGAGATCAGGCTTATGTATGCTGCGCTCAGCAGGGGGCAGCACAGCGTCAGCACTTCTCATTGGTGCTGTGCAGCAATATTGCCAGCGGCAACTCAAGGCTGTATTGTCCAGCATGCCCTCTTGCGCAACCAGCAGTAGAGAGGCTTGACCACCTGCTTCTGTCCTGTTCCAGTTGATTGTCGGGGTTTATGCGGACCTAGCTCAGCAAGACCCCGTTGTGCCTGTGATGGCCACAATCCCATGCAGCCAGCTAATGTGGAAAACCCGTCCTGTTGCTGTAGATCACCGTGGTCAGGGGGGACATCCCTGCTCCACCCCAGGTTTATGGAGTTGAGGCGTCTCGGGATGCCCAGATCAAGGATGTGTACGGCAAGCTGCGCACATTGCTGGAGCTGCCTGAGGACATCCGACTGATCCCCTTCTGCAATAACCACGGCCTACCAGTGTAAGGAGCTGCAGAGAGCGCGCACACCAGGCCGGTGCATTTTTTGCCCCATGCATGCTGGCTTTCCAAAGGCATCCAAGCGAGGAACTGCAGGCTGCTGTCTAGGGCTGCAGGCTCTCAGAAACAGCCTTGCCTTATGTGCTAGACGCTTGGGCCTGCATGCGCCATCATTGTCTCAAAGGTTGTCATGTTGCACTGCTCTTGGCGGGTCCTTTGGCCTGCTGTCAGATGCTGCCTCATCACATATGTCACGGCCTGCTGCTACAGCGTGCCTGCTGACACTGACGTACCTGGGGAAGGATGGAGGGTCACTGACACCATGCGCTACATGGCCTTCACTGTGCCAGCGATCCAGCACCCTTCATCCAGGCCGATCTGTGCTGTCATCTGGTCAGAGGTGGGTGTGGCGTGATGCTGCCTTCCCAACTTGTTATGCAGGGGCTGTGCACCATGCTTGGCATGCTTAGTTTGTGTACTGCGCAGACCTTGCCGCAAAGCTAAGTGTAATGCAGCAGGTGCATGCTGCTGGACCACTGCGATACTATGTGGAGTCAACTCAGGTTTGCTGCTGAGCTGCTCCAGCTGACATCCAGCATCTGTGCACAGCTCAGGCCATGCCCTGCACTCCATCCATTGTCCCTGCTGCAGAGGAAGGCTGCCTCTGCTGCGTCGTGGTACGAGCACAACTTGCCTGCCAGGGTCGGCTGGCCAGTGGTGGTGCCGCTGCGGGACAACGCCTTGGCAGATGGAGGTGTTGGGGCCAACCAAGGTTCGCACCCCTGCCATCGTGCTCAAACATGCAGCATGAGTGTCCCAATGGGCCCAGTAAGGCAGCCCAAGCAGCAGCTTGTGTTTTTCGGAGGTTCGGAGATCATCTCACTGCTGAGCAGGGTTAAGGCTGTGGGATCAAAAGCTCCCACTGCAGCTGCAAGAGGCCTACAGCCAAGGTTGCTGCCTGCACTGCCTATCCTGTCATGATTGCAATGTCCGCCTCGCATTAGGCTCCGCCGTTACAGCAGTGAAATGGCTCAGTGGAGCAAAGGGGCTTAGTGAAGCTTTTCAGCTTATTTTTGGGCAGTACGGCATGCGATGTTTGATCAAAGCATGCATATCAAGAGCTGCCGCTTTTTGCAAAGGTGAAGCGAGTCTACCTGGGGCCCATCAAGGCTTCAAGCAGGCTTGCTGTGCCTGCATGTCCTGCGTCTCACTGAGCTTAGCCGCTGTTCGCAGAGGTGAAGCGGCTCTACTTGGAGGCCATCAGACCTCTGCTGAAGAAGGAGTCACAGGCAGCAGAGCCTTCCTCTTTCCAGCTTGGAAGGATCAGCATACATGGCCGCAGCCTTCAGGGCACAGAGCTGCGGCAGCAGGAGCGCTTCATCACTGTGCAGGAGGTACAGAGCTGTTGCTTAGCACACACGTACAGAGGGTAGAATGCTAGTGCCTGGTGCATGTGCAGAAGATCTTGCTCAACATCCTATGGCCTGGCAGCTGCCCCTCAGGTCATTGTATATGGCTTGCAGGCGCCCCGCATCATTGCCATGCAGAGTAACTCGCCTGCTGCTCAGCAGCTGCTCCCTAGATTTTTCAGATTGGCTGCCAGGTGCTTGCACCATCATGCCAGCTTGTATGCTGTCAGCGTCGTGCTGACAGCAGCTGGCTGTGCCCTGCAGGCCCGGTCTCAGTCGCTCAATCCCGGCTTCATGGGCGCCAGCTACGTGCAAGACACCATCTGGTGTGTCAAAGATGAGATACTGTTCATGGTGGCACAGTGGGACCGTGCTGATCAGCTGGAGCGCTATGATCTGAGCAAGTGGGCCACCCCAGAGCTGCACCCCAGCGTGGTGCCGGAGCTGGTGACACGTGAGCCTAGTTCCTGCCGGTTGTGTCAAGGGGAGGAACCTGTGAGCTGGAGAGTTGGCCAAGCTTGGAGCAGTACACGGCATGGTGCATGAGCTGATGGCAGGCGACGCAGCCTGCCTGCACCAGCTATGTCAGTGTGATAGCTCATTACTTCAGAAACTCAGTACATGCACAGCTGCATCCCAGCATGATGCCAGAGTTGGTGGCAGGTGAGCCCATTTGTTGTATGCTGTGTCACAAGGGTGACCTTTTGAGCTGGAAAGCTGGGCAAGCTTGGAGCTGCACCCAGCATGGTGCCTAAGCTGGTGGCAAGCGAGGCAGCTCGCGTGTACAGGTGTGTCAAGGGGGTTGCTCTGTGAGGTGAAACCCTGTGTGTGTACAAAGCCAGAGCCGTCCAGCGTTGCGGCTGAACTGGTGGCAGGTGAGGCAGCAAGCTTGCACTGACTGTCTTCTAGAAGGTCCCTGTGTCAAGCTTGGGGCCCAGGCTACACCCCACATTGTTGCACCAAGTGGTGACAGGTGAACCAGCCTGCCCTGCTGGCCCTTCGTCATGATGAAGCCACCTGTCAGGGGCCAAGCTCAAAGCTGCAGTGTAGTGTATACCAGAAGAAGTGGCCGAAAGAGCCTCCTTTGTTACAGGCCAAAGCAAATTGCTAAGATTGCCCTTACCTCTCCAAGTTCAGCCGCATACAGCTTCCAGATACCATTCGGTCTGGTGCCTAGGTAGTGTGACACTTGCACCCCATGTTTGTGAGCTCGCTATAACATCATAAGCATCATGAGCTGCAGGGAATGCACTGCCTCCTTTCTATGAGACCCTGTCCATGCGGGGGCGGCATAGTCAAGTCCCAGCAGCAGTGCTTCTCACAGAGATGGCTTTCATGGATGTGCGGCTGTGTGGTGTGCAGAGTCCCAGAAGGCTCTTGAGGACAGAGCAGCATACGATCTTGCTAAGTCTCAGCAGCAGCGGCGCCCTGTCAGCATCATGGATGAGCTACGACTTGCAGCCAGGGCGTCCTTGAAGGCTGGGTCCAGCGCTGGAGCTGAGAAGCCAATGATCAAGCTGCGCCTCGGCATTGAGCCTGCCAGCGCGGCTGGCAGCGAGCGAAGGGGCACCCTTGTCATCCAGGTTGGGGTGTTTTGCTTGAGCCGCTGCACCCTTGTTGTGCCGCCTCAGCATTGGGCTTGCTAGGGCAGCAGACAGCAAGCATAGCAGCACCCTGGTGTTTCACTGTCAGCTGTTGTTTTTGGATAGGCTGCTTCTGTGTTGTTGCCTCAGGTGTGCTTTGGCATGGAGCCTGCCTGCATAGCCATATGAGCGAAAGGGCAACATGATTTGGCATGGGGCTTTCAGTGATCTGAGGCACTGAACTGGCTGAGAGCTGCTGCCGCAAGCCAAGACTGGCCTCCACCTCTGTGCTCAGGCCAGGCCAATCTGCTTTGTTTTCCCCAGTCCTGCACCAGCTACGTCATAGAGTGGCAGCATGCACGCTGTGCTGTTGTCTGACCCTGCTGGCCCCACTGCTTGTTCCCTGCATGATGCTGGCAGCACTTGGCCAGATCCATTCACGAACGTCAGGCAACAGTGCCTGCGTTTTAGGCTCCCTGCACAGCGTGGTCCAAGCCTGGTTCCTTGGCATCAGCTGCCGGATGTGCATTTGAATCAGCCACCATGTTGTGCTGGTCTTTCCATGGCATAGGCTGCCGCATGCTCCCGCAGGACTTGGCGCTGCATTTCCAGCTGTCATGAGGTGCAGGCATGTGTATGCCAGCACCTCCAAAACAGCCTCTGCACCTGTGCAGTGTTGCCGACTGGCCAGACACATACTGCGCTCCCCTAATGTGCAGGTGTATGCGTGGAAGCACGTGCAGGATGGCCTCTGTTACCGAGCAGTATTCTCAGATCCCTCAGAGTGGCCCAGTATCAAGAAGTCGCGCTATCACGGACTCTATGATGGACCCTTCTTTGCCCTGCACGACACCCTCATGTTCCTATGTGAGGGCACTGCAGGCTTCAAGGAGATGACGGTAAGGTTGGGATCATTGCAAACCACTTGCTCATGAGCCTGTATGGTGCTCAGATGAAGGGAGAGCATCTCTTTTGCCTCACAGAGCTGCCCCTGTGCAGTGACTAGTTGCATCTCTCTCTTCTCTCTCTGTCAGACAGCAGTGAACTCAGCTCCCCTCCTTGCAGTCATTGTAACAAGCACATTGGCCCCAACTGATTGGGAGAGCTTCATGCAGGGCCCTCGCGTGGTGTCTGGAGGTCATCAAGGTCCATATTGTGCTGTGCAGGGGAATTTCAATGCTCCAGTTCTGTGTTGCCCTTCTGCAGGAACACTACAGGCTCTGGGAGAGGAAGGACAAGGTGGAGGACCGCAACCTGGTGGGCATGATGAAGATGCTGGAATGCAAGGAGAGGTCTGAGGCTTCCCAGCCTGAGGTGGGCTGTGTGTCGCCTGCAGCCTGCGACCTGCCTGTCCAGCAGCAGTGCCCAGCATTCTCTGAGCTGACCCTTGGGAATTTATACAGCTGCAGCGCAAAGACATGCAGTGTGTCACTTTGTCAGGCGTGTGGGGCGTCATCAATCAGGGAGACACTGCCTCATGCTCCACCCATGGCAAGCAAATCGTCTGGTATAGCAGCTGACACATGCCTGCAACAGGGTCTGCAGGCCATGCTGACCGCGGACCATTGCTTGACAGACACACTGTGATTGGATGTGCAGGGCTCAACTAGCCAGCAGAGGCCTGAACACTTGCTGCATGCATGGTGGACTGACGATGGTGCCAGTGCACCTGCAGGGCTTGACCGTGCAGCTGAGGCCGTACCAGCGGCAGAGCTTGCACTTCATGCTGGATGCTGAGGAGGGCGAGGGTGGTTTTCGGCGCCATCTGTGGCAGAAGCTGACCAACACTGCAGGGCTGTCCTTCTGGTACAGCCCGGTGCTGAGGCAGATGGCACTGGACGTCCCAGCGCTGCCCTGGGGAGGGTTCCTTGCAGAGGAGGTGTGTTCTGCTCATGGCTAAGACTGGCAACAGAAGCCGCCCTGTGTCCTTAACACTGAAGCTCCCAGTGCAACCCTGAAGTGGCTTCCTGGCTTCAGCAGGGCAATGTGGAGGTTGGGCACCTCAGCAGCCCTGCTCATGGTGCTGGCTGTGCCTGCACCGCGGGGTGGCTCCAGTGGAGCTGCTTTCTGGGATTTTCACACCAGGCTACAATAACTAAGCAGCTCAGCCAGGAGTAGCCCAGCATGCGTGATTCGCCAAGATTGCTGGCAGTGTCCCCAAGGGGCAGATGGGTTTGCAGTCATGATCTGCAGCAGCCAGCCAAACAGCAGCCCCATTGGTGCTTGCGGCTGTTGACACTCTGGGTCAAGTGCCCCACATGTGCAGCTCAGTACATACCAGCTCCGCATGCATACTGTTGCAGCGACTGGACACCACCCTGTCCTTTGCTGCCTGCAGCTGGGTCTTGGTCAAGTGCCCACACACATGCAGGTCTTCACCGAGCGGAGCCACACCATCCCACTGCTGCCTGCAGATGGGTCTGGGCAAGACGGTGGAGGTGCTCGCGCTCATCTTGAGCAACCCTGCACCTGTTTTGACAGACCCGACCTCCACAACGTGCGATGGTCTAATCCTCTCGAGGTGAGCCTGTCCCCTGCCAAGGCAGTTCGCATGGCAATGCATATGGCTCCCAGCCCTCCAGATGGCAGCTCAGTGGCTGTGCTGAGTGCACCAATGCTCACTGCCTGTAGGTGCCCCTTTGCATTCTGGCTGTCTTCCCTTATCTTCCCCATGGGGTGCTTGAAAGTTGGCAGCTCCCTCTGCCTGCTGCCTGGAAGTCCCCTGTTGGTGTGCTGCATGTCCCTCTGAAGGCCCTGACTGAGCAGCATGTCACACTGCCTTCATGCAGCCTTGGCATCTGCTGTGACTGCCTGCTTTGGCAGCGAGCTGATCAGCTGCAGAGTCTGCCTGCGGGATCACCATGACATCTGCTTTGTCTTGCTTGTGGGGCGTCACGCAGAACAGCATGATTTGCTGCCTTCAGGGCCACCCTCGTCATCTGCTGTGTGTCCCTGGTGGGGCAGTGGATCGATGAGGCCAGCAGCAAGCTGGCAGGCACCACCAAAAGGCGCATCTGCCAGTACCATGGCCCTAATCGTGTTCGCGATGTCCATAAGATGGCTGCCAACTATGATGTCGTGGTAAGCAGCGCAACATCTGCACGCCTCCCGCGTGCCTGCCTGCCATGAGGGCATGCTTGCAGCTTCTGCTTCTGAGCACAGCAGCGCACAGCCTGAATGTCTAAAAATGTGTGTGTGGCTGCCAACAGGGCAGCCACACCTGGTTCACGCTGTAACAGCATGGCTGGCAGCACCCCCTTGCTCGGGAACTCAGCAGTCCCCTGTTGTTTTCTTGAGGGCTAAGGCCTCTGTCAGCTCTGTCAGCTGCTGTGTGTTGGAGCAGCAGCTAGTCATGCTCTAAGATGTCCTTGAATTTGTCTGCGCAGGTCACGACTTACCAGATTCTGACCAGTGACTTCAACAAAGAAAAGAAGTCTGGTGTTGCGGTGAACAGGTTTCCTCCCATTGGCAAGATCAAGTGGCATAGGTCCGCTGCGCCCTGACTTGCTGCTGCATGTTCAGAAGCTTAGCTCTGCATGAATGCAATCACGTATGGCTCAGTCTGCACTTGGCACGTCCACACAGGTCAGCAATTGTGCTGTCCGGGCAGGTGTTGTGGCTAGCCTGCTTCACAGCCAGGTCCTGCAACAGCTCTCAAGTTGCACAGATGTCTAGGCGATATTGCAGCAGCAATGCATGTGCATTGGCGCACCCTGAGGGAGGTGCAGTCCTGCACACCTCAGCTGCTGACTTGAGACAGCCCCTGGCGTGCAGGGTCATACTGGATGAGAGCCACAGTGCCAAGAGCATGAACACCGTGCAAGGCAGGGCATGCATGGCAATTGAGGCTGACAGGAGGTGGGTAGACTTGGTGCAATCCCTGCAGTGCTGTTGTGCGTTCAGTCACGGGCTGATGTGCAGGCTCCAAAGTCACTGCGGTGCCTTGCTCTGCTCAACAGCAGCCCATGTGTAGGCACTGCGCCTCGCCATTGTGGCAACCCCCTGCCTGCCACCTGCACCTGCAATGTGGGGCTGAGCTGCGAGCAACAACATCCCTTATGAATGTGCATCTGAGCCAGACCTCTGCTGTGATTACGGCCTCCTGTTGTGCAGATGTCTCATTTCAGCACCACCTTCCCTGCCCTGCTGCAAGCTTCCTGGACCCCTGCAGCTGATGATATGCCCATCTTCCTGCGTCCAGTGTGCTTCAATTCACAGTCTGCCGCCTGTAACTGTGCCTTCCTTGCATGCAGGTGGTGCTGCAGCGGCACCCCTGTTGGCAACGACATCACAGATCTGCTGGGGCAGTTTGCAGTGCTCCGCATGTCCCCCTTCAGCATCAACAACTTCTTCCTGGCCCATGTAAAAACCGCCTTCACCGGCAGCATGTACAACAGGTCTTCGGCAGTGCCCCTGCTGTACATGCTGTCCAAGACCATGATCCGCCACACCAAGCTGCAGGTGAGGAGTCTGCCTGCTAGATCCGGACTTGTAGGTGTGGTCTTCTGTGAATCTGCCCCTGAAGGTCACAAGCTGCTGGACCGGCAGTTTGGCCCTCTGTGCACGGGGGTTACTCCTGGTAGCTGTGACAGGAAACTGAGTCGCCTCAACCCATGGGGCTGCCAGCCTGCCCCCCTGCGCGCAGCTTCTGTAATGAGCTGGGGCTTCCATGTTCAGGTGCTTGGCGGAGAGGAGGTGCTGTCCCTGCCCCCCAAACATGAGAAGCTCATTGGAGGTAGGCCAAACAGCCATGGACAAGTGACATGTCTGAAGGACCTGCATGTAGGCAAAGCACTTGCTCTCCATGTGTACTGACCAGGGGCTGCACATGCACAATCATGCGTAGGGTACCCATGTGTGGTCAGGTCTTTGTGCTGCAGGCACTCTCTTCCCAGCTGAACAGAGTTTCTCATGCTGCTACCGTTTGCGCTGTCCAGTCATGGATGCCCCTGCCTCTGCGGATGAGCTGAGCAGGAGCACTCTGCCACATCCAAAGTGCTGGCCTGCTTACATGTTTCCTACCCCTGCAGCTGAATTGACTCCAGCTGAGCACAGTTGTTCATGCGCACCTCATATTGCTGCAATTGTGTCACTCTGGGTCATTGTGCTGCAGGCAGCCTCATAACGAGTCTGAGCTAGTGTCTTTCACTTCGCTGCCGTTTGTGCTGTCCCTGGGGGACCTTGTTCATTCCCAGTTCCTGCAGTTCAATTCACTCCAGCTGAGCAGGAGCTGTACATGCGGATCTATAACATTGCCAATGACAAGTACCAGTCCTACCGGAGCGCAGGCCCGGCCTATGTCAGCAAGCGCCTCCTGCAGATCACCAGCCTGCTGATGCCCCTGAGGCGGACCTGTAGCGGCGGATCCCTCTCCCAGAGAGACATGACGGTGAGCCCTTTGTGCGGCGGCAACCTCAGTGCAGCACACATCGCATGTCAGGGCCGGCGCCGGGAATGTGCGCAGCCACGCGAGCTTTGCCCAAACCCTTGCCCTTGCCCAGGGCAAAGGCTGAGGCTCACCTGCTCATCCTTGCGGCTCTGCTGTGATCATTGCAGGCTGTTGAGGGCTTAATACTCGCAAGATCCAGCTTGCGGCACAGGCGTTCAATGACTGCCACAGCCACACGCTGCCCTGTTCATGTATGCAGGAAGCGTGCATTCTTGCAGATCCTGCTGCTTCTGTCTTCCTTATCACTGCCAATCCCTGAGGCGCAAGGACTGCCGCCCAGCATTCAGACGCTTGGCATGATGTCGAGCGGTTTAATCCAGTATCAGATGCAGGCCTGACTGCTTGTGCTGCATTGCAGGTCCCTGAGACTCGCGGACTTCCACCCAGCATTCAGGGTCGGCCACAGGCCAGCTGCACAGATGGCGTCGCGCTCCAGCCAGATCCTACTGCTGTGGCGCCGGAGGACCAGCCAGAGTGCACCATCTGCCATGAGGGTTTTGAGAGACCTTGCCGCACACCCTGCCAGCACTGGTTCTGCAAGTGAGGACTGCTGGCCCTCAACTCGTCTGCTCACTGCTGCATCTTTGATGCTGCTGGCATAAGTGTGCTGTGCTGCATGTTGACTGCGTGTCTGCTTGCTATATGCTGCGGCTGGCCTGAGGGCTTGCTGTGCGCCCCCTGACAGGCTGTGCAGCTATCCCTGTCCACAGCCTATGTGACAGCTTCTGCTGGTTGCCTGCAGGGAGTGCATTGTGTCCTGGTGCAACAGTGGGCATTCCACATGCCCCATGTGCAGACGCAGCATCACCCTGGCGCAGATGGTGCTGGGTCTGCGGGTGAGGGCAGTTGCAGTTGCCGTTCTTTGAGCTTGACCGTCCTGAGCACCGCGCAGCTTCTGTGGCTACAAGCTTGCAGCACACTACACAAGCAGCGTCCCCTGTGCAGTCGCCTCAGCTCAAGGGCTGTTTCATTGCTGTGTTCGAGCTTTGTGTTGGGGCTTTTGTCCCAGCATCGCCTTCCTAAGCTCGATTGCTTTGTAGTTTGGGCAGCGGAGTGAGGAGGAGGATCAGGTTATTCAGGAGGTTGAGCAGCAGCTGGGCAAGTCTGAGTCCAAGCTCACAGCCCTGCTGCAGCAGGTGAGTGGCGCTTTCTTGGTGACTTACAGCCTGCAGCAGGATGTTGGCTGTGGACCATTTCGAAACCTACTGGTCACTATGCCAGACCAATCTGGGTCTGGCCTGTTCAAGCTCACAGCCCTGCTCCAGCATGTGATCAGCAACTGGCAGAGCCCCTCTGCTCCAAGCTGCTACTGGGATGCTCAGGACTACCACGAGGCATTCTGCTGCTGTTTGAGAGCATCTATTGCTGGCCCTGTCAGAATCGTCTTGCTCATTAAGTGCCTGCATTAAAGCCACTCCTGATGGAAGGTGTTCACACTGCTCATCAGACTGCCTCCCTGATGCTTTGCCTGCCGTGCAGCTGGAGGACATGAGGGCTGCTGACCCGACTGCCAAGGCTCTTGTCTTCAGCCAGTTCAACAGCACCATTGACTGGTTGAAAGTCAAGCTAGGGGAGCATGGCTTTGGCTTCAGGACCATCTCTGGAGGCATGACCCTCTCCAAGCGCACCAAGGTGAGGGCTTCCAACCTCTGCCCTGCTGCTCCTTCTTGTGCCCGGCGTGCCTGCCTGATGGCCTCTCTGTTCTTTGAATTGGCCTGTTCTTCCCATCTCAGCCCTTGTTAGCGATCCATCACACCACAATGCAGAACCAGCTGCCCAAGCTAGCCAGCCCTTTGCGCTGCCTGTGGGCCTGCTACAGCATGTGGACCCCTCAGAACACTTCTCTCATGTACAGATTGATTGCAGGCAATTGAGGCCTTTCAGAAAGACCCGCCCACCACGGTGTTCCTGCTGAGCATGCGAGCTGGCAGTGTAGGCATCAACTTGACAGCGGCCAGCCATGTGTTCCTACTGGAGCCCTGCATCAACCCTGCACTGGAGGAGCAGGTGCGAGTGCTTGCAGGCAAAGGGGGCTGCTTGGCGCAGGCCTTCCCCCTTGTGCACTCCAGCATGGGTCTTCCTGCAAACCTGCAGGATCTGCTGCGCAGGAGGCGGTACCTGCAGCTGCAACCTAGCAGGCAGTCCTTTGTTGTTCTAACACATAAGTCATCTTGTCAGGACGTCAGCACATAGGCTTATGACCTGCACCAACCTGTGTGTGCTGCTCTGTGAGGGGTTTGCTCAGCACTGCAGCTGCCCAGCTCGTGAGGCTACTGATATGCCAGGTATTAGAACATGTACAAGTGTGAAGCAAGTGGAGAAGTCCCTTACCTGGCTCGAAGTTGTATACCTGGAGATGGGCCCAGGGATGCAAGCTGATCAGCTGCAATGTGTGCCCTGCAGGCCATTGGGCGCAGCTGGCGCATGGGCCAAAAGCGGGAGGTGACTGTGGGCAAGTTCTTTGTGGCCAACACTGTGGAGGAGCGGATCATTGAGGTCGTGCGGGCGCGGCAGGCTGGCGGGGCCAGCATCACAGATGAACTGGTCCACACACATAGGCGTTCCCAGGTGCGCCGTAGCATGGCCTGCTGCTTGGTGCTTGCTGGAGACATCTCGGGCTCACTGTGCGTGGAGACAGGCGGTCACACCTGCCTTTAGGGCTGCCATTCTGTGCCCTACCATCTGTCAAGTACCTTGAAACATGTCCGACTGATCAATCAGCTGCAGGCTGCACTTGTACGATCTGCCACACTGTGACAGGTAGCTTTTGCTGGGATCTGCAGCAGCAGCATTTATGGTCTGTGCACCCTCTTCAGCTGTGTGCTGCCTGCAGATGAAGACATCCGACATGGCTGGTGCCATCAGATCAGATCGGCAGAACCTGAAGATGCAGGTGGGAGCTGTGGGGCATATCGCATGTCTCAAAGGCTGGGGCTGGCAGTCTGCTGAATGCAGCGCACCATGTTCTGGAGTTGCAGACTTTCAGCAGCGCTTTCTGACGGCTGCAGCTCGTGCTGCCTTGACCAAGAGCTGTGTTAGATAGTCTGCCAGCTGCAGTTCCCTCCAGCTGTGTGCGCCACGATTCACCTCAGTGCTGGCTGATCCATGCACCCTGCCGTTGTGCCTTGCAGGAGCTTGATGTACTGTTCAAGAAGCCATTCTGGGACACTGTCGGCCCCATAGCCCAGGAGGCAGCCAGTGCTGCCCAGGCTGCAGCCTCCACATCACCTTCCCCGACCCCTGAGCCATCAGCTGCAGCTGCAGCACAGGGCGCATGCAGGAGCACCGGCCCCCCACATCGTGGTGCTGCTGGCAACAGAAGGGACCGTTATGACGCCAACAATGCTGAAGCAGGCCCCTCTAGCAGCACGGGCCCATCAGCGAGGCCGGGCCGCAAGGCAGCCTGCCCGTTTTTCGGCGAAGAGTCCAATTCAGACACGGCCAGCTGGGATTCAGACTGGGAGGCCCCCTAGAATAGCAATCATCACCTGCATTCCCCCTGCCCTCTGAGTCTTCAGGATACATGCATGCCTAAGCCCAATAGTGTGCATCAGTTCATTTGATTTGGATGATAACAGTAAGCAGGCTAACCAGGCTCTTCATGCAGCTACTACACGCAAAGACAGATCAGATCTGCAGGAGATCTTCCAAGCACTTGAGATTCCCCTCCAGTAATTGTTCATTGCCCTGACCGCTATGCCGCTCATGTCCAGTCAGCATCGCTGTTCTGGCATTCGGCCGGCGCTTGCGCAAGGCCATGCCTTCTCTCTGAGGAGCCCATGCCACAGGGGCCTGGCTCTGCAGCACCAGCAGCCTCTGGATGCCAGGAAGCGATCCTTGTGCATTGCCCAGGCTGCCGCCGCAGAGCCCAGCACTGTGAAGCTGGTCACACAGGCAGGCCTTGCTGAACTTCTCACGATCTGCATGTTTGCAGAGTTCATGCCTCACCACTCCAGTCGATGCAGGGGCTGCACATGGATCTGACACCTGCTCTGAAGGCCTATGCTGAGGACAAGGTATGCCTCCCAGTCTGCAGACGATGCCCGACACCTGCGCTTTGCACCTGCCACGACAGGCATTCATTGCCGTCTCTCTGCCCTGGCTCCCCTGGCCTGAAGCTGTAGAGTAGCATTTGTAAGGCATCACCAAGGCCCTGGGTGTCAGAGTCAAGGCCATGCTCCTACCAAGCCATCGACACCAAAGCGCGGCTGCAAACCTGTGCCTGCTCATGCTGCAGGTTGGCAAGGCTGTGTCACATTTTGAGGGGGAGCTCAAGAAGGTTGAGATCCGCCTGTCTGTCAGCGGCGGTGAGAGGAGCCATGGCAAAAAGCAGCAACGGACCGAGATTACAGTATACACGCTGCGCAATGGCATCTTCAGGGCAGAGGATGTGGAGGACAACATGTGAGACTGGGTTCAGGTTTGATAGTGGGCTTGGAGACTAGTCTGCCTGCTAAAGAAGTTGCTCTCAAGTCCCCTGCTGGCATGCTGTGACAGTAGCAGTGCAAAAGACAGGCAGAGGGATGATGACATGTGCACCATGCAGACAGAATTGCCCAAGGGGGGTTGGACCGCGGAGACCTTGCAGAATGACACTCTGGGCTGTGGCTTTGCAGGTACGCAAGCATAGACCTGGTGTGTGATCGTTTGAAGCGCAAGCTGCGCAAGGTATGGCAATGTCTGCAGCTTCTGAATCAATTCTCTGTGGGCGCCCTATCTTGCTGCACCAGTCGACTAGCTGGCACCCTTGCTGCGGACAATGTTGCACCCCTGGCTGCTTCCAAGCACAACTGGCCAGCACGATGCACCAATTGGAAAGCAGCAAGACTGCACCCATGGCGTCTGTGCCTGCCTCGCATGCTGGGCAGATGCGTCAGCCCGCTCTGCAGCTGCAGCACAATGACATCCCTGGGTTGCTCGACCTGTGTAGCACCCAATGCTTGGTGAAGCCTTCACCACTCAACTCCAGGCTTCTGGGTACACCCGTGGCCAGCACTGTGTTGCGGCACCCTTTGATGCTGCACCTGGGCCAGGATGCTTCATGGGCCTGCAGGTCAAGGAGAAGGCTATCGACAAGGGCAAGTGGTCAGGCCGGGCACGCCCTCGCTCCAGCCCCGCACAGGTGTGCCCAGTGTGTGCAAGATTGCTTGCCTCTCTGATTGCTTGCCTCTCTGATTGCAGCTGTTGCAGAAGACAGGTTCAGAGCATCACAACACTATCAGCACTCCTGTCCAGGAGCATGGCGCCTGCTGGCTGCAGCCGGGCAGTGAGCAGCCACTGCTGACTCAGATGGGCAGCTTCACATGTGGCATCTCATGGCTGATGGCATGTGGGCCCTGCAGAAGATGCATAAAGGAATAAAACTTGCCTGCAGGTGAAGGCAGAGGAGCTGGCAGAAGAAGCTGACCTGCTAGATGTGGATGCACCAGCGCCTGCGCCAGCGACTGGCACCAACGGCGCAAGGCCCAACATAGTCATGCCATCTGACGTGCTACGCACCAAGTAAGTATGTGTATCGATTCCAGGAGACCCACCTGTACCTGGTCCTGCTGCGTGCAGCTTGATACTGCCAGACAACGTCCTTGATTGTGCTCTGTGCCATGCAGCAGGCTAGAGTTTGATGCCATGGCTGATTTTCAGCCCCCTGCTGCTGTAATCCTGTAGAGACTCAGATCTGGACTGCTGGTGCTGGGTCTTGCGTGCCATGTGCAGTGTGCCTGTGCCTCAGACAGACTGCCGTAGTGTCACAGGCAGCAGCACATGCAGCACCCTTACATCCTGCGCGGCAGCCAGCAGGTCAACTTGATGAAAGGCAAAAACCCACCACCCCTGTGGTGCATGGTTGGGTAGCCCAAAGTGCAAGCAGCACCCACAATGCTGCGCACTGCCTGCAGGTACTTCTTTCTGGCACCCATGTCTGTTGAGTCAGCTCTGGAGCAGTGTGATCAGCTAGGCCACAGCTTCTATCTCTTCAGGTGGATGCATTGTGCAGACAAAGGGAGCAGCAAATCTGTTGCTGTTGTCTCATGGCAAGGGGCAACATGGCCTCCAGGGCTGCCGCATCTGTGGCAAGCCAATGTCCTGATGAACAGCAGATGGGACAAGGGGGCGTTGCTGGAACCTGCCTGCTGTCTGTGGCTGCTGCATCTCAAGCCTGTTAGCCTTCTGCCTGCCTGCAGGGAGCAATCATCTGACAAGGTTCAAGTGGTTTACAAGAGGAAGAACCAGGTTGGAAGACTGATGCAGGCTGGCTGCGCCCGGGCCGGGCTTGTTGACAGATTAGCTCAGGCCTGGAGGGTTTGATGCAGATTGTGCATTGCCCCTTCACTTTGATGTGCAGCCTTGGCCTGTCCAATTTCAGCGTTGCAACCTGCCCCTCGATGTGCGGCCTGGCTTGGTGTTCATACTGCTGCTATCTACTGCCTGGCTGTGTTAGCGCTGCTGGTGTGCACTGCAGGGATATGGCATCATCGTGCCAGAATTTGAAGAGCACAGTCCCCAATAGACAAAGAACATGTTGAGCCCAAAGTATCAAGAGTGGACCCCAGTCAAGTCTGGCAGCAGCAGCAGTGTTGCAGCGCTTTGCAAATTTGTACAGCAGGATGTATTGTTCATTAGGCTTCAACAAAAATGTTGAAATCGCACTACTGGAGCATGCATTCAGTCATGTGTGAGCAAGCTAACGTAGCCAAGTAAGGTGCAGGGTTTTGTTGGACATCAAAGTGCAGGGCGTCAACTCTGTGAGATGACAGCACATTGATGACATGGCATCATCATCATAGCTGCATGCTTTCATTGGACGTCAAGGGGCAGGGCGCTGCCTCTGTGGTTGAACACCATGAAGTCTGACCGTAAAGCAGACGCATCCAGGCCCCTGCAGCATGAACACAGTGTTGCATGCAGGAGCCCAGCACTCTTGGCACGCAGCCAGACTTACTTCTGGTTTGTGAGGGCGCTGATAGGTTTGAAGTTCCCAGAGATCAGCAAGCTCCCTGCAAAACAAGCGTTCCGAGCTCAGAGCAGGACCAACAGAGTATATGGCTGCATGATGCAGGGGGGTTTCTCACCCCACATGGTGACTCCTGCCGCCACCAGGAGCTCCACAGTGATTGTGAACGGCACTCCTGTGAACTCCTGCTGTGTAAGCTTCAGTTCATTGCTGTCTGCAGGCACAGTGAGATCCTTCCTCAGTGGCCCGCCTGGAGGGACATGCAGTGCAGATGTGACATCAAGCTCACACTGAAGTGTTTGATATGCTGCAAAGCCCAGCAGAGTCAGTCCTGACAGGACGGCCAGACCAGCTGTGGACAAGCCGAGCACCATGAAGCCGGCAGTTGCAGTGGGAGTCGTGAGAGAAAGAGAATGTGGATTTGACTACAAATCCAACGCTCAAAGTCAAGAGTACAGCAGTACAGGCAGCTCGGAGCATGCTGGCTTTCATGGCCGATCATTGGGGGCCGCGGACTTTGAAGCTATCTTGTTATCTCATTCGCTGCTCTCTCTGTCTCGGTGCTGACAAGTGGGCATGCCCGACATGCTGAACAGAGATCTATGTATTCTTGTCATACTCGGCAAAGGTCTTGCCCCTTTCAGGGCCTGCACTGACTGCAGCTGCCAGCCGAATGCCTGCCGCTGGTCACCTGCAGCTGCATCAGGCACATCTTGCAGTGGCATGATTGCTTTGCATTCATCATCTGACCATTGCTTTCCAAACGTTACCTTCACTGAATGCATAGATGCTTTTCGCGGGAACACAGTGACTGCCTGAACATTTTGCAAAGGCCCTCGCAGACTGGTACTCCTTGCAGCCGCTGAAGCCCACGCAGCCCACCTGCAGTGACAGAAAGTGCTCGGCCTTCCCACTCCGCTTGTCCTGCAATTGAGGCAACACCCACCACTTGGGCAGTGGTGTCTCCCGCTTGCACCATGTCTTTCAGGTTGGAGACGCCATCCTCCCCAGTGCTGGCCAGCAGCCATATCCTGCGCCCTGTGAGCACCACATGTTGACCATATGCGCGGTGCTGTGCCAGCTTGATGCAGCAACCACCTCTCAGGGACTCTGGCAGGGCATATGCACGCACTTCAATGGTCTTTACTCCACTGAGCAGCATTTGACACCAAGCTGCCTGCAGATGGAGGTCTTGCATTGAGCAGTAGAGGTGCTAGATGCAACAAGTGCTGGTATCACCTTGCACTCCAGGCCCACATCTTCAGCTTGCATCTCAAAGCAATTTTATGTGTGGACTTGAAATGGCACAGTCATGGGCTGGTCAGGCTGACTGGTCTAGGTCAAAGGCGAACCCAGTCAAAGCATGTCCCAAGCAGCTGCGTCTGTGCCATTGCAGATCGAGAGCTGGCCCGAGAATGTGATCAGTGGACAGCAGCGACTGGATGGCAGGTCAGCTCGTTGTGCATCTGCCTTGACTGGTTCTGCAGCATCTGATGATCTAGCCATGCTTTGCAGGAGCTTTGAGGAATTCAGACAGGTAAGAGAAAGACCTCAGATATAATGCCGCTGTGCTGAGCATGCTTTGACTGCTGCCAACCTACATCATGCAGGTCTTCGTGGACTCTGGTCTCAACAGCAATGCCTCAGGATCAGCATACGCAGAGTTCAGTGACACTAAGGTCATGGCCGCTGTGTGAGTGTGCAGATGTCCCCACCGCAACTGCAGGGTTTGGCAAGATCTTGGCAAGGGCCTTTGTGTGCTGCAGGTATGGGCCTCGTCCCAGAGACAGAAAAACCAGCTTCAGTGAGCAGGGCAGGCTGACATGTGATGTCAAGATTGCCACTTTTGCCACCAGGCAGCGAGGCAAGAGCTTCATGCAGGTGAGCACTCTCGCCTCACATGTTGGGAGCACTCAAGGGTGCTTCAGCAATTGGTGCCAACCATCAGGAAGCGGCCCTGCCCAGTGCATGCTTCATGCAGAGTTGCCGTCAGCAAATGTGTACAGGTCCAAGAAATGCTAGTCATCACATGCCAAGCAGTGGATGGCCTGCTCTTTCGAAGCCACTAGATGGCTGTCTCACTCTCTCTTGGGGCAATCATGCTTGCACTGTGGCGGGTGTGCCCCACGGGAATTTTTTCTGTGGAGGCCCCATGGTGTGCTGCCTTTCCTGCACAGTTGCTGTGAAGGTGCCTGAGTTTGTGGCACCCCTGTCTGCGGGGCACCGAGTCTACCTGCCCTTTGTGTGAAGGCCACCACTGTGCTGGCTGCTTCCCATGCTGTGCACATTGCCTGGGCTTGTGGTGCTCATAGCCGCAGATCACAGGGCATGTTGCCTCCCTGTTTGGCCCATGATCGTGATGGCTGTGAGCTTGTACATGCCTTACCTCGTCGTTCCCCTTGCTGCAGAACTCGTATTGGACTGGCCCACGCTCCGGACCAACATGGCGACAGCTTTGGCCATTTGTGTCTTCAGACTTGCCTGAGGTTGTGGTGCCCCCCGGCTGCAGAGTACAGAGGAGCGTGAGATCTCCAGCCTGATGCACACCGCGCTGCTGGCCTCGCTGCAGACCCACACCTTCCCCAAAAGCAATGTGGATGTCTACTGCCTGGTGCTGGAGTCGGGTGGTGCTGACCTAGCTGTGGCCATCAATGCAGCCTCCCTGGCGCTGGCTAGCGCTGGGCTGCAGATGTATGATGTCGTGTCGGCTTGTGCAGTGGTGAGAAGCGCGTGGACCCGTGTAGCAGGCCACTGCCTGTGAGCCTGCGTGCCGTCACCACACAGCTGCAGCCTGGTGATCTCTGCTTGGTTGCTGGCTTTTCAGCTGCGATAACCCTGGCGTGGCCCTCTCACAGGCTTGCAATCAGCCCTTGCTGTTCGGCACCATGAGCGCACTGCCTGCAGGCAAGAGTGTCTGGGCACCTGCTGCTGGACCCAACACTTGATGAGGAACATCAGCAGGATGGCTCACTCATGCTGGCCATGATGCCTCAGGCAAACCTAGTAAGCAGGCTGGCCTCCTTCTCTCCTGCTTTCTGGCAGGCAGGCAGCATGGCAGGTTTCTGACTCTAGCAAGCGTGTGCCATGGCATTTGTCTGGTCTGGGAGAGGCTGACAGGTCTCTTTGCCTGCAGGTCACACAGGTGCTCTTGACTGGGGAATGGAGCAACTCAGACTGCACAGAGGCCATTGAACTGTGCATGGGCGGATGCTCTCAATTGGATGAGGTCCTGAGGCAACACCTGCGGACAAAGGTGCTCGATGATAAGTCCAAGACCTCAGAACCATCAGGGCCCCACAGTCATTAATGCTGGTGCGGGTGTCTGTGAAAAATGCATGCTTTCAGTAGTCTCGCAGTGGACAGAGTCAACTCAGCATCACCAAGGTCTTCTCGTCAAACACCAAAACTGTGCAAAAAAGCAGAGCACTGTGTCATTGTGGGCTTTTGGGGCATGTCTAGGGGGTGAGGATCTCCTCAAAGCTCATGGTGCTGAGCGCCTCAGTTGAAAACATCATGCTGCCATCCTCCAGAGTCTCTGTCGGGCTGAATTTGCTCTGGCTGCTGTCCTCTGCAGTGCCAGCTTCCTCACTGCCTGCAGATGCTGTTGGTGCAGCCACAGTATCCTCCAACCCACTGGTCCCCTCCTCTGACTTGTCAGGATCTACCTCACTGTTATCAGCAGCAACACGAGCCGCAGCAACCTGCAGAGGTGGCAAGATTGCTTGAAAATGCTGGGAGATTTGCCTTCTGTGCAGGGTGGCTGAGGCCATTGATCACCAAGATTACTGAGATGTGGACAGGACAGCGATTGGCAGCGTGCACACATTGCTGTGGGGGCCTGCCAGGTCAACAGTTACAGCGGAGGTATGCCACGCCTCAAAGCAGCAATGTCCCATGCACCCACCTGCGCTAAGGAACAAAATCAGTTATCCTGACAGATAGGTGCCCCAAGTCCTGAGCGCAAGTCCCACAAGGCAAAGAAGCCCAGAAGAGCCTGGACAGCACCCGCTTGAGGGCACGATGCTGCTGTTCTACGGAGCATTGTCTAGCTTCCCTCAGTGCAATGCCAGGCTCTATAGCACACCTGCAAGCCCTGAGACTGCAGCCTCTTCAAGGGTGCGGCCTGCACTGCAGACTTGTCCCACGGCAGACATGTCCCACAGCCATGCAAAAAATAGATACCCTTGAGCCCAACATGGGCCTCGAAGCACAACTGCCACCCCTGAGAGAGCAGCCGCTTGAGGGCCCGCTCCTGCTGGTCGGCAAGCAGCCCTGCATCCTGCTCCCACAGGTGCCTCAGTGTGTCAGCTGTGCCTACCTCAGGGCCGGCCGCCTTAGCTGTCAGCCAGGGCGAGATGAACTCGCGGGCGTCCCTCTGCCGGGAGACCAGCTCATCATCACAACCCCTGCAGACCAGTGAAGCTGAGCCGAAGGCATACTGTTCCGCATAAGCAAAGCTCAAAGCTCCGCCAGGGGAGGCCAGCTCATCAGCATACCCGTGCAGAGAAAGTCCTCGGGGAGGGGCTGGGTGCAGTGGGTGGCGTGTGCATGCCACAACCATGGCAGGGCCTAGCTCTCTGCCAGGGCAAGAACTCAGCAGCATGCTACCTGCAAGGCACACTTGGAGACAAGGCCACCATGACGTCTCGGGCAGCCGCCCTGGGCGGTGCATCTGGCTTTCCCTCCAGCTTTCAAAGGTCAAGCCATGGCACCACATGGCTCAGCAGCATCACCCTTCACACTCACGGCGAGGTCTCAGCAGCCGCCTTGGGCTGTGCCTCAGACCCCGCTGAAGCCTGCACAGCAGGTGCCTCGGCCACTGCAGTAGCGGCAGCCTTGGTGGCGCGAGGCTTTCGCTTCCCAGCCGCCGCCTTGGTCTTGGCTGTGCCACCCGCTGCGGCCTTTGTCTTGGTGGCGCCTGCTGTCGCGGTGTCGCCTGCTGCTGCCTTGGTTGTGGTGGACTTGCGCCTGGCTGTGGTGGCTCTGGGCACCTTGGCGGCCTGCGGACAAGTCCAAGGTTCGCTGTCCACTTGCAACCCTTCTGCCGGCTGCATGAACTTGTGCTGTGGAGTCGGTCGCTTGTCGCCTTTGCCAGCCTCACCTGGGGGTCCTTTGGTGCTTCCCAATCGTGCCAGTGTGTGCACTACTATTGCCCTACCTGCTGGGCTGGCAGACCAGCCTCAAAGGGGCCATTCGGACATGAAGCTATCACCATATGTCAGGGGTGCAACAGTCACTGCCATCACCTGCTTGGCTGGTGGGCCAGCCTCGTCCACTGTCACTTCGGAAGCACTGTCAACCGCTTTGGGTGCACGAGCCTTGCGCTTTGACTTGCTGCAGGCAGGGCATGGCGTGATGGAGGCTTACAGAGCCACCGCTGCAGACTGCTGGACGTTGAGGCCTGAGTCTGCAAGCTTCACGTGCAGCAGGCAGGGACTGAAAACTTGCAGGCCTGTCAAGCATCTGGGCCCGGCCCTGGCACATGTGGCTGCTGGGCCACGTGCCCTTCACCTTGACCAGATGCAGGCAGGCAAGGGCTCTTGCAGGCTTGTAAAGCACAGGCTGTGGTGTGCTATGTCAGGATACTGCGGCGCAGAGAGACCAGATGGTGTATTCTGCAGGCTTGCTGGATGCAGAGCGTGCATGGCAAGTTTCCAAGCCGCCGAGAAGCCTTGGGAAGGGCCGCAATGAGCAAGCTCAAGCCGCCTCTGCCCTGGTCTGCAAAGGGGTTCACTGGCACCAGTGCGCAGCATGGCAGGGCCTGAAGGACTGCAACCGCCCTGATCCAATATGCCACAAGCTGGCACCCACAGCAGTGGAGGCGGGCTGAGCGTAATGAATCAGGGCAACGCACACCCCCAGCAACGTGAACCCCGCCCGCCCTGAAGTGCTCCTTTACAGCTCTGAACGGGTGCCGGCCACAGATCCCACAAATGCAGCGCCCGCAACAAATGGAGAATAGAATGCAGAACAAGAGCTGGCGCACCCGGCGGTGGATACGCGCTTGACCTGGCTTGCCAGGGCGCCTGCCTCAGTGGAAGGCTCCAACCCGGGGATAGGGCTGTCTTCGTGTGCCTGAGACACAGCCAGCAGCTGCAGGCGATGCAAGCGGCCCCTGCAGCATGCAGGCAACTACGTCCAGTCATCAGTCTCTCATGACAGTGCAGGGGCAGCCAGCATTCTGCTCTGTAGGCGCTGGCCGTTGCTCCGGCGCCAAAACGGCATTGCGCTGGTATGGGCCGCCTTGGGTGGCAGCACTTGTGAGGACGGTCTGAGGCAAGGCGTGAGGCTACACCAGCATGGTTTGCAGTGAGAGTGGACATTGCAGGCCACTGCCACTTTAGGCACAGGTTGTGCAGGGAATGATCTAGAATGCTGCACTGTTCCCTCCCAGGCAGACCTACCTGCACGGTGTCCTGCCAACAAGATGTTGCCTGCTTGGCATGAGTCTCCCGGTCACGGCGCTGCTCAAGGTCATGTTTGAACACAGCATGGCTTGAGCACAGGACAGCCACAGGTGCTGGTGGTGTCGGCAGCCTGTATTGTGCAGTAGGCACGAAGATCTTCAGCTGGAAGTTCCACTGGCTTCTTCGTTTGACCACTTTCGGAAATGCAGTGTTGAATTCCCCTTCAGTGATGGCATCTCTTTTATGTACAAAGGAAAGTGAACGTTCGGGGGCCAGGCATCAGATGGAGTGGGAACTCTTCAGGTATACAGGGGCATCTCAGGGACAAGCGACCGCGAGCCAGGCACAACAGAGCTCGTTTCCACCAATAGACAGGCGAACAGGCTACAGCTGACAGTGAGGAGTCTGTCATGACGCAATAACATACAGCTAGCAACATGGAGCGCAAGGGAGTACATGAGGGGTCTTGTACATCAGAGGAGGGTGAACCCCAGCAGTGCCCCCGCTGCAGAGCCAGCTATCAGGAGCGCCTTCCAGATCCGACGCTCCTTTCGATGGGGGTCCTCTGTCTTGATGTTAAAGCCCGGCACCTTGCTCAGCTGTTCCTCAGCATAGGCCCCTGCCTCAGAGGCCGCCTGGCCTGCTTGCTGGGCTGCAGCTGCAACCTGCACAGAGCATGACTCCTCAGGTGAGGGTCTGCAGCAGGAGGGCCTGGACAACCCATCCTAATGGAAGCGACCCAGGTGCAGCAGGCGAGGATCGAATTGCCCACGCTTCTTGCTGGGATCAAGTGCAACATCTTCTTGCTCGATCAACCCATGTGCAGCAGGAGGCGTCGACTGACCCGCCCCTCTTGCCAAGTGTTGCACCACGAAGCTTCAAACCTAATCTGAAACGCTTGTCAGCAGCGGCCCAAAGGTGAGGGGAGCAGTTGATCAGGCCAAGGCTGTTGCAAAGAGTCCTCTCAGCGGGCTTTCACATCACAGCAGCAGGACTGCATACCTGCTTGGGGGCTTGCTTAAACACAGAGGTGACCTGCTGGGCGACTGCCCGGCCCACAGCGTCACCAGCGGCTGCTACATGCTTGACGGTCGCACTGGTGGCATGCTTGGCGGCAGCACCTGCATCTGCTCCCAGCCGCTTGGTGACACGCCCAACAGCCTGGCTGGCTGTCAGGCTGCTGTGCACGGTCTGCTTGCCAGCCTGCATGTGGGGTGCCACTGGTTGCTGAAGCATGGACACCGTCAGTGTGCACTGCGAGCACTGCAGCCACACACTGAAGTCTGCATAGTTGGCCTGCCAGCTGGCACAGGGCTAGCCAGGAAGTCCAAAAGCCTCCACTAAGGGGACTGTCCATCAAGAGCATTGCATTCATGTACGGAAGTGCTGCCACCGGCGCGTAGCTTACTTTGCCAAATCCAGCTGCAGCCTTGCCCAGTTTAGTGGCAGCCTTGTCCATTGCCTTGTTGAGCTGTGCACTGACCTTGACAGCTGCAATTCCAGCCTGCAAGGTGGACACAGAAGCCATTTGAGGCAGCTTGCAAGCAATGAGGCAGACTGCCAGGCAGCTTGTTCACAGCATAGAACTGCATTACAGATCACAACACCAGGCCAGAGCCCAAGCCACTAGGCAGCATGCAAGAGCTCTGCTGCCAAAGACCAGAGCAGAGTCGTGCAAATGAGAAAGGGGGTGTAGTGACACAGCTCACCTCCTTGCCGCCATGCACAGCCACCTGGGCCAGCACAGAGCCGGTCTTGGTGGTAGCCTTGCCAATCTGCAGCAGGATCTGGCAGCAAGTCAGCACATCTAGCAGTGCCTTTCGAGCCTGCAATGCTAGATCCAGAGGGTAGAGGCATAAATGCGACGCCAGCCGGTCAAGATGCAAGAGCCTGTCATTGCTGAGATTAGAAAGGAGAAACACAGGGCCCCATCACCAGCATCAGCAGAGTCTTGGAGCAAGAGCCTTCAGTTGTTGAGCAGGCAGCCTGTCAAGAGTCTGGGCATGCAATGTAGCCAGTCCAGGCTTGCCTCTCACCTGGGCAGTGCTTGCCCCCATCCAGTTGCGAGCCTGGCTGGCTGCCTGCTGGGTTTGCGAGATGGCCCCAGCCATGTCGCGACCAGCGCGCTGCAGGACATTCCGGCTGACAGCAGCTGCCTCCCGACTGCCTCCCATCACAGCCTGCCCCACAACTGCAGCGCTGCCAGTCACAGCAGGCAGAGCCCTCTCCCGGACAGCACGGTCTGCCATCTGAGCCAGGGAGTGACCGCTGTCGAGGGACGTCCTCAGCAGTGCTGAACCCCACTCCGCAGCATTCCTCTTGTTGCTGCCTGACAGTGGTGTGGCCTCCTGCAGCATCGCACTGGTGTCGCTGCCACTGTTCGGGTGGACATGGTTCCATGCAAGCCGTGTGCCATGCCCGTAGATGCATGGACCAAGTGCAAGCGCCTGCAGCACCCAGTGCAGTGGCTTCAGCACCCGGCAGCAGCGGCACTGCAGGCAAGCGCATTTGGAGTGACAAGCTGTGGCCATGACGTCCATGCAGAGGACAGTCTGAAGCTGCGCTTAGAACAGGTGAGCATGCTTCCAGCACCCCCTGCAGCTTAGCAGGACCCACGGTCTGCAGTGCTGTGGCCCCAAGCATTGATCAAAGCTGACAGCCGCGACACATCTCCACAACAACCCAGGCACCCTGCCTAATACCACCCACAACATGCTGCAGAATAGAGTGCAAGCTCAGCCTGCAGCAGCAGGCAGCTTGCTCCAGCAGCTTTGCCGGGCTGGCGCGTCTCTTACACCCAAGCACACAGACATGCTCGCATGGGCTGCAGTAGCCCCCTGCAGTCTCAGCATAACAATCAACCCAGCGCACTGCAGCACGGCAATGGACATCCTAGGCAACACAGGCCACTCCCAGAGCAGGATGCCGTATACACACACACACTGTGCAGCACTGCAGCACGAGCAGGGAACCTGCAGGGGAGTGGATGCCCGCATGCTGCAGAGGGCAGGTATGCTGGCCAGCCACATAGTCAAATGTGCCTACCACACGCCAATGCTTACCTTACACTCCACAGCCCCCGTGGCCTGCAGCGAGTGAGCCACATCAGCCCAGACCTCTGAGGACCCCCTGGCCGGCGCTGCATCAGCTGTCACAGCAGCCAGCCTGGCTGCCTCATTAACCTCCTCAACTTGCCCTGCCCTGACTGAAGGGGAATTCTCAGCCGGCGGCGCCAGTAACGAGGCCTGTGGGAAGGCTGGCACCTGCAGCAGCATGGGGAACGAGACGAGCATCAAAGCCAGGTGCAGGGCAACAACAACTCTGGGGGCTCAAGCACGCTTCAAACTGTGATGTTTGGGGCCGCCCAAAGTTGTTGTGGTACCTTGTGGGGCAACCCTTGCCCAGGGCACTGAGAAAACCTGAATTGGAGTTACAAGAAGCCAGCAGATGTACAACAATACAACACAACAGCAATGAATCAATGCAAACACGCAATAAAGATCCGGGGTACATGCAGGCAGGCAGCAAAGGTCCTTAGCGAGCAACTACAGGCAATAGTGCAAAAGCTTCGAAACTGTACAGCATGAGGGAAGAAATGGCATCAGGCGGGGACAACGGACCCAGCACAGCTTCTCACGAAGCAAGCCAGCATGGAGAGTGTCTGTTGATATGAACCCTGGGCACCGGCGGTGGTGTGCTGCACAGGCTGGCGCAGTCCCAAGCGTGACTAACTGGTCTGAAAGAGACCTGAGGCTGGCGCAAGGTGCTCAAAGCCCTGGCAGCTGCTGGTCATGGTACAGCCCAGGGGTGATCAGGGTACTTAGGCACTGGCTTCGCAGCTCCAGGTGCGGTGGCGGCGCCCGCGCCGGTTGACTCTGTGCAGGGTGTTGGCAAGGTGGGCAATGACCTGGGTCGTATCGGCCTGGTGGCGCTCCAGCTCCATGCGTGAGGCCGCCAGAGCACGCCCATTGTGCAGGGCTGCCACGGTCGCGCTGGCGGCCCAGAAGCCCAGCACGCCCAGGCCCACCACCGTCGCCCACCGCCGCAAAGGCCGGGCCTTCAGGCGCAGGCGGCGCCACCAGGTGGGCCTGCGCCCTTGTGATGGCCTGCGGGGTGGGGAATCAGCAGCATCACCACAGGCCGGGCTGCGCTGACCTTGCACATGCAGGCAGGTGCATGGGGTAATGCACATGTAACAGGCCACAGGGGTGAGGGCTGCCTTCAGGCGCAGGCTGCGGCATGTCTTTTGGCAGACTGGGGGCATGAAGGGTTGTCACCAAAGGCCAGGTGCTGCCAGGCTGTGCACATGCCAGTCTACAAGGTGGACAGGAGCATGTGCATTGTTGCCAATGCTGCACGCAGGCTAGGGACGGGGCCACCAGGCAAGTGGCTGCTGCGCCAATGAACCACATTGCTACATGCCAGGTGCATGCCAGGCCGGTTGCAGGTACACAAGGGGCAAGGCAGTCACGGCAGTCATGTGGGGTGAGCCGCCAGAGACATGACAATAGCCACCAAAGGCAAGGGGTGCGAACTGGGGCTGAGGAGGGGCCTGTAGCCGCAAACTGCAGCAGGTGCAGCACCAAGACATTGCCAAACATGTCAGAGGAAGAGGCAGCCCACCTGCTTGCTGAGCATGTCCTGGCGCCACGAGCAACCTGGTTGGTGGTGGGGGGTGCAGCCTCGTCTGCACACAGAAGTAAAGGATCCTCAGCCCAAACAGCATATTTTGCTGAAAACGTGCCAAGTCTTCCAGGCTAGCTGAGGCACAGGATGGCTGGCCAGGGGTGCTCACTGCAGTGCTGGAAGACCGGGACTGGGGTGAAGCGCTGACAATCACCACATCAGCAGAGACAGCTATCTGACGGAAGGCAAAAGACTGCTCTCAGCACAAAGGCTGCTGCATATGCAGCATCAACCTTCCCTGAAGAGCCCACCGCAGAGCAACTTGTATGTCCATGGCCTTGGCACACTGCAGGACACACCTGGCTGGCAATTGCAGAACATGGAGTAATAGGTGTTCGTCTCGCGCTTGACGTGATCCAGGCCCACATTGAAGAGAAGATCGCGCAGCATGGGCAAGTCCGAGTACTCTGTGTTCATGGCCGCGGCAGTGCCCCAGGCAAAGTGACGCACCGGCCAAAAGCTGCAGGCAGCAGGCCACAGCAGTTACACGGCATCAGGGGCAGAGAAGTGGAAGGCCTGTCAATTGGGCCTGGGACCTTCAAGGCCCATTACTTGTTGTTGCTAAGTGAGGAAAGATACCTGCCTCCTGCAGCTTCTGCAAGTAGCAGGTTGGGTCAAGCCCCAACCCTTGCAGACCACGTACACAAAAGCCAGATGGTTATGGCTTGCTCAGTCTGTGCCTCTGCAGCTCCTTGTCAGCAGGCACAACACAAAAGGTCACATGAATAGTCACCAGACCCAGGCGGCACCTTTCAAAGCTTGTGTGAAAGGGCAGTGCTGCTGGTATGGCAAAGGGCTTGTCCTACAAATGACACAGTCTCAATCCCCAAGACCAGGCCTCACCTCCCAAACTCCTCATCGAAGGTTGTGCTGCTGATAATGGCAAAGGGAGGCATGATGTGACCCGCAGTGGCCTTCACAGTTGCCCTCAGCGCCTCCGGCAACGTCCAGGTGATCTTCCTGCCAGCCTCAGTGCTGGCCTCCTCCAGACAGGCCACCACCTGCTTGCGGTAGGCAGTCAGACCCTCCGGGGCCAGGCTGTCAGCCTGCAGCACACAGGGAACTTAAGGGGTTCACATGTCTGTGCAGCCTGGTCACATGGCCCCCCAAGGTGCTGTCAAGAGGCGCAGCATAAAGCCCCCCAAAAGCATGCGCTGTCTACACAGCAAAGCCATCTGAGCCTGCAACCCCTTAAGCACACCCACTCACCCTGGCGATGATTGGCACCACCGATGTCCATCTGCTCAGCTGTGCCATCATCTCCACGTCTTGCGCCCGCAGCCCCTCAGGCGACATGAAGTACAGGCACACATCCACTCGGGGGTCTGGGCCCTCCTCGTCAGCCATCTTCACAGCGCGCCAGGCTGCCAGCTGGTCCCTCACGTGGGCCACGGGGCAGTCGGTGAAGGCCAGCAGGCCAGGCATGTCCTGCAGCATGGCAGATAAACACACAGAGTGTCCATAGTTGTGAACCGTTAGCGCATCAGGCGGCCATCTGGTCTTGCACGCGGGCCACAGGGCAGTCTGTGGAGGCCAGCAGGCGAGGCACGTCCTGTAACAGGCAGGAGGAGGGTTCAAGAACAGTATCACAGAGCCCTTTTTCCCGCGCGCCAGGCTGCCAGCAGGTCCAGCACTTGGGTCACAGGGCCGTCTGTGGAGGTCATCAGCCCAGCAAGCGGAGGTTAAAAGCATGTTTGGCAGTCTCGCTGGGCCAAGGAGCAAGGCATTCACAGCTGCCTCAGCACACCAAATGGATTGCAGACTGGGCATACAGTCAGGGCTGTCTGTGGAGCTTAGAAGCACAGCTGGCGCACTGGCTGCCCTGCAGCGTGCAGCGCCACTTTCCACCAAGCACAGATGATGGGAGAGGTGACAATGGCCCATGCACCGCTGTTGAAGCAGAGCCGCACCCTGAAACAAATTATAGCTCACAGTCCCGCTGGCCTCCCCTGCAGATGCAGGTGCAGCTTGTGGGGTCTATCTGCTTCTGTCTGCAGCCACGCCTATGCCTCACCTGCAGCGTGTAGGTGTAGCTGAAGGGCCCATCCACGTGCTCCAGGACACAGCTGAAGGCCGTATGGTTGGCAACAAAGTGCTCCTCAAGCTTGGCCTGGATGTCAAAGTACTCTCCAGGTGCGGCCTCAGCCCTCTGCTTCAGCAGGCAGGCCTGCTCGTCCTCCTCATAGGGCTTGCTCACAGAGGACACCTGCTGCTGCAGCATCTTCATGAAGGTGGTCTTGCCAAGGCCAGGCCCCCCCACCTGTAGGGAAAGAAGAAGACTCTTGGTCAGGATGAGTTGAACGAAAGCGGTTCTGGTGTAACAAAGCTTCCAAGTACAACACCAGCTATGACAGCTTTTAGACAAGATGGCCTTGCCTAGGCCAAGCTCGCCCCACTGGATGGTCACAGTTAGGTACTCAGAAAATTGAAAGGCGGGAGACAGAAGCCACTGCAACACATGGCTGCAGGCAGGTTATGCACAGGATGCGCAAGCTCCATGAATCATAAACAAGGGCCTCAAGCAAGGCCATCACCTAGAACACGGCAAATGGACACATGAAAGCGCTTCCAGCAAAGGCATCCACCAATGAGCCTGGCTGGAGGCACGTACAGGTCAAGGGCCAAACTGCCACTGGCGCACAAAAGCGAGGTCTACAGTTGGTTTTGCCTGGGAGCTGATGCATGCTTTGGTGTGTTTGCCAAGAGCTCGGCTTTGCTTGTGGGGTCACCCACCAGCATGATTTTCATGTATGTGTGTGTGCGCCGTGGAGCCGGGTTGATGGGCTGCCTCGCCCTCCTGATGTCCTCTGCCGTCATGGAGGCGCGCCTGAACTCCCTCGCCTCCCTCTCTAACTGCAGGGCCAGAAGCTCTGATGTTGAAGTGTGCAGGCCAGAGGGACGCAGCAGCGCCGGACGCTGTGCCCTTGCAGCTGCTGGCCTGCCCTAGCCTTACAACTGCCAGGATCTGCCTGGACACCTAGATCCTGTCCCACAAGTCCGCCCTGTAGGCCTCACGCTAAAAGAAATCCCGAGGCAGCAGGCACCAAACCTGTCACAGCCTGTCTTGCCATCTTCCCCCTCCTGCTTGCAGTCGCCGCGTGCACTATATCATCTCGCAGGGTGCTGCCTGCTATGGGGCAGTGCCATGGATGCATGCCATGCTGGTGCTGAGACAAGCTAGCGACCAACTGATGAAGGGCTCGATTAGACATATTCATTCAGCTCGCTGACCCTGTACACCGCAACGCCCATACCCACAAGCTTCGTTGCTTGCTGTTGTGAGCAGGGTTCAGTGCTCCCTGTCCATGTTCCAGGGGGCCTGGCAGTGACCGAAAGCAAGAGTGAGGTCAACAGCGCACCGCGCCAACAAACATCCACCACTTTACTGTCCCCCTGAAGAAAGCTGGGCAAAGCAGCATGGCACACCCAGAGTCTTGCAGCTCACCTCGCCATAACCCTCCAGCTCGGTGGTCCCGTGCACCATGACCGGCGTGTCCCCTGAGCCCTCACTGTGTCCATCGCCGTCCTGGCCATCATTGTGCAGGAGGTTGCCCTCAGCTTCCTCCTCTTGCATGTCCGCACCATCTCCAGCCACCTGCAACAGGGCAGGCAGCTGCCTCTTCAGATCGTCACACTGGCTATGCGATCAGAGCTTGTGGCAGCTGAGGCAGCCATGCTGCTGGAGTCTGCAGAGGCAGACCTACATCCTGCCAATGACGCTGAGGGCCCTACTGGGGGCTGCCCAGGCCCTTCAGGTCTGCTCCCGCCTGCACCACAGGATGGGGACTACAGCCAGAGCAGGTGATGTTGAGGGCCCCACCAAGCGCTGCAGACGCCAGCCCAAAGTTTCCAGGAGTCTGCTCACTCTCAAAACAGGCAGCCATGCCAAGCACGGCCCAGCAGATGGCAATCAAGGCTGCGCAGCACTGCAGGGGCCTGCATCTTCACAGCCACCAAAGATGCATAGGATCTGCTGACGCTGGTCTGTCACAGATTGCAGACCTGCTTCTGCTGGCGGCTACTTTGCCACGTATGCACAGGTACAAGGTGTGCCAGCACTGCCCAAACAGATGCCTTACATCTGCAAATGGAGAGGGTGTGGGGCCACTGTGGCTGCCAAAGCGCCACAACCACCTGCTGCTGCTGTGGCCACCTCCTTCTGCAGGACAGGGTGGCACGTAAGATCCCAGCGAAGCACACATTGCAGAGGCATGCTTGCAGCAATGCTATGGGCAACAGAGGATGACGCAGCACTGCTGGACTTGCAGCAATGCGAAAAGCATCTGACTTGCACAGAACATGCAGGCAGGTGAAGACGGCACATCTGGCCAGGCAGAAGCTCCAACCAGGACCCACCTGCCAGGCTCTCTCCCTGCTCTTGGTCCAACGATGGTGTAGTGCTCTCTTCGTCTGGGGCATCACTCCTTACAGAGCCCCTCAGATCGACAGAGGGGAGGGAGGAGGCCTCTGCCTCGACACTTGCTGCTCTGGTGAGCTCTGGCACCTCCCCCGGAAGTGAGCATGGGCTGCCAGGCTGGCTGTTGGAGCCATGGGATGCCCGTCGTGGGTCGCTGGTACCAGCGAGGCTGGTGTGGGCGGATGCAGCTTCGCTTGCTGGGATGGCTGAGGGGCTGCCAGGGGTACTGGTCTGGCCTGTGGATAGAGGCAGGAGCGCATCCTGAAGAGGGTGAGACTCTGCGCGAGCAGCTGCAGCGCAGGCAACAGATGAAGATCAGCGGGAGCTGCAGGGTGCGGCCTGCAAGCAGACTATCCCAGAGGGACACTACTGCAAGTGTCAGAGGTGCAGCTCAAGGGGCCTAAAAGTGTGGGGGCGCTGCCTCGATCAACTGCCCACCTTGTGCACATTCTTCAGGCTTAGATGCCTCCCTGTCGCGGGAGTTCAGCCTGCACAGATGGCCATCAGGCTGTCAGACTGCCGCCAGCAGGGGTTGCAATGGGCGCTATGGTGGCAGTGAAAGCACAGCACAGCACATGCATTCGCAAACGCACCCTGTGCCAGGTGGACTCTCCAGCAGGCCCCGAAGCTGGGCAGGTTCAAAGGTCTGCGGGGGGGTGCTCAGCAGCAGACTGGCTCCCTCTGAGGACCCCTGCCCTTGATCTGCGCAAAGTGTGTGACATCGTCAAAGATCAGTGCAATGATCAGCCATGCGGGACATCTGCAGACCCCTCCTGTGGTGCCCTGGCTCAGCTTGTGGCCGGGCAGAGGGTAGGGATGGCCCCCGAGACGACTTGTACGCAGGCCCGCGATGAGGCAATTCCCCGGGGGTCTCAACGGGTTCAGAGGCAACAGGATCGCCCGGAGACTCTTGAGTGAGCCGGAGAACCTGAGATAGTAGTGCTCCGACACAGACCTTGAAACAGGGCATCAAACTCAAAGCATGTGCCTATGCACAGCGTGGAGGACAGCTTGCCTGACTCGGGAGGAACAACATGGCTTTCGTGTGGCAGAGGCTTGCCACCATGGCCAGGCTCGCTCCCCTGCACATGAGTCCAGCTTTCCTCAGAGTCACTGCTCTCGGGGCTCTCGGGGCTCAGCATGGGGATGGATGTCACGCCCAGGCTCTTGTCAGGCAAGACAATTTGGCCTCTGACCTGTATTGACCTACGAGACGTGCCCAGGGCACGAAGCTGAACCACACCAAATCGTGCTTCCTTCAGCTGCAGCTGCCAATCGCAGACCTAGTTCAGTACGCCTCGCAGTAGTAGCTGGCAATGCTGCATCTGCCTGCGGTGCTTGAGTCCGGGCGGGTTGACTTGCTGTGTCTGCAGTGTGAGGACCCTGTCTCTATCGGTGGGCACCTGATGACCACTGCAATCAAGTATCTACAAAAGCTTCAGCTGTGTTCTTCAACTTTTGGGTGTTCTCTCTGTGCCTAACCCTGCCAAGCAGACCAGGCATGCAATGGACATGTAGCTGTGAGCAAAGTACGGCTGCAAAGTCGATGTCTGCACTGACAGGGCATGCAGCACATAAGTGTGTGCAGTAAAACCCCACCCTTTTGGGCGCTGAAACATCCTTGGGAACATCATTGTGTGCGGCATGACTGCAGCTTTCAAGGCGATGTCAGCAGCAGCAGTCCCTGCCGCTGGCATCACATAAGCCTCGGTGAGAAGCACCGGCTGACGTCAATCACCCATCTGGCGCCAGGAGAAGTCTGAGCAGCTCCTGTCACTGCCATGGCCACTCTCACAATGACCTGACGACCATGTCCTAGAAAGCTGAATACCCTGTGACACTGGCCTGAAGTTGAATCACCCATCAACAACTGCAGCAATTACTTCTTGTTGATCATCTGCTTAAGACAGTGCAGACCTCTCAGGGGCTGCTGTGTGTTCAAATCAGGTGCAGATTCAAACAGGTATGTTTAAGCTACCAATCCATTTTTGTTACTTCGATCTGGCTGACACACTTCCAATTTGCCTGTTAGCAATTCTGCTGATCAATGCTGACGCTAGGCTGGAAGGTGTGTAATGGCTTGTACTAACTTTCAGTCAAGGAGGTCATGCGCTGCAAGCCATTAGCGCTTGGACTGGCCACCTAGCTGCAGGAACTCGGGCGCCCTCACAGGTGCAAATTTGTGGTCCCACCCCATGGCCTGCATGGTCCTGGCGGCTGTGCTACTGAGTGCACCGCTGGGGGCTGAGGCGCGCCACCCTCGTCTGGAGGGGCTGTGCATGCTGCTGCTTCTGATGATCGCCTGGCGGGCGGGGAGTAGGCTGCCTCCAGTGGAGGGCGCCTTGCTGAGGAAGCGGGCTGCTGAGGCAGAGGCTTTGGTGCTGAATACGCCTGCTGCTGCCAAGCGCTCGACGACGTCTGCCTGACACAGGGACCGTGCCCTGCTGGGCGAAGCGCCCTGGCAGCCGTGGAGAGCGGGCCACCTGCTGGGCTGCAGGGCGGCCACAAGGCTGTCGCTGCCCTGTGGAGCAGGCTCGGGCAAGTCTGCTTGAGGCAGCTGCAGTCCTGCCAGGAGCCCATGCTGCTGGAACAGGGCTGCTTGGCTAGGGGACAGGTCTGCAAAGGCGGCTGCTGCCCTCGACATGGTGCGCCGTGGGATACGCTTCATCTGCGAAAGCAGCCAGGGCGGTCCAAGCCTGTGCATGGGGACATCAGCTGAAGCAACTGTACGCAGTGCCTGATGCCAGCAGCAGAGAGGAGGTACCGGCTCCAAGACGCACCAGCACAGCCACCAAGCAGATTTGATGCCCCAGTCTGAGCCACAAACATTGTCCTATCAGTCAAGTCCGCACCTGAGGGGAGAGCTGGCGGGGTGGGCATGCCGGCAGGCTGGCCAGTACTTGCTGCTGTGCCTCTCGCACACGTGCTGCGCTTGCATCCCTCGGTCCACGCCCTGGCAGGTCCAGTGCAGCTGTGCCAAGCCTTGCGGTGTGGTCAGGCTGTGCCGTGCCACCAGCACTGCCTTTGCTGATCGCAGGCGTCTGTGCACAGCGCAGGCGCTCCTGCTCGCCCGCCTGGCTGCGCCCAGAGGCAGCAAGGTCGGCCTGTGGGCCACCGGCAGCCTCTGGCACAGAAGCCTGCTCAGACAGGCTGCTCCTGTGGGATTGCAGCGTGCCCGCCTCTGCTATACCAGCTGGGGTAAGGCTGCCGCAGACCTCGCTGGTGGCCTCGAAGGCAGCAGCCATTGCAGTGCCCATCTGGCTACTGCTGCTGGCAGGGCTGCTCAGCACAGGAAGCCGCCTGGTCTGCCTGGCCGAGTGCGTATCACTGCAGCCCTCCAAATCATAAACATCCTCCTGGCAGGGCTCTGAGGACGGCCTGCTGCTGCTGACCAGACCAGCAGGAAGGTTGTCCCCACGCTGCAGTGGCTCAGGCATAGCCGCAGGTGCCAGCTGCCCTGCACAGCTGCGCAGGGGCCTCTCCAGCTGAGCTGCACTGCTGCAGGCTGCAGCATGAGCATGAGGCGCTGCGCCGGCGGCCTCTAGATCCGCCCATCTCTGCAGGGCAGGCAGGCAGCCCTCGCATACCAGAGACTTGCCCAACACAGCTGATGCGGGCCATATTACTTGACCTGCGGCCTGGCGTGAGTCAGAGATGAGCTGACCTCTGATGCAACTGCCCTCAATCCTGTCTCCAGCAGTGCTGCAGCAGCCGGCGTCCGTTGGCTGAGGCTGCTCTCAGCTGCTTTGGCCCAGTGCTTGCTCCCAGCACTCTCAGCCCGCTCGCCAGCAGAAGAGCTGGCCTCTGCCCTCAGCACGGCAGCAGGTGGGGCTGGCCTCGAGCCAAGCAGCAGGCCCTCCAAACCCGGTGCCTGGCTCTTGTGGGCTTCCAGTGGCTGCTGGCTGGGTCCCACTGCCGCTGTAGCATATGTAGCACTGCCAGCCAGCGCAGCACGTGGCTGCTCCCCTGCAGTAGACTCGCTGGGGCTGGTGTCTGACTCAGCAGCCTCAGAAACCCTCGCGCTGCCTGGCCCAGTCCCTGACCTCCCAGCAGATGGCGACGGAAGGGCCTGCGCATCTGCCACCTGGGACAGGGCAGCACCCCAGCTGAGCCCATGGGAAGGCTCCTGCTTCTGCCGGGAGGCAGGTACAGCTGCAGAGACTGGCCCTGCCCCTGTGGCCCGCAGGGCTGCACCGGCAGCGCGTCGCTCAACCCCGGCCCCTGACAGTAGGGTGCTGCCCTCCAAAGCAAGACCCAAGTCCTGTGGCGCAGGCAGACTGCTGCTGCTGCTGCCATTGCCCACCGCGGCTGCATCTGCTGTGTGACGCCTCCGTCGCGGAAATATCCTGAGCACGTCATAAGACACTCTGTGGGCATATTCATCAGGCATGCAGCAAAAGTCCCCTATGCTATCTACAATTCTGTGAGTCGCAGAAGCCAAACGTCTGATCTGGATGGCTGTTGGCTGCAATTTGCAGCAGCAGCACTGCTAAAATGCTCATACAGACCTCAAGGCGCCACTGCCCAAGTCTGACGGTGCACTGCCATCGGCCTGGCCTGCCAGCGCAGCGTCCTCTGCAGCTGCGAGGCAGTCCCCCACAGTGACGGCTCTGGGCAGCGACATGCAGTGGCGCTGCCGCTCAGGGCTGAGCGACTCCGCCCCTGCAAGCAGCGCATGCCCAACTTGCCCCACCTGGACTGAGGCTGTGCTGTTTGATGCATGCACGTCTCCCTACCTCTGCTGCCCTCTGCATGCGCACAGCAATGTACTGCAAGCACGCCAGAGGGCTGTGTTTAGGCTGCGGCCAAGTCATGAGGCAGCGTGCTCATCCCCCTGGAGCTGCAGCCACATGCATGTGGTCAGGAATGGGCTGCAACTCAGCTGAGGCCAAGTGACGATGTAGCAGGCCACCATGTGCTTAGCTCACAGACATCGCGGTGCTTTGCAGACGAGCGCCTTTGCCACCATGATTGTAGCAGCCAATGGACAGCACATCAGCCAGCACTGCGATACACCTCCATGCCAGGGTAGGTCGTTGCTGGTCATGGGCGGCACAGCAACACGCCCCTGACAGTGCCCAGGCACCACTGCAATGCAAGTTCCGCTGCCTCCCAGGACCCATTGCAACGGTTGACGGAGCCCAACCTTCAGCGGGGGGCAGGTCGTTGCTGGTCACTGGGGGCACTGCAATGCGACTGGCCCGTGCCAAGCGCTGCTCATTCAGAGCGCGAACCCGCTGGCGCAGCGCCACTGCCCGCTGCCTCTCAGCCATCATCTTGGCCTCCTGGGCATCTTGCTGCTGGCGCTTCTGCTCCTGCATGTTGGATACTTGCTGTGTGGAGGTAGATGGTGAGTGGGGCCGAGGTGGGGGGCACCTCAGCACCAAAGCAGAAATTAGAGTGTGCCCCATCTTTGCTTTACATTGGCCTCCTGGGCGTTTTGCTGCTGGCCCTTCTGCTCACTGCAGCCACACAGCAACGGACCCAATGCATTCATGCTGTTTGCTTGGCAGGGTAGTCAAGATGCCCTGCTCCTGACGCTTGAGCGTTCAGGAGTAGCGATGAAGCACCAGCACGTTGGCACCAAGTCGAAGCCTGCTGCTGGCAAGTCTGCTTCTGCAGGGGATGCACATGGGTGATCTGGGTGACAGCGCAGATGCTGAGATTGGGCATGCTGCTTTCGGTGAAGTCGCGGGGGTCCTTGGCAGCACGAGATGAGTGCAGCCAGCGTACGGAAGGCGTGTGCAGGCCAATGCCAGCTGGCTGACAGCGGGTGCAGCCAGCAGAGCTGGCTTGACCTCCTGCAGTACAGCCTGTCTACCAGCCGCCTCTGCAACCTGCAGGCCCCACAGTTGCTCACGCCCACCTGAAGCCTCTCAATGGTGGAGTGGGCCTTGGCCTTCATGGAGCCTGCAAAAGCAGCTGCAGCCACCTGCAGGGCCTGTGCATACAGGGCCTGGCGCACAGGGTCCTGGGGTGGGTAGATCCTGCTGAAGGCGCCCATGTGCCTGTCCTCATGCCGCTGGCGACTGGCAGCTGCCTCCGTCCTGCACAATGGTGCCATGTCCTGGTCCAGACATTGCATCTCTCAGGCATGCACAGCATGTTGCAGGTGCTGGCTGCTTCGCCACTCCCTCATGGGGGACACGTGGCACAGCACCCTGGCATCTTGATGTTGTAGCCCAGCAACTGGCCGACACAAGGGGCGAATGTTCTGCCTGGCTTGCAATGTCTTGAGGCAAGCCATGCTCCAGTGCTTCTGCAGATCATGCCTGGACAATGTCACAAATGAGCAAAGCTACCATCACCCTGTGCCCTCCTCAAGCCATTTTCAGAGCCCACAGCGGCCTGTAAGCTTTGCCCTGATACAGCAAGAGGCAGTCCATGCACACCTGAGTGCTGCAGCATTGCATGAGTGGCCAGGAGTGGCGGGAGGCAGGGCAAGAGCAGCCCCTACACACCTGAAGCAACGATGCACCTGCTACCTGGTGCAGCAGATGGGCAGCAGCAGAACATGAGCTGCAAGTGGGCACCCTATGCACACTTGCAGCTCTGGAGCTGCGGCCTGAAGCAGCACTGTGGCAGAACATGTGCGGCAAGTGCAGATCAATACTAAAGCAGCCCTGCATTTGCTGTATGTTGCAGCACAAGTGCACTGACAGGCCTTGGGCAGGCGTTGCACACCTGAACTGAAGCAGCTCTGCATCAGCGGCCGCCTTCCGGGAGAGGGGTGCCCTGGCACCAGCTTCACCATCCAGGGCCCCTGCACTGGCCCCCTCTCCTGCACCGCGGCCATCTGAACAGGTGGCCCCTCCCCAGGCAGAGCTGGGGGCGGCAGCAGTGCTACGGGTGCGCTGGGCAACCAGGCGCTCTGCAGCTACCTGCCGGGCGGCAGCCTTTTGCTTCTTGAGCTGCTTGGGGTCCATGTTCACCTGCATGTGTGTGCCAGCCAAGAGCCTTCAGAGTCAGGCCTGTCAGGCCTGTCAGCAGGTAGACTCTCCTGGCTTGCATGCGAAGCAACAGCTGGCTGCTGGGCACGCAGACACTGTTCAGTGCAACACCTGTCTGAGGTGCGACTGTCGCTGGTCACACCGCATGCACGTGCCCCAGCCAGGCTGCTCCCCGCCAAGATGCCATCCCAGACCGAGTCACCAGCTGAGCCAGGGTGACCAGTACTGAACCACCCTGCACACAACATACTGCTGCTATGGGACACGAAAGAGTGAAAGCCAGCACTTCCTCTCACCAGGGCAAGGGTGTCCAAAATGAGGTGCTGCTTGACCTGGAGGTCCAGCACACTGTCTGTGCAGAAGCTGGGGGAGTGGTTCACTTCCAGCAGCCAGGGGCGGCACTTGTGGTCCAGCAGGATGTCGTACCCCAGCAGCTCAAAGCAGGCAAAGCCGTCGTCATCTGGCGGCCGCACGGTCCTGCAGGTACCCCCCACAGGTTGGCAGGGATGGCTGGCAGGCAGGGCGGCTCAGAGCAGGCAAGGACCCAAGGTGTCCTGTAGTCAGCCCCCACACTGTACGTCACGCGCGCTTGTCCGGCAGCTGCCATGAGCAATGTCACTAAGGTGCTGCAGTGTCCTGCAGACAGCCCACGCACAGCATGTCTCACACGCCTGTCAGGCAGCTGCCATCACGGCAGGGCAAGCATTTGTCATCTGGCAGTTGCTTGGTCCTGCAGGTACAAGGTGGCAACTGCTGTGCTGGACGCAGCGTGCTGGCCTGGCAGCAGCAAGGTCTGCAGCGCTGTCTGAGCCGCCTTGCCAGCCTCGCTGCACACTGCTGCTGCAGGGCGCGTGCTAGAGATAGACCCAGGCGCTATCAGAGCAAGTGCACCCATCTAAGGCAGAGCCATGATCGTCTGAGAGCCACGCTGTCCAGCAGGCACCCCACATGGCACGGCTGGACAGCCGGTCACCGTGCGCATGACATGCCTGCTGGGCCAACAGTATGCAGGGGTATGCTGGCGGCACATGGCACCCTCCAGAAGGCAGCCCGCGCAGCACTGCACCAGAGGCAGCCTGGACAGCCCAGTTGCAGTGGTACCCTGGACACGGACATCACACCCGTCATCCTAGCCAGAAACTTCACTCAAGGGCGGGGACAGCTGCACCTGATAGTCATGAACTTTTGTGGCCAGCCCACTCACAGCATGCAATGCAGGCCTGCCAACAAGCTGTCCAGCCTCAGATGCATCATGCTGGTCACTTGTGACAAGCGGCGCCTGCTGTCCTGCCGTGGGCAGCGGCACGCTGGGCTGTCAGGACCGCATGGCACGGGACCTCACCTGTAGTTCTGCTGCAGCAGAGGCTGCACAGAGATCAGCGACAGCACCACAAGCTGCTCAATCCTCTGCCAGACAGCATCAAAGTTTAGCTTGTGCTGCTCCATCCATGTCCTGCAGTGCAGCAGCCCATCTGTATAACATGAGATGCAGCCATGTGCATGCTTGCTGAGCAGCCATGTCCAGGTGCATGCATTGTTGCTGCAGATAGCTGTGGCCATTGACAGACAATGCTGCAGGGCAGTGCAGATGGCGGAGTGAGGAGCCTCAGCCTGACTGTGGCTGCCAGGCTCCACAGGCAGCAAGGCACAGGCCTCCATCCACCTGAGAGTGGCAAAAGTCCACTTGCTGCCGCTGTCGGCGCCTTCCACGCTGCCGTCTGCCTGCACATACCCCTCGCTGAACCTGTTCATCGAGTAGTTGGTCAGGTGCATGCAGGCCTTGTCAATGTTGCCGGCCTGCAGGACACCAGGGGCGGCAGGAGTGGGCTTGAGCGGCGCGTGTGTTCAACGACTGCAACTGCCCAGCCAAGAGGCAGGGCTGAGCATATTGTGACCTGTCTGTGCCAACGCTTCTGGGCACACTCCAGGCAGTGCCCGTGCCAACACAGCTGCTGCTGGCATGGCTCTTGATGTGGCAGCAAAGCTCACTGACACTGTGTCAAGCTGTTGGGGAGGCACCATGCATGCTGCATACCCTCCCCCACAGCTGCAGGCTCCAATCCCTTGCATCTAAACCGTGTGCCTATGCCGTGCAGGTCATATCCGAGCAAGGCAAGTGTGAAGCACCAGAGTGTTCCTGAAAGTGGCATGCTCATGTTGCACTTCCTGGCATGGGCTGCAAGGGCACCTCTGGACACTTTCAGGAGCACACCTTTGTGGCCTGCAGGACCCACCACAAAACTCACGCTTCTCAGTGCTAGACTCAATATCATGCAAAGATTGATCAAAGCCATGCAAGCCCCACCTCTGGAAATTCATACTTCTCTGTGCAGAACCTGGCAAGCCCCTCCTTGTAGATGAAGACACGCAGAGGATCGCAGGACAGCAGCAGCACATAGACGCGCAGGTCAAACTTCAGCCCTCGCACGAGCAGGGGCTTGTGGCGGTAGCGGGACACCACGGCCTCCGCGCTGCCCATTTCTGCCATAGCCCTCTGCAGCTGGGCCACAGTCTGCACCAGGCGGATACCCTTGCCCTGCACTAGCACATGCTTGATTCAGCCTGGCGCCTGCCGTCATGCAAAGTACTCACCCTGGCAGGGGCCCTTCGGGGGCCCTTCACCAGCAACCATGGGGAAGGGGGGGGATAGACCAACAACAAATGCTGAGTATGAGTGCCGGGGTAGCACGCTGCAGCGGAGCCACTGTCTGTATCAGGCAGATGCCTTGCCCTGCGCAAGTAGCACGCTCATCTCATCAAGAAGGAGAGACCTTCCTGCCCTGCAGTCGCATCGCATGCTGTCCCCAGGATGCCATGCCCTGCACCAGAGTCATGTCTGGCTCTCACTGCACTGGTCAGCCCCAGTTGCTAACTTTTTGCAGTATGGAAAAGTCACGTGTCATGGACATTGATCCTGTGCTGCCTGAGGGCACGCTCCTGCGGTGATCTTCTCAGCAGAGCGCCAGCAGCTGGCTGGTGCCTCCACAGAGAAGCACATCTGAGTGGCAAGCATCACTCTGCTGGTCACAGCCCAACATGCAAGCTTCAAACCTGACAGCCACTGTCCGGCTTCACAATGTAGGTCCGCCGCTGGCGCTTGTGCCCACGCTGTGCCTTCAGCTCAGCTCCCAGCTCTCCTGCCTGCTCGGGAAGCACAAAGGTGCGGGGGCAGAAGGCGTAGTGCTGGGGCATGTGCTGGGCCATGATGGCAATACTGCGGGCCAGAGACCGCTTGCGGCACAGGTCCAGCATGCCTGTAAAGTGGTTGAGCTTCTGCAGCAGGCGGCTACACTTGGCGACAAGGAGGACCCAAAGACATGGCAGCAGGGTGCTGTGCAGCAGCAAACTCAGTCCAGCCTACTTGCAAAGCAGGCAACACCCAAATGTCATGGTTGGTGCTGCCAAAGGAAGCACACATGGGCCAGCACTTGACAGCCAGTGCTGCTCAGCTACATCTGCTAGAGCCCTGCAGACAGCTGAGGGTACAGTTGTGGGAGCTGCCACTACATGAAGGACAAATGGCTGCTGCAGGAGGCCTGGCAGAGGTTTGCAAGCCTGGCAGACGCTGAGCGTGCAACTGTGGGAGCTGCCACTGCAGAAAATCACATTGCTACGGCAGCCGCCTGGCAGCAGGCTCAGGCTGAGTTGCAGGTGTGGGGTCTGTCTGCTTGATGCAGCACATCTAGCTCCTTGCTGAAGGAGGCTCCCCAGGGAGCGTTGCTGTCAGGTGTGAGGGTGTGTTGTTGGTGTGGTGCAGGCTGCTGCTCTGTTGTCACAACTGTGGGGCTTTCTGCTGCTTGGGCAGCCCACCTGCGTGCTGTTCAGGCGAATGACCCGCTCCTGGCTGACAGAGGTGTCTGTCCAATAAAGGTCCCAGTCATCGCGATCGGTGGCTGTCGTCCACCCCAGCTGCTTCTGTATACTTCGCACTGCACAAAGACAAAACAGCTGCAGCCATACCTATTGCTCACCATGCTGCTGGTGCACGCTACGCACTGCAAGGGCTCAGAACAGAGTTAACCTGCACCTCTGAGGTTGCAAAGCCACCACAGCCGTACTGCCTGACATCTTGCATCAAGGTGCCCTTGCTGAGGCCCTAACTCGGAGCAAGATGGCAGGTTGCCAAAGCTGAGCCCTGAGTGTGTTGCCCCACTCACGTAAATCGTATTTGCAGTTGGTGAGGTTGATGGCCACAGGAGGATACTGTGCCCTGCGCGCGCTCTTTTTCAAAGTGGCCTTCTGCGCCTCCATCTGATCCTCTTGATCAAGATTGCAACTGCCATGCAAATGCGATGACCTGCAGAAACGCAGTACTCAAGCCCACTGACTTCACAGATGCAACGGATGATGCAACACACCATTGCTGCATCGAGCTAGCAAGCCAGAACATCCCTGCACCTGACCGGATTCGCCTTGAGCAATGTCTGTTTAATTACTTCAGGGTCATAGGCAGCCGTCATGCGGGCCTGCCCAGGTGCAAGCAAAGCTAGCTGGATGGATGTCCTGCAAATAGGTTGAAACTTCTCTTCTTGCCGACTCCCGCACTGACTTCAACATGCTACGTCAGATGTCACGCAAGCTGCAGCAGCAGGTGGATGCTATCTGATATGCAGATCAGTATGTTTTGTAGCCAATGACTGACCTGCAATGGGCACATGCAGATCACAATGGCAGGCTCTCAGGATGGATTGGCACTGTTACAGAGCCGGGTGAGTTTGCATCTGTCACGTTGTGGCCCAATCTGCTATAAGGCCCTTGTCATTTTGTGCAAACAATTGCTCTCCTCCCTTCAGGTGCTGGGACCTGGCCTTGGAGTCTCCCAGGCCTCTGGCATTGCACATGCTGGCAAGCAGCCCCTGACAGGCCAGACAGGCCAAGCAGTGGGTGAGTTGCCTTGCAAGGCGACCTGCAACACGTGTCATGTCAGCCATGAGTCAGGTTCAGCACAGCATGCAGGTGTTCAGCTCCCTCAGGCTGCGCAAGCGGCGGCATCAGCAGCAACTGCCAGTGCGCAGGCAACCCAAGGGGCAGCAGCTGCGGCGGCTGCAGCGCCGACGCTTGCAGAGGGGTGGTCCACCGTTCCGCCTGCTGCTAGGCTGCTGGGGCTTGGAGGTGATGCCCAGACCCTTCGAAAGCATGGGTTCTTGTGCCACTGGCGCAAACTCTAGGCTCAAGCTGCTGCACCTGACATTGCGGCCTGGTATTGAGCAATGCAGCATGGAAGCAAGAGAGCAGGCCCTGTTCATTTGCACAGGGTCAGCATCAGGAATGCCGCTGCACTGTCAGTGTGATCGACGTGCTGGACACGCCAGAGAGGCACCCAGGGCTGCCCTCATCATTCAGAGGGCATCTGCAAGCTGGCATTGCTGGAGGGAGGCGCGCTGGACCACGCACAGTAAGCTCCGAGGCTTGGGGCCAGGCGCATTGCCTGACCGTCGCTCTATTCGTGCAATTGAAGCCACCCTGCCCTGCCTGCAGGAGCGATCCCCTTCCTCTGCCTGTCGCCACCGATCGCCAGCAGCCTGCCGTTCTTGCCAGCGGACCTCGTTGCCAACGCAGGGCTGCTGCAGGTTGCGTATGGAGCGACCATTGCTAGCTTTCTGGGAGGGGTGCATTGGGGCACAGCAATGGGTGGCTTTGGAGGTGGGATGGTGTATCTGCTGGGTCAAGTCAAGTGCAGGGTCCATTCAGTGGTGCAGAGCCGTGCTGCTGAAATGTTTTGCACTTTGACAGAAGCGCTGGGTTTTGTCAATCTTGTCTGAATCATGCACTCTGTGCATCTTCTATGACCACAGGTGCCAGAGCCAGACATTGTAGCCCTGCACGTCCTGACACTGCATATACTTTGCAGGGCCACTCAGTGCACGTTTTGCAACCACAAGGTATTTGTGGGGAGTGACCCCCTGTCTCATGGCGTGGCCAGCAGGTGAGTTGCGCATTCATTCTGGAAGGCTCAAAGCATGCTGCGAGTGTGCAAGCTGACTGACTTGCTGGATGCTGTTTTGCTGTGCTGATGGGTTTGCTCGCGGCACTCCATCCTGACCTTACTGATCTGATCTGCAGTCACGCTACCCTCTGGCCCAGCCTCCCTAGTAGTGGGCTCCACAATCGGGATTGCTTATATGATGGACAGGCATTTTACTGGTCAGGGACTGCTGCCGCGATGGTACATGCACCTTAGGTGAGCTTTCGCGCAGCTGTCATGACCCATGGTTACAGAGGGATGTTCCTCCAGCCTCTGCGCGAATTGACTGCTGACTGGTGATTCTTTCTGCAGGCTACCCCTGACAATCTTGGCCCTTTCGGGGTTGATGACCACACTAGTGACCAGCTTATATGTAGAAGATGTGATGACAGAGCATGTGCACATCAAGGAGGCAGAGGCAGCCGCCCGCCTTGATGGGAAAGTGTCAAACTGAACTCGTGTGCTGGGTCAGCGCAAACCTGGCCAGCATACTCCTGAGCTGATGTGCGGTTCGTGAAAGGGGACCAAACATGGCAGACCTGAATGTGAGAGAAATGGATTTAAAGTCCGGGGGCCACAATGAACGGGCATGGGACTGACAATTCATGTAATCATGGCAAAAGCAGCACTGATTGATGCATAAGCAGCGCTGCACGCACATACTTAGCAAGCAAAATTGGGGGATGGTCATCAAAGAGGTCTGTCAAAGTCTGTCCTGGCGTCTTGAATAGGTGGCTGTGGGCGTTGCGCAGGTCATCGAGCTGGGGACAGTGCAGCAAGATGTGTTGCTCGTCTTCTATGGCGGTTGCTGATGTGCAGAGGCGGCAGGTCCTCTCGTGTCTGGCTTCTGATGTGTAGCGGCCTGTCTCAACTCTCAGCCTGTGGCTGCTGCAGCGGATATGGGCCATTGATTTGCGCAGTCTGTAGCCTCTGATCTGCTGGATGTAAGGTTGCGTGGTGTACGCTGCGCTGAAGCCGCGCATCTGCTTGTACTTTGCCACGGTGCTGTCTGAGTTCTCCGCAAAGAGCCGCTCATGGCGCTCTGTGCTGGGGGCGCTGGCAGGCCTCCCGCGGGCCTGCAAGGCAGCAAATCCAGCAGGGGTACGCAGGAGCCTAAGGTTTTCCACATTGGGTGTGCCGTCAAACATCGCCCAGAACAGTGGGTTGTCAGATGCAGTGCGAGTGACATTGCAGATGCGCAGCCTGAACTTGTCAACTTGTTTTTGCCAATGCACAGCAAGCGGGTATCTGCCAAACTCAGCCAGGGCAATCAAGTGGTGCGTGGTGCGTTTCACTCCCAGCAGGCCACGTAAGAACTGGAGGTGGACGCCTTCCAGCACTTTGGTGACTGTGCTGCTGGCATCATGGTGCCAGAACCACACCTCACAGCCATAGCTGAGGATGGGCAGCACCAATGCATTGAACAAGTTGCACATGCGCTGGGGGTGCACATAGCCAAGCTGGAAGCATCTGCGGCGCATGGCATGCATGGCTTTGCATGCAGAAGCTGCAAGACTCCCCAGAGCAAGGCGGAAGTCCCGTTGCGTGGCATGGAACCACAGGCCCAGATATTTGAAGCTGTCCTTGCGGGTGAGCACTCTCCCGCCGTATGTGAAATCCCGGCAGGGGGTGTGCCGCAGCTCAAAGACCAGCACCTCAGTCTTTTCCAGGTTCACTGTGAGGCGCCTCTTCTTGCTAAAGACCTGCAATGCATCAAGCATGTTCTGTAGCCCCTCTGCTCTGGTGCTTAGTATGGCAAGGTCGTCTGCGTAGAGCAGCAGCGGCACAGGCTTTTGCATCTTCCACTCGCGGCCCGCAGCTGTGAACCAGTAATCGGCAAGGCTTGGGGCGCCATTGCCTGGCACAGCTTTCAGGACCTTGTGCAAGCAGTCAAGCAGCAGCCCGAACAGCAGGGGGCTGAGGGGACTCCCCTGCTGTACCCCCTGAAAGCACCTGAAAGCCCCAGAGGTGCCCTGTGCAGTTCTCACTGCAGCAGAGTCAACACCATAGAGGCTCTGCAGACACTTCAGGAACTGTCCCCGCACTCCAATGTTGGCCAGGACAGCCCAAAGCACTTCCCTGTCCACTGTGTCAAACGCTTTCTCAAAATCCACAAAGCAGCAGTACAATTTCTTCCCCTGTGACAGGCATTTCTTGACTATGTAATTCAAGATACTCAGTTGATCTGATGTGCCGCGATTGGCCCGGAAGCCCGCTTGCGTGGGCGCCCTGAGATTGTTCCTCTCAGTCCAGTCTGCCAGTCTGCGCGTGAGCACAGAGGCGAATAGCTTGGCCAGAACCGGGATGACTGTGATGGGGCGGTAGTTATTGAGGTCTGCCTTGTCTCCCTTTTTGTGAACTGCAGTAATCAGGCCAGTGCTCAGCTGCTCTGGATATCTTCCATGCAGGATTGCAGTGAAGAGACTCGCGAGGCACTCCATCATGCAGAAGGGGCCACTCTTGAGCAGTTCTGCAGGCATGCCATCAAGCCCTGCTGCTTTGCCCCCCTTCAGTTTCTGCAAGCTGTCATAAACCTCACGGGTGGTGATAGGTGCATTCAAGGCAGCAGCAGATGGAACAGGCCCACCGGGACAGTCCTCTGTCAACAGCTCAGGGATTCCTCGTGGCTCTGGGCGGCCACCCAGCTTGCTTTGCCAGTGTGCATGCTGACTGTGCAGCGCCCTGGGGCAAGCTGAGTGCCTGCGCCAGCCAAACACGCGGTATAAATGTGCCATGTTTTTCGATGCAAGCTTATCGATGTCAGCCATCCTTTGGTGCATGAACCGTCGCTGCTTCCTGCGGCGCACTGCCCTGTACATGTTGCGAAGCTTCAAAGCAGCAAAAGGAACAATAATGGGGGAGCGCTCAGCATCCTTCCATTCCCTCCAAGCATACCGGCACTCCTCATCAAACCAGGGTGGGCGTTGCATAATTTTTAAAGGCTGCCGTCGTCTGAGCTGGAAGGTGTCTGCGGCCGCTTCTGAAATGCACTCTGTGCAGGCTCTGACCCCTGCTTCTGGATCTGTCACCGCAACTTGTAACCGCAACCGCTCTGCAACCGCTGCAAAGTTCTGGTGCCAGACCTCTGTTTGACTTGGGTCAAGTCTGATGTCTGGTACGCGCGGGACTGCAGCTGGCTGCTGCTGTGCTGATGCTGCTGGTGGTTCCCCATCTGTGGTGGGCAGCTGGAAGCAGACCTGAACCGGCAGGTGATCTGAGCACACCCGGCACGCCCCGCTGGCCATGTCCAGCACCGCCAGCTGCATGCAGCAGCTGGCCAGCCACGCAGAGGCCATGTGGTAGTCAATGAGGGTGCCTGCGCCCCTCCCCACAAATGTGACCTTACCAGATGGGTCGCCAGGTGCCCTGCCATTGAGAATGAGCAGCTCGTTGTCTTTGCAGAAGTCCAGCTGTTGCTTGCCACGGACATCAACCTTGTGGGTGCAGAGGTTTGCGCGCGTCTTCAGGTCAGCTGGAAGCTGGTCAAGGGCCTGCACTTCAGAAGAGATACCATGTCCAATGAGTCTGATAAAGTCTGGTGCTGTGCCAGTGTGTGCATTGGTGTCCCCACACACCCAGTAGTGCGGCTGCTTGCCGGCAGGCACCCTGCTGGCAAAGTTGTCCATGTCTGCAGTCAATCTGCGGAAAGTGTCCAGTGTTTTGTTAGCGTAGTAAGGAGGCATGTAGCAAGTGGCAAAGGCAATATGCTCTGTACAACCGCCATGCGGCTCAATGTGCAGCCAAATGTATGTCCCGTCATCTGCAGCTTTCCAAAATTTAACATGGTCAGCAACGCATTGCTTCATGTACACAGCAATGCCACCCCTGGGGCCATTGCGGTTCTGCAGGTGCTGGGGGCGGTGCACTTCATGACAGACATAGCCTGGCAAGTCATACACAGCATCCCCAGGCGCAGTCCAGGTCTCAGTCAAACAAATAAATGTGCAGTCCAAAGTATGCAGGTCATTCAAAGCATCAGCCTTGTTATAAGCATGGTTGAGCCCGCCATGCATGTTCCAGAGAACACATGAGAGCTCAACGCAGTGACCCCCCTCTTCCTAGGCCACCCTCTCAGAGGGTGGCCCAGGCAGTTGTGCTTGTGGCACAGGTAATGTCTGGGTTGGAGGCTGCGCCGGTGGCCCCGCCGGCGGTGGCGGCGGGCCAGTGGGGGGCTGGATAGGCACTGCTTGTTGTTCCACATCACCAGGGCGTCCCCATGGAAGCACACTGTGTAGCCCTGCTTTTTGAGAGACAGGTATGTCCCCCACTGCTTCTGCTTGTGCTCGCGTTGCTGCTTTGTGAGGTCTGGCGTGAGGCCCACTCCTTTGTAGCGTGTGCTGTGTCGCAGCTGACTGGCAGCTCGCAGCACCTTGATGCACTGGGCGGCGTCACCAACCTGCACAAGCACCGGGGAGGCTGGATTCTGGCCATTGACCCTCTTGGTACTCAATATGTCCACTCCCTTCACCCCCAGATCGCCATGCACAACACCCTCCACAAGCTGCATTAAGCATTGCTCGTTCTCTGCACCCTCAGGAAATCTGTGCAGCAGGAAGTTATGGGCACGCTCATGCGCAATACTTCCATGAGCATCATCAGCCACGCCTGGGCTGCCTCGGCGGGCCTGCTGCCCAGGTATGGCTGTGTGGGTCTCCGCCCCAGTCCGCTGGGCCTGCTTTGGCTGCTGCCTCTGCAGCTTTTCAACGTCCCGGCCCAGAGCGGCCAGCTGTGTGTTTGCCCTCTCCAAGCTGGCAGCCTGGTCCTGGTGGCTGCTCCGTTTGCCCACATCGTCGCGTAGCCTGGCGACCTCATGCTTCAGCATCTGGATCTCAGCAGTCTGCTGCTGCTTCAGCAGCTGGATCTCAGCACCCTGCTGCTGCTTGTCAGCCTGCCGCTGGGCGACAAGCTGGTTGATCTGCTGCTGCTGCTGGTTGCTCTGCTGCAGCAGCTGGTTGTTCTGCTGCAGCAGCTGGGTGACCAGCAGCTGCAGGCTGCTGATCTCCCCTCGGTCATCGCTCGGTGTTGTTGTTGGTGTTGAAAGTTCTGCAGCAGCATCATCAGCTGGTGCAGCAGGGCTGCTCTGGGTGGAGTCGGGAGCAGGCCATTCACCTTCCTCAACCACACTGGCGCCTGCTTCCTCAACTGCGGCCTCCACAGGCACAATGCTCCCCGCTGCAGCCTCAACTACAGTCTCCACATCTACAGTGCTCCCTTCTGCAACATCATGCACTACTGCCATGCTAGGTGCAGCCTGACTGACAGCGTTTTCATCAATGGTACTTAGCTCAGGGGGGTTGAGTTGCTCGGACGCTGTGGGGGCAGCCGTTTTCGACGCTCGTGGCCTATGCTCTCGAGGCATGGTCAACGCCTCTGGCGCGGCCTTGCGGCCTGCTCGAGGCGGCATCGCTGCAGGGGCGCCCTCGGCGTGTGTTGAGTGTTGACTTTGAGCTGTTGACTTGAGTCAATTCAAGCAGCAGATCTCTCAGGAGACACCCACTTTGTTGGGCGCATCGGCAGATGAGGCGGGGCATCGAGACAGCGGTGAATCAATGGAACGTGCGCCCAGCATGTTCTCCTGTTTCGCGCCGGCCCCCACAACCACGCGCATTCAGCCAGCCAGCTGCATCAGACTGCTGTGACTGGCGTATCGGTGCAGACACAGCATGCGCTGCCAGCTCAGGCTGGCAACAACATGTGCTGAAAGTAACCAGCTCAGCATTGCTAACTGCTGCTCTCATGCTGGCTGCACCAGACGCAGCGGTGGCAGCTGCCTTGCAGCCCAAGGCAGTGCCAGCTGCTGCAACAAAGCAGCTGCGTGCAACCCTTCATGAGGCCTGGGGTAAGCCCTGCAAGCTCCTTGCAGTCTTAACGATACAAATCAGCCCTGCCCCCATGCAGCCTGGCAGCGTGTCATCCCTCCAGCGAGGTGTTGGCGCCAAAATCAGAGACCCTTCATGGGAGTCCCTGTCTGCAGGAGTTGTCAAGGATTTGTATCTTGATGCCTCCTTCAACCGTTTGGACTGGGACAAGGTCCTGCAGGCAAGCGTTGCTGTCTGTGGTTGCAGTCTTTACAAAAATGGACCGCCAGTTGATGCCCCTGGCTGGGGCAGGCCTGCAGCTCTGCGGGCCTCTGTCCTGCTAAGCAACCATGGCTGCAGTGCGTGCCCAGCTCAGTTGCAGGCAACAGTGGTCACAGGCCCCGGTAATTCCTTGATGCAGCGTGCACCGCTGCTCAGCACCCAAGCCCGTGTGTGTCTGGACTTGCATCTGACATGAGGTTGCTCTGTGTCATCTGCACCTTGGCCAAGATTTGTTGAGCTCTGGATGTCACATTATGGTGGATCTTGCCATGTTTGCCAGAGCTCGTTTTCCAGGCAGTGTTGGCCTCCTGAAGACAAGTAACAGCATGAAGCATCGCCTGCACTGAGAGCCAGGCGACTAACCAGCCCTCTTCTGGCCTTACAGGGGGCTGAAGAGGAGCTGGCTGCAGCCAGCGACCCTGAGCAGGCTGGTGCTGTCATTCCACACATGCTGGCACAGCTAGGTACATGATTTTGTGGATGCTCAACCAGCTGATGCCACGACCTGCTCAGCCTGCTTCCAGCACAGGGCACCACTGCCAGGGCTAACTGCTGAGCTGGCACGCCACGCTGCTGCTTATGATTTGTGGTTCCGCAGTGCCAAGGCAGGTCTGTGTCACTTCTCTGCGTGTGGAGCCGTGTATTCGTTACAGCCCTTGTGCACCTCGCAGAGCAGCATTTGTTCTGAGGCAATGCTCGCAGGCACTGCATGGCTTGTCTGCATGGGCGCCGGCAGCAGCAAGCAGATACAGCATGCGCAGCAACCTCGCCGGCATCATGGTGGCAAAGCGCTAGAATGCCTCCCTTTCTCACCTGCAGAGTGGCAACACAGCAGCACAGTGCCTCCCTGTCGCCATGCAGGGGACCCCTACACTCGGCTCATCCCTGCCACGCGGTCAGCTGCATTCCGGGATGACACTGTCGGCCAGGTGGTGCATGCAGGGCTGCAGGTGAGTCCCCGCAAGCCACTGCTGAGCGTCTGAATCTACTCTGGCTGCCTGGCTTGACAGCACATTGCACTGCCCAAGCACTGCACAGCCTTACACTCAGCAGGCAACTGCTGCTCGCGTCAACCCTGCCCTGTGTGGCAGCCTGACATGAGCACAGGGCAGGCACCAGCCGACAACCCGCATGCAATGCTGCAGGTGGCGCCCCTGGAGGGCGGGCAGCTGCAGGTTGCCTTTGTTGCGCCCGACAGCCCTGCCAGCAGGGCGGGCATCCGCGTGGGGGATGTGGTGGTGGCCCTGGACGGGCATGCTGTGAGCGCAAGCGATGTGGGGTGAGCTTCACCAGGTGTTGGAGGGTAGTTCGCACTGTGAGCTGGGCAGTGGGCTGCAAGGCGAACATCTGCATGGCTGTGGGAAAGGTGACAGGTCCCTGGATGGGCATGCTGTGAGCGCAAGCTATGTTAGGTTGAGCTGAGGCAGCTTTGACTCTTTTGGGTGCACCCTGTGGAAGGGGTCACCCAGGCATGCTGTGTGTGGGGTGGGCTGGGCAGAGATCGACAACCGAGCAGTGCAATGAGGCAGCCGGAGCTGATTTGCAGAGACGTGTGTGAGTGTGAGTGATTGGAGGGTGCGGCAGCAGGACAGTGCACCGGTCCTGTTGCAGTACCAAGCCCCAAGCCAGGAGTTGGCTCTGTATGTCATGCCGCCTGCAGCCCATGTGGCAACATGAACTGGAAGCCTGTACTGAACAGCCTGTCCTCAACAGCCTGTCCTCAGCAGGGCATGAGGACCTTGCGCTCGCCCATCTGCCACATTTAGACACCTCCTGACCTGTGACCCACACCATCAGTGCTGCGCACTTGCTGCGTTCTGAGGCGGTCGTGCTTCAAGGGTCCCAGAGGAAGTCTGAGCAGCATGCCGAACTATTGTAGAATCTGCACAGCACCCGCCTATGTCACGCGGTGATGGAGCTATGCAGCACTGGACATGCATGTTCCTGCATCTGGCGTCAGTAGTTGACTATGCACCGCCTCAAAGCATATTGCAGGCAGAGTTTGGTGGCCTGAGGCAGCTCCCATGCAGTGGCTCCTGTGCCACAGCTGAGTGGAGCCCAAGCTGTGTGTCCTCAAGCCGCTGCCTGGTGCCTGTTCAGGGCAGTGCGTGAGCAGCTGCACGAAGAGGGGATGATGCAGCTGCGGAGGGCAGAGCGGTCGTCTGCAGGGCGCCTCTTGAGAGAGCAGCACTTTGCTGTCCACCTGGTTCCAGAGCCCCTGGAGCTGTACCCAGTCCATGCCAAGCTGCTGCGCAAGTGAGGCTGCAGAAATCACTGCACTTAGCCAGCAAGTGCCTAGCAAGCTTGACTTCAGGCAGAGAGGAGCTTTGCCAACCCCAGGCCAAATTGACGCGAAGGTGGGGCTGCAAGATTGGCCTGGCAAACCTGCACTGCAGTAGTTCTTGTCCCCAGCCACAGCATCCCTCATGGTGGCCATGCCTGGGTCCCTGCCTTCTGCTTTGAAGCAAGGTGCAGCCCGGCCAGTGCTGTTCTCATCTGAGCTTCATTTGCTTTACCTGCTGCAGCAAGGGGCAGCCCGCAATTGGTTTCCTGCACTTCACCTCCTTTGCTGAGTCCACTGCCCGCGAGGTGACCCAGGCACTGCAGCAGCTGCAGAGGCAGGGAGCCCAGGCATTCGTGATGGACCTGAGGGACAATGCGGTGGGCCACATTCACAGCGTCACCTGCCTTGATGCACCTCGACGCCTGGCCTGGTCGGGTCTGGTCTGAGCGTGGCCTGGCCTCTTTGCAGTGACTGCCATCGCGCCCCGGCTCAGTGCAGGCACGCCGTCAGCCCTCTGTTTTGTCAGGCAAGTCTCACATGACAGTCTCGACTGCGCAGGGAGGCCTGGTCAGCGCTGGGACAGGCATTGCGGAGCTCCTGCTCAGCGAGGGCCGCGTGTTTGGCCACGTGCATGACCAGCACAGCGTGGGGGACCCCCTGCACGTCGGGCCAGCGGGGGGAGCAAAGATGACCACACAGCCCCTGGTGCGCCTGGTGCCAGGTGTCAAGCCTGCTGCCATGGTGTGCGTGAGGTTCTGGGGCTCACGCGCTCAGTACAGCCTGACCAAGCGGAAGCTCTGACTGCGCAGGGTTGGGTGGGGTGGAGGGGGCAAGATGATGGCATTCCCCGGGAGGGTGACATGTGACCTTACAGCAGGCAGTGGCAGAACTGCTCTGCTTACACTGCTAGGCTGAGCTAGGGGTTGTGCCCACATGGGCGAGTAAGCGCCCAGCCCCCTTGTGACCCATGCAGGGCATGGGGATCCTATCAAGGACGTCGAGCCAAGCTGCTACTCTCTCTAGGGCCAGGAGGGGCTGTGCTGCAGACCCAGCACTGAGCTGAGCCAGGCTGCTCTGCTGCTGGCTGCAGGTGGTGCTGGTCAACCATGGCACAGCCAGCACCAGCGAGCTGCTCTCTGGCGCGCTGCATGACAACAATCGAGCCAAGCTGCTGGGGACGCACACCTTTGGGAAGGGCAGAACGCAACGCTGGAGGCTGCTGCAGGACGGCTCCACACTGTTGGTCTCCTCTGCCAGCATCACCACGCCTGCTCATCACGAAATTCACCAGGTGAGTCCCGAGTAACATGCTTCAGCTACCATGATGCTTGGCATGAATACCTTGTGTCTCTGCTAGCATCACCATCTGCAGATGACTTGTGACATTAATCAGCCCTGAGCACCTTTCTGTGCCTGATCAGGCATACGGCCCCACATTCCTGGCAAGGCCAGGCGACAAATGGGCAGACAGCCTTCTGTCACTACTTGCAGGCTGGCTTGGACCCAGAACTTTCTGTAGTTGCCCTGACAGTCCTAACACCAGACTAGACCCACCTCTTCCAGGGCTGCCTGCAGGTCAAACTACACCTTTGGCACCCGCCCTGACACACTCTCGATGGCACATCCCCTGAGACTTCTGCCCCTGCTCACAGGTTGGCCTCGTCTAGACACCCCCTGCACATGACACTCCAGACCCAACCCTGTTCTGCTGCTGCCTGCAGGTTGGTCTGGACCCAGACACCTTCTGCACCCGCCCTGACACTCCTGACACCAACTCAGACGAACTCCCCCTTGACGAGGACCCTTGTGTCATTCTGGCGCAGCAACAGCTCACCCTTCAGCACAGGGCTCAGCACAAGCCCTGGCACAAGCTTTTCTGAGCTTGTCCATGACTGTATTTCCCACGGCTCGATTCAGTATCGCAGCTTGGGGCTCTCATATTGTTCAGCACCCGTGCATGTGTAACGGCATGTATAACGACAAGAACACACGCCCACTGCTTGGCTGCCAAACCTTTCTGGCAGGCTCGGGGATCTGTTTCTACTCCATGAGGCAGCGCTGGCGATATTGTTGTAGCTCACGTTGCCATGCCTGCTGGTTGACATGTATAGCCAGATGACTTGTGGTGTATTACTCACTTTGCTTTGCCATTTCAGTGTTCCATAGCTCAGATGATTGCAGAGTTGTGTCCCTTGTGCCCGCCTCCCAGAATGACACAGTTGCAGCTGACGGCCCATTACTGTATGCTGGCCCACCTTGCACTTCTTCAGTTGCTGATGTGTACCGTAGCCAGGGAATTGTGGACTGAGGGCTACGATGATGGTGATGAAACACGTATATCCTGTAATGCTCTGACAGTCACTGAACTTGGTTCACCAGAGGTTGGGCATGCTTGCAGCTTGAATTCAATAGCATAGCTGTTTGACGAGCTCTGGCACTTGTTTTGGTAGCAGAAAACTGGGCCTGGGCTGCCCTAGGGTTGAGCAGTCCTGGCACCATCGGCAACTGAGGACTGCATCAGACATGACTGGGGGGATGCTGCCTGCAGCAACGGCCAGTCACCATCAGCATTGCTTCTTGGGTCGAGCTCCTGAGGTGACACAAGGCGGAAGCAACAGGGGCACCATGACCCCGCACACTATAAGGTCCAGAGGCCCACCTGCACCGTGCAGGGCCCCCATAACCCCGCACACAATGCAGGCATTGGTATCGACATCACCTCCCCTGCGCAGCATGTCTGCCAGAGCTGCCTCAAAAGGCGTCCTCAGCCTCAGGTGCCTGCAGCCAGGGGAGGCCTGATGTCAATCATGTGTGCCAGGGGGTTGCAGGTGCTACTGCATCAGTTACTGCTTCATCATTTGTGATGACGTGCATCCTGAGGTTCCCAGCCTCAGTTGCTTGTAGGTAGCAGCCTGCAGTTGTTGATGTGTGTGAGGTCAGATTATGCTTTCTGAGCTAGGAGGCATTGAGCTGACTGCTGGGGGGGCCTGAGCTCAGATGGAGGTGGCTGCGGGGCACGTCAGAACCTGTTGGAACTCTTCAGGACAACAGCACAAGGCTGCAGGGCTGCAGATCTGTCAATTACCTGCAAATGTCTTGAGATTGCTTGGTCCAAGCTGTCAGGGCACCCCAAACAAATTTACAAGGGCTGCAGATTGAAAGCTGCTGCTAACCCTCAAATGGCTTGGTCAGCAACTCAGTCATGGTAGTCACAGACAGGGCACACAATACAAACAGCTCATACTTCGCACGTTGTGGAGCGTTGACCTCAGAAAGGCCATGTAGCAGCTGCACAGCCAAGCCTGCCCTCACAGCACAGGCCTAGCACAGCGCACAGCATGCGCAGCACTTGCCTGAAGGAGTGCACAAAGCCCCATCGCACAAAGCCAATCAGGTGCAGGCAGCTGGGCCCATCGCCGGGATCAGCTGCCTCCCTCAGCCACCCCTGGACCTCTTCAGTGGCACTCTGCGAGGCCCAGCCCTCAGCTGCCGTCACAGCGCCTCCAGCATCGCCAGGGTGGTTGATAAGCCAGGCAATAGCGATACAGTAGGCTGCAGTTGCGTCCTGATGAAGCAGTGGCAGCAGCGTCTGAGGGCGGCTGCGTACTGTGAGAGCTCCATTGGGGCAGCCAGTTCGCATGCTCACTTGCGGCAGCTTTGGGCTTGGTAGTGCAGGCTTGCCCGTGGGGCAGGCAGGCATATCATGGCAAGCCTGTGATGGATCGCAGAGCGGGTTTCATGTCTGAAGCAATATGATGCGCTGAGCACAGCGGTCTGGTACAACAAGCGTGATCTGCAGTCCCAGTCTGCATGGTCCTGGCAGCTCTTGGATTCATCATACGCTTCCTCACCTCACCTGACAGCTCTGATCGGGGTGTGTCAGGCTTGTGTCCTGGCTGCAGGCAGCTGCCAGCTGCTCAGGCTCCAACCTGCACCCCCAGATTGCCAGGGGCACAGCCCGCATCAGGGCGCCGTTGGCTTTGCTGCCCCCATTGTGCTGCAAAGCACGGCATGCAGCCTTCGTCAGTGTGTTGTGCGGTGAGCCTTCATCGGCCCGGCTGGGCGACCTGGCCGCACAGCACATGCCGGTGAGGATGCGGCACGGGTTGGGCTGCCCGCCAGAGCTGCTGGCAGGCAGAGCTTAATGGTGCAGATCCCTCAGGCGCCTTTCAGCATCTGCTGCATAGCGGTGTGTACCAGGAGCCTCTGCGCCTCAGCTCCAGAGCTGAAATGGCTTCCACAAGAGCATGCAGGTATGCCTACCTGAGCAGCAGCTTGCCACATAGCCTCTGCAGCTGGCCGCCCCTCTGCCAGTGCACGAGCTGCTGCAGAGGTGGCATTTCGGGTGGCCAGCCCGATGTCAAAGGGCCCAGTGCTATACCAGTCCGCATAATAGCGTGCCACTGCCTCAGCAGGGAAGATTGGCGGCCTGCCTCTGGCCAGCCCAAGGGCTAGACACTGCGCCAGCTCTGTGTCGTCAGACACCTGCAAGGGGCAGAAGTTGCCTCGTTCAGGTAGTGTGCTCCCCACCACCAGAATGCTAGCCATGAGACCTGATGCACTGACGGTAGGGCATTCCTTCTGCTTTAGATGTCAAGAGGTGCTTACCTGCCCTGGACCAACCCCAAACACTCCGCCTCCCGGCAGTGTGAGCGCATGGTGCACCTGCAGGGGGCACGCCATGTGTTAGTATGTGTGCTGGGCGATGACCTGCTGCGATGCCTATGGCTGACCACCTGAAAATAGAGCCCTATACAGAGCCATGCACATCGTGAAGGAGGAACTTGCCGCGGCAGGCTTGATTAGCTCACTGCTGGTGAACTCCAGGGTTACTCCTGCGGCATCACCAACACAGGCACCTAGCAGAGCCCCCAGGGCAGCCTCATGAGCGGTCGGAGCCATCAAGCTGCCACTGTCTCGTGGATTTGACACCTAAGCTACAAAAGCATTGATGGGAGGAGGGAGATACATCTTGGTCCGAAGGCCACTCTGACTAGGGCATGAGGCGTGAGCAGGCGCTGCTCCTGCCCTTAACACCAGAGCAGCCTCCAGATTCCCTCTCGTTGAAGCTGAAAACCTTTATCGGGCACTCATTCCAAGTCTGAGCACGCTGTGGTCCTTGCAGCACAATGCCAGCTAATCAGATCCAGTATAGGTGAGCCTGTTACCGCCATTATAGTTGCGCTGGCCTCCATGATACAGCCCAGCTGACATAGGCTGCTTCTGCGGTGCAGCGAGAAGTACTACGATGACGTCTACGAGTACAGGTGCGGTCATGGGCCGTCCTTTAACTGGCCCAGGGTGTCAGCCTGATCCTTCCGATGTGCTCTTGCAGGCATGTGGTGCTTCCCCAGGACATTGCCCAGCTGCTGCCCAAGGGCCGCCTATTGTCAGAGGTGTGCTGCCTCAAAAGCGCGCTGTCAAAAGTGCCCAGCGTCTCCTGGCTTCACAAGTGCCAACAATGTCTGTCACCCACATCTCCTATGTCAGCTGCTGAGCTTGATTCTGCCCAAATTTGGCCTCTTACAGCCAGCATCTTAGATTAGAAGCAAGTTTCCAAGTGTTGCTGCTGCACTTTGGCAGGGCTTTGGCCAGGCTTCCACATGAGAGGCTCACCACATAGGGCCCTCCTGGCAACAGTCCGTGCCTGTTGATCTGCAGTCAGAGTGGAGGTCAATGGGTGTGCAGCAGTCCCGGGGCTGGGTACACTACGCCATTCACAGGCCGGAGCCTCACATCATGCTGTTCAGGTGAGACCTGAGAGGCCAAGATTGATATGGCGGAACGGCTTCCCTTGCTGGACACAGTAAGGGTGTCAGGTATCCCAATGCCCCATGCTCGCCCCCAGGTTCAGGGAGCCTCCCATTGTGGGGCCCTTGGCAGGCCAGAGGGAACACTACCTGTGATTGCCTGACATTGTATTCTGAGGCTATACCTGGCCACTGCACAAGAACCAGGCGCATCATAGTTGCACCATGAAACGTGGCCACTTGTGAATCTGGTATTGACCCCTGACAATCAGCACGCTGTGACCTGCAGGCGGCCCAAAAACTATCAGCAGAACCAGGTGATATTTATTGCACACCGTACTGCGCTTTGTGCCGCATTGCAGACACGACAGCATTCTCGCAACTCTTTTTCTTAATACAGCTTGATGTGTTTGCTGCAGGGCATGATCATGCAGCAGGCAGCCCCTGGCATCCAGGTGCAATGAGGGTGGGTTCCAGGCCACCAGCCACTCAAATGACCCTTGTCATTTCATCAAGTTACTTTTATGGATCATTTTATTGTCGCCAAGGTCCCTTCTCGGAGCTTCTGGCCTCTGTATGCACAGCAGAGACTCTCCAGAGACTAAACGCAGTTCGTTTTCATTCGACAGAAGGAGAAGTTGCCATACCCTCCGCTCCCAAACGACCCTTTGAACCAGCCATTAGACCTGAGGCGTTAGCAAAGAGGGACATGAGCGCTGCGGAAAGGTCCCCCCTCACTGGTAGTTCAAAGGTAACCACCTGACCGCCTAGCCGGAAGATGCCGTGTCAAAGCTTGCTCTGAGCTGAAACCTGTCTGCAAACTGCAGGGAAAGAGGCCAGCCTCTCCACAGTAAGACCAGCTGGCTTGAACCCTCACTCCAGTTGTGCTCCCTCCATCAGGATGTACACATCCAAGGCCGACAAAACAGCACTGTGGCAGTCCTTTCATGAACCAGTGCGTCTTGCAGCGATGATGAGGAGAAGCTGGACTACCTGACCATGCGGGCGCCAGTTGCAAAGCCAGACACTCCATTGGAAAGCCTGAGCAAGCAGGCCAAACAGAGCTGGTGGCTGTGGGGCTCGGTGGCTTTTGCTGCCCTGCTCATTGGAGGGCTGGTGATGTACAGGCATCAACTGTACAATACAGGGGGCTACGGCCTGCCCTTCCTGGCAGGTGAGCGGATGCCTGGTGTGATGCAGCATGCGCAGTGGCCGCTGCATGTCATTCAGGCTGGTGGTAGTTCTGGCAGGTGATTTGCGTTAAGACTGTTGGTACAGTGATCTTGTGAAGCCAAACAGCTCAAGGCTTGCGTCCTGGCTCATGCATCTGCCGTCATGGCAGCTGTGTGCTGACATTGGGCCATGCACATGGCGGCGTGCTGCAGGGAGACTGCGCATGCCTTTTGCATCTAACCTTCCTGCAATTCTTGCAGTGCGGGAGAATGCAGCAGAGGCCTGTGCAACACAGTGCCACTCAGAGGTTGATCGCCTCATAACCCCTATCGATGAGCAAGAGACTACACAGGAACGGCACAAGCACCAGGAGGCATATGACCTGTGCTACAGCAAGTGTGTGGCCTCTGAGACGGAGCAGGTGGCGCGGGAGAGGGAGCAGGTGAGGCCTGTCAGCTCATGTGCAGCAGGGTTGCCATCATGCTGCGCCGTGAATATGTGGCTGACCTGGAAGCTCTGCTTGCTACGCAGTTCAAGAAGAGTGAGGAGGCTTTTGAGAAAGAAGTGGAGGCCACAGAGAAAACAAAGAACACAGGGTGAAATTCAGGTTAAGGCCTTACGACAGGGACGAGCCCTCGGACTGTGTGTCAAAAACGCAATGAGTTTTCTGGTGCCTCACCATCACCTGAGTCACTCGGCTTTCACAACATAACATGGTTCGGTTCTCAACGTGAGGTGCAACCCGAGGTGGGCCACGTCGGCTCCACAGCTACGCTGGCTCATCCAGATTTTCCAGAACAGTGTCCTGCAGATATTGTGCCCAGTGAATGCCGGAGACGATCGCTACTGGCAGCAACTGGAGGTGACTCGCTGATGAGGCTATCGCGCTTATTGCCTCAGCAAGACCTTTCGATTCTGAGAATCCTCAGTGGCCTTGAATGTCTGCAGGTCAACTTGGCGCAGCAATGAGCACCAGTTCAGAGCACTCATACATGTCCTATGCTTGGCAGTTTTTGTCACAGTGGTGGGATGGCATTTCACGGTGGAAGCAGGAGCACAGCCAGCGTCAAAGAAATGGGGCTGGTGCGTGGCCCTTCAAGCCCCTAAGGGCCTGCCTCCTGCGGCAGCCATGCCCCTTCAGTCATATGTACCCTTTGAGAACTTGCTTATGGGGATGAGAGGTGGCGACGGCTGCACCTGGTCGGGCCTCTGTCAGGAGCGCAGCAGTACAGCTGCAGCTAGGAGGCTCCTCAAACTCGTTTCCTGCCTGCAGGTTCTTCCAATACATGACGTTCTACATGGTTGCACTGCAGCTGGTGCAATTCAGTCTGGCTGTGATGGCTGATGCCCTGCCCCTGGTGAGCACACCCCTACATGGTGCTGACTGGCTGTCCCACATCATGGTCTGGGGCTTCTTCTCCATCGGACTTTGACGCTTCTGGGCATTGAGTCAAGACACCCCAGTGTTGGGTTTGGGCACAGGACACTGCTCACACAGCTCAGCAAGATTTTGGTTCTTCACGTCCTGGCAGCAAGCCGCCGTGGCAGCAAGCCTGACTGTCCCCCAGCCAGTGCTCCTGCACAGCACTGACACACGGCAGCGTGGCCCTTCCAACCTCCAGCACCTCCGCAACAGCATGTGCCTCCCACCACCCCTTTGTGCTGCTGTACAGCAGCAATTGTGGACCCCTCTGTGCCCAGTACAATAGAGTGCTCGTACCACCTGCAGTCAACAGCAGCACGCACGCTTCCGATCTGCCCTGACATCAGCAAACCACCAACCAGTAGCCATGCAGAACAACATGAGGGACCAACCTCCCACCTGCTGCTGCTGCAGGCTAAGCTGCGCAGCTTAGTGGACGTGCTAGCCTGTGCCAACTTTGGGCCGGTGCTGTTCGTCACCCTTTCCTATTACACCATGCGGCTGCTGCCCATCCAGGAGCCCATCTATGGGGATGACTACAGATTCCAGGTGCTCCCCGCCGGGGTCAACCCGTTGGAAGATGGGGTGCGGCTTGGAAGACCTGCCTGCCATGCCTGCATCTCACTTCCCTATGTGTTGCTGTTGGCACAAGGCATGTTGGTAGGGAGCGCATTGTGGCGCACAACCTGCGAGCGGCCTAGACACATGTGCCCAAGCCCTGAGTTTTCAAAGGGCGCATCATAAGTTGCCTCATGCTTTTGCTGCCTCACTTGGGTCTGAATTGACTGCCCCATGGCCCTGTATGCGCGGGATGTGGCTGGCCTGCCAGGCAGACACACTAAGCATTGACTTTTGTGAGTCTTGGCATGCTGAGGGCGGCCTGGCGTACTGTCAGTTGCCACACTGTGTTGCCGGCCCGGCACACCTGCCTCTCTCTTTCTCAGGCCTGGCTTCCTCCTGCAGGAGAAGGTGCCAGGCTGGCTAGAGTTCGGCCTCCATGTTTTCAACAGCATAGCAGCATTGGTGGACCTGATGGCCTGCCTTCCTCAGCGTACCTTCAGCTCCATCTCAGAGTCTCTCTCGACAGCCATCACCGTCAATTACATCCTGCTGCTGATAGCCTGCCGGCACTACATGGGGAGCTTCCCCTACCCCTTCATGTGAGTCCTGCATGCTGCCTGAGCATCTGCTGCTCAAGTCTGCGGCAGGAGCGCTTCATTGCTGGGCAATCTCACTGCTGAGTGTGGCTTACCCTCTCTTGTGCAACAAGCATCCCTGACGAAGGGTTACTTGTGACCAGCAGTAAAGCAGTGCGCCAGGCCCTGATTAGCATGGAGTGGTTACGACAGACTCTAGTTCAGGCCGCTGGATGCCCACAAGTCTTTCTGACAGCAGCCAGCTGCTGACCCTCTTTGCATTGTTCTCACCTGCAGGGAGGAGCTACCCCTGCCGTGGGGCTTCACCTGCGTCAGCATTTTCTGTGTGACATCCTGCGAGCTGCTGTTCGGCATTGGTAGGCGCGTGCACAGGTACTGGAGGCTGCGGCGAGAAGTGCTCCAGCCACTGGCACAGCAACAGCAGCCTCCAGGCGGGGGGCAGACAGGAACTCAGCGGCAAGGACCAAGCGAACACAGACAGCCCACCCAAACCACAGCCAGGCAGCGGCTTGCCAGGAGCCACTCCCAGTGACATAGTCCGCACTGCGACCTAGGTGAACAGTTGCTGTATGTGGAGGTGAAAGGTTTGTATGCAGAGATAGATGTTGAGGCACTTTAATAAACCCAACTACATGAGCTGGGGCCTGCATTTCAGCTGCAGGCGCATGTCATCAAGACTGCA
>OZ017755.1:610756-890074 GCA_963969365.1 Asterochloris sp. CNOR1 | reverse complement strand
GAGGTACTGTTCTGTCGCCGCCTGTGAGACCAGGCTTTGGGATGTTCCCTGCTGCCTTCTGTACTCAGGACTCCTACCATCTGGCCGATTGCACGACAGCATTAGTTGCCTACTCCCTCCGTATTGCTTCGGGACCTGGTGCTGGGCAGCAGCCAAAGCATGTGGAGATCTCCCAAGGGCGGCTGCAGCGCTGGCCCCATGTGCTGCAGGACTTCTGCAACGCAACAAAGCTGCCTTGAGCGCCGCCAGGCTGTCCACCACGCCAAACAAGTTGTGGGGTAATCTGTTGCCCTGTCCTGGATGTGCTGCCTGCAGGTGCACCCCCAAATGCAGCCTGCTGAGGTGATGACGTCGACACACCTTGACCTCATGTGTGACACTGCCAGCGCCAGTCTGCTGAGCCTGCTGCTGCGCCTGCCTCTGCGCTGCCAGAAGCTGGCTCTCCAGCTGCTGCACCCGCCCATTCAGTGAAGCAACCATGCGCTCTGCCTGCTCCTGGGCAGCCTGCAGAGCACAGGTGGGGCAGATCCTTAGGTGTCTGATGCAGCATTGCAGCGAGTCCACACTGCACGCTGCCTGCCACCGGCGCAGAGGAGAGGCCGCCCAGGGGGACTAGCTGGGGCCTGAGTCGGCAATGAGAGGAGCCAGCCCTGCTGCTGGAAAGCCTGCGGGGCACAGGAGGGGCAGGAGATGGGCCAGGATCTGATGCAGCAAAGGATGGAGCCGACCATGCGCTGTGCCCACTTACGAGTGGCCCTGCATTGGACATGTTACACCTGAATTCAGCGCAACTCTGACTCAGCAAAGACAACCATGCGCTTGGCCTGATGCTGGGCAGTCTACAGAAGGGAGGCAGGGGGATCCCACCCCTGAAACTCTGCAGTGCCTGCAGAGCATCACAGGGGCTCCCGCTGCCAAGTACTGGGAGCACTGCAGCCTCCGCATGGCTGGCAGCACTGGGGGCTTGCTCACTGATGGCCAGGGCTGGTGCCAGCCCCGCTTACCAGATCCACAAGCCTCCCACACAGGCCCCGCAGCGCAGCCCAGGTCCACGCCGGCCTTCACCCTGGGCGACATGCTGCTCGCTGGCGCCTTGGCACATCCCACATTTAAAAGCACATTAGTACCCTTTCACACACATGCGCGTGCCCCCCATGACGTTGCTGGCAGCATACAACTGCTCCCACCTGCATTGCCCTGCTGCACTTGTCCTGGCGGCTGAGAGCCCCCTGCAACTGTTGCAGCTCCTGCTGGTGGCTGGTTCGCAGGCCGTGCCGCTCGCGAGCGCCAGCAGTCAGGTCACTGCGAGCCGCAGTCAGCTCCATCTGCAAAGGGCGGAAGTCGCTGAGATCCACACAGCTGCCTGGCAATGGTGTTCTGGACAGGAAGGGTGTTCACAGCTCAGCAGGGGTTGTACAACATTGCAGCAGCACTGGCTGCTGCAGACATTCATGCCTCCACTTCCTAAGCTGACGGACACGCAATGTAACTGCACAATATCCTCCATCCAAAGCAGTCCCTGTGTACTGTGCCAACATCTTTCGTCGTCAGCATTTCCTTCAGCGGCACACAGCATCTGCAGGCACCAATACCGCAGCCCTCATCTAACAAACTTGGTAGTGACATTGCTGTCCTACATATGGCCAGCATACCTCACACACCTGAGTGGATACACAAAGCCATCAGCGCAATGGAAACCAGCACAACAAAACCAAAAGCAGCCTGGACAACAACACCACTGCCTGTAGTCTTACCTTGAGCTGGGCGGCATCGCTCTCCGTGGCCATCAGTGCCGTCGCAGTCGGCCCTGCAGCCTGTGCCATCCCGCGCATCAACAGCACCTCTCACTCCACACACACACCAAGAAAAGGCGTACCCTGAGCTGTGCCGCATTGCTCTCCGCGGCCGCCAGCGCCACAGCAGCCAGCTCCGCAGCCTGTCTTGCGCTCTCTCGGCCGCGAGGCGTACCTCCGCCACCTGGGCCTGCGCCTCCGCCAGCTGCGCATGCAGGGGTGTCGTGCGTGGCAGCTGCCTGGCGCCCCTGCTTTTCCAGTGCATGTGCATGCTCCAGCTGCACACCCCGGGGTTTTCAGTGCAAACATGACTTGGGGCAGCTGCTTTGGTGCCTGCAAGTGCCCCAACTGCATGCAGGGGTGACCTTCCACTCAAAAGCTCAGGGCAGCATCCTTTTGGCAGTCACTCTCTTGCTGTTGCTCAGCTGGTAATCAAGGCTGTATATGAAAGCGCCCATGCCACCACCCGGGACTCAGAGCCTGAACAGGACGCACCTTGAGGGCCTGCAGCGCCTTGTCGCGGTCCTGCCCCCACCCCCGCACGCAGCACATCAGCCTCCCGTGCCGCCTCCGCGGCACGAGCCTGCTCCGCGTGCAGGGCTCGCCTGGCCTCTCCATCAGCTGCCGCTGCCTGGGCTGTCATCTTTCGCAGGTCGGTCTCCAGCCGCTGCGCCTGCAGGCGCTGAGCAAACACCATGAGTGGGGGGCGTCTCTTAGCTGCCTGGCCCCTCTACAATCCACAGCTCAGCCTCCAGTTGCTGCGCCTGCAGGTGCTTAATGAACAAACGGTGACTGGGACTGTTGCAGCAGATACAGAACCTCTCAGCTACATGGCCTGGGCGCATCCTGCAGGTCGACCGCCAGCCGCGCTGCGCCAACAGGGGCATGGAGGAGATGCTTTGTGGGGTCAGAGGAATGCCCAGCCGCTGGGCTACGTAGGGGGCAGCCCCAGCTTTTTGTGCTGCTCAAAAGCAACATCTGCAGGGCTTCAGACGCTGCTGGGCAGGCAGGCAGGCTGTGCTTGGCAGCAGGCCCCCCATGCATCTTCAATGCTTGCTTCTGGCCTGCTTTCTGCCTACCTCGGCTCCCTGTCCAGGTGCAAGTATCGCATGGCAGACACTGTGCTTTACGGCCGGCTTCTCTGTCTCTGAGACACGTCTGGTCATGCTCTGCCAGCACAGGCCCTCGTCTATTGCGCAGGACCCACCAGCCCCAAGACGGTAGGCCCTCTGAGTGCGCATGACACACCAGCCCCAAGACCACAGCCCTGCTTCAAGAAGGGCCGCTCACTGACTGCATTGCCTCCTGCAGCCGGGCCTGCTCAGCCTGCACCGCCCCCTGCGACAGCTGCAGCTGCCGTGTGGCAGCAGACAGCTGCTCCTCCAGCGCAGCCACACGCTCCTGTGAAGACTGCAGTTGGGCCTGCACAGGCGGGCCATGGCCTCTAGCAGTCCACAATCACTGAAGACTTCCAGGTCTGACACGACGACGTGGTGGAGCATGTCCGATGAGTGGCATGCCACAAGCGGCACAGCAGACCTGCATGGGCTGCAGAGCCGTCTCCAAAGGTGCGAGAGATGGCCTGGGCAGGCTTGTCGCCCTGCAGGCTACAACGGTTGCCCTGCTGTGCCCCTGAGGCTACAGCAGCACAGGCTGTGTGCTGCCTAGAATCCCCAGGCAACCAGCCTCAGGCAGCTGCGCACCGCACCTGCAAGTTGGACCGCTCTGCAGCGCGTGCCATGCTGGCCTCCAGCACCTCTGCCTCACGCTGCACATACAAAACCAGTGTCAACAGCAGATGGCGACATATATGACTGCACTTGCAGCATGCGCTGTGAGCATTTCAGCATGTGCAGGTGCCGCGCTGAGCAGGTGCAGGTGCAAAGCTCAGCTGCTGGCACCTTTTGCTGATGTGTTTCCACAGTCAAGGTTGCAGGTCTGCATTGGTCTACATCAAGCAGGAGCAATGCTGTTTTAGCCTGACCTGCGCACCAAACGTTTGTGCTTCCTCATGAACCTGCTGCAGGCCAATGTGCGCCTGCTGCAGAGCAGCCAGCTGCAGCTGAGCCTGTTCCAGGGATGTGCCTGCCTCATTCAGCTCGGCCAGCGTGGCCTGCAGCGCAGCATGACTAGGTTGACAGCAGATGACAGCTGCTGCCACCCAGTATAAGGGAAAGCAGATGGATTGACATGAATCCTAGCACTGCTTGTGGATGCAGATCTAGGTATGCATGGCTACCCAGCAGCCAGTGCTGTTGCACCTGGCTGACTTGACAGGCCTGCCAGCAAAGGCTGGCAACAGTGATGCAGCAGTGGTGTGCACTGTGCATACCAGATCTGCAGCTGGCAGGGCTGCCAACAGCATGACACTGGTGCACTCCGACCCTGGGCATGATCTGTACAGCTTCAGAACTGCTGCACCTGGCCAGCTGAAAGCCAAAGCTGGCACTGCAAGTTGAGCAGCAGTCTTCACAGTGCCTGGCCAACCCAGAGCTGCTGCCATTGCCAGAGACATGACAGCTGAGTCTGCAGCTGCTGTTGAGTCTGTAGCTGCTGGCGCCCCTCGTGAACTTCACAGCCAGATCTGGCACTGCTGTTACTGCACTGTGCCTGGCTCACCTGCAGCTGCTGCCGTTTGGCCCCCAGCTCCACTTGCAGGGCCTCCTGGTCAGCAGTCAGCTTGTCAGCAAAGGCCTTCCACTGCTCAGCAGACTCCACCGCCTCATGGTGGTTGCGCTCCCAGTCAGCAATGGCGGCCTCATGATCCTGCCTTTCGGCCTCAATCTGACTCTGCACACACATGTGCAAGTAGATTGTGCTGCGCCTGCCTGGCTGGGGGTTCGACCTCCCTGACAACTGCAGGAGCAGGATGTGCTGGCGCATCTGGCTGGCAGCTGAAACGGCAGGACTAGACTGGCCCCTGTTGCTTGCAGCAGCAGCAGTAGGACTGTCCACCCCATGCAGTCAGACTTTGAGGCATGCCGCGGCAGTATGCCAGTGCTGGCTGGAAGTGCACCTGAGGAGTGTCACAGCTGCCAGCCAGACCGTCAGATGGGCCTGTATTGCAGCACAATCATTGATGCCTGTTGCACAACCATGTGCACAATAGGGAGATGGACTTGGTGAGGCAGCAATCGGCTGCTGGTATGGCAGGCTCACCCTGGCACTGCTCACTTTTGCCTCAAGCTGGGCGGCACGCTCCCTTCTCAGCAGCTAGTTGCTTCTGGCCAAGATCTGCATGCAGCTTCACTGGCGGTCTGGGCCTCCTGAAGCTGCCTTCTGCAGACAGCCGTCACCTCATGTCAGCAGCGCATGCACGCATGTTGCTCGCGTTCTTTCGAGCAGGCTCATGTCAGACTGCCTCCAGCATCCCTTACAACGTCAAGTCAAGGCTTGAGACGGGGGACCACGATGGTCCAGCTGGCCTTTGCGTCCTGTACCACAAGGTGGTCATGCTGGCCCACCTAAGTTGCTCCTGCTGCGCAGCGCTCTCTTGTAGCTGTGCTACCTGCTCCTGGCACTGCCCCTGGGTCTTCTTGAGCTGCTCAGCCACCTCTCTGGCGCCCTGCTCCATCTGTGCCATGCTGGCCTTCACAGTCTCACTCTGCAGCTCGAGGTCATTGATTTGCGCTGCAGGGGCACCAGCAGCACTGTTGACTGCAGCTGGAAGGTCAATGGAGTGTGCACGACTGCCTGCTGCTGCTGTGACTGCAGCTGCAGCGCCGAGCCAGCTGATGATGTACTTGTATGCTAGGTGAACTTGATGTGATCACTGGGCACCAATGCTGAGTAGGCCTGTCACGCATGCTGCAGCATGAGACATATTGATGCATAGCAGCACACTGCTATGCAAAACTGGGCAGCAGAACCTGCTCTCAGAAAGATGCATCCACACTGCCACAGTGCACAGCAGCAGAAAGCCACGATAGGGGACTCACTCTCGATCTGCTGCACATACTCGCTCTGCTCTGCCAGCTCCTTCTGCACTGCAGCCTTGACAGCCTCAACCTCAGCCAGCTTCGAGTTTGTCGCTGCCAGGTCTGCCTCCAGAGCTGCTGCCTGCTGCTGCAGCTCCTGTTTGGCAGCCTCCAACTCAGCCTGGGCAAAGGCTGCATTCTCTGCATCCTGCTGGCCCTTGGCATCCAGCTCGGCGGCCCGCGCACGCTCGACGTCCAGCTGCTGCTGCAACTGGGCGATCTCTGGCAGGCGTGCCTGCACACGCACACATTTGCTTGACTGCTTGCAGAGCAGCCTGAGGTTGCTCGTCGCTCTGCATCCAGCTGCTGCTGTAGGTTTGCATGCCTGCAACACTCACACATGACCGCAGTTTCCTCCCATCCGAAGTCAACACCTCCTGAGTCTTGTAGCATGCAGCTGTGGCGGCGAATGGCAGGTCTTTGGCAGGCTTGCCTGGACATTGCAGTAAATATTGTTTGTCATGCACGCTGCAGGTTCGAATGAAGGCCTGCAGCCAGATTGGGCAGCTCAAAGCATGCACAGCATAAATGCAAACGCACAGCACAGGTACGCCAACCCTGCTTGTGGCTCTTTACACGCACAGGTCAGCCAGTGCGACGCCTCAGTGCACCCTTGCATGCTTTGCAGCTATTTTCTGGAGCCCATGAGCTCTCAGATAAAGCTAGTCAGGCTTTGGCTTGGCACAAGCCTCAGCCACCACTCAACCCTTCTGCACAGCTGCAGCTGCTCCGTGGCCTGCCAGGTCCTTCTCCACCTGCCAACCAGACCCAGAGTGCACGGGTTCTCCAGAGGCGTCGAGGCAAGCTGGTGCTGGCAAGTGCACACCTCAGCGGCCCCCCTCAGCTGCCCCCCTGCCTCCTACACGCCCTGCAGCTGCTCCCTGACCCCTGCCGGGCATTACAGGACAACCTGTGTGTGAGATCACACATGTTGGCTCCGTGCTCATTCTGCATGCCCCGGCAGCATCTCCATGAGCCATGCCGCGACCCAGACACAGCCATGCAGCCCATTCCATGAGCATCCACAGGTAAGCTGGCGCCCTCGAGGCACAGGATGGCTCCCATGCGTGCACACCTCAGCCGCTGCCAGCGCCTCTTGCATGCCCTGCAGCTGTTGCCTCAGGCCTGCCAGGTCTCTGTCCACCTGCACCTTGGCCTGCTGCAGGCTGTCATGCGCGGTCCTCAGGTCGAACAGTTTCGCCTCAATCTCGGCGCGCCCCTCAGCCGTGGCAGTCACGTCTTGCTCCTTGGCCTCCAATTCAGCCCTGCAGGCAGCAGGGTCTGACATGTGTGCTGTGCCGTTCTGCCTTGAGTTGGTCACATGGCTTGCTTGTGTTGAAGTAGTATAGGGAGCAGTGCCAAAGTAGGCGCCAACAGTGCATTGCAGGTGCCAGTGGTGGGCACAAGATCTGTCAGCAACAGTTCAGCGCACTCGCTGTGTGGGCTTGACATGTCCAGCCCCTCTTGCAATGGACGCCTCTTTGGGGTACATCAGTGCAGGCTCAGCCCGCTCCTGCAAAACCCAGCCGCTATGGGCTGCCGCAGGACACGATACACAGAGTAAAGCTTGCCTGGCCCCCTCCAGCTCAGCCTCGAGGGCGCTGCCTCTGCTGCTCAACTCATCGCGCTCCTGCATGAGCTCTGCCCCAGCCTTCTCCGACTCCGCCAGCTCCGCACTGACCCTCTCGCACTCCCCTGCATCCCAAGCGCTCTCAGTCAGCAGGAAGGGGACAGGCTGGCAAGCTGTGCCATGTCTTGCACGGCGTTGGCTGTCTGACACTGGACCAGATGTGTCAGCGGACATGCGTGGTCAGTCACAGGCCTCAGATCCGGGCTGCAGGGCTGCCTGCAGCAAAAACTGCATACACAAGGTTCCTGATGCATGCACCCTCGCCGGCAGCTGTTCAACATGCAGTGCGGGCCATGTGTCCGACCACAAAGTCCCTGATCGTGGCTGCCAGCACCCACCCTTGTTTGTTGGCCTGCAGCACAAGATGCTCATGAGTGGCACCCCTTTCTCCTCATTGTGCAGTGCAGGATGCTGATTGGCAGCCATTAGCTACCTTGTTGGCCTGCAGAATAAGGTACGTCCATACTGCCAGCACTTACCTCGCTTGGCTTGCGGCTGAGAGCGCTGTATCTCCACTGTTCTGCAGTAGGACACAGCCATGTGTGCTGCTCACTGCTGAAAGCCCATGCATTGCTTGTGCCAGCATGATCATGGGCTGCCCATTTTGAGCCCCTCCCTGCCAGCACGCACCCTGCTTGGCCTGCAGCTCAAAGTGCATCCTCTCCAGTTCCAGCTGGCTCTTGGCCAGTGCATCCTGCAGGCCGCCCAGCTCCGACAGCGTCTTGTTGAAGTCGGTCATGATGGTTTCGCGCTTCTTCTCAGCGAGGGCGTCCTTCTTGTCCAAGTCCTGCAGATCATTCCCTGTTGCATGACAGGCATGCAATTGTATAGCGGTTCTGCTGCCATACAGCATGTCAGACAACAGAAATGCTCAGAGACAGCCTGATGCCTGCAGCTGCTCCTGTCAAAGGAACTCGTCAAACAACTGCAGCTGTGTCCATATGCAAGCTGGCAATGATACTGGCATACAGGGGCCAGCCTACATCCTGCAGATCTGTCAAAAGGGTGTAATGCAAAGACCCTTAGGCCCTGTGGCCATAGCTTTCAGCGCTGTGACATGATGGGCAGAGGAAGGTCATGCATTCAGATGAAGCTGTCTGATGCATCAACACTGTGTCGGCCACTGTGCCCTTCAGGGCTTGCCTGGCAGCCTGCACTCCTTGCTCACATGCCAATACGCAGCATATGATAGACCTGCGGCTTGCATTCTGGCAGTCACAGCTAGCCCTTTGCCGCCTGCATTTAGACCTCGACAGACTGTAAGTTCAGGCCCACACATTGGCCAGCTTCTTGTTTGAGCGTCTGGAGCCCCATAGTCAAGTGCCTGGAGCTGCCACAGTAGGTGGCTCTCACCTTGGTCAGCATGTTGCGAGCGCCTGGAGCTGGCTCTACATAACAGATTATCCGCAACGAGTGCTTGCTACCTTACCCCACCTTGGTCAGCTTCCCAGCCTGGTTCCTGAGTCCCTTGAGCTCGCGCTCCAGGGCAGCCTTCTCCATCTGGGTGTTGGCCTTGTCCTGCATGGCGCCCCGCAGCTTGGCCTCAAGTGCCTGCACCTTCTCCCTGCACAGCATGAGCGCGGACTTCATGAGAGGCATGCCTGCACACATGGGATCTACAAGGCACTGACGAGTGGCAGGCAAGCTTGGCCTCCAGCGCCTGCACAGCATGGGGGCGGGGTTGCTGAGGGGCATGTCCGCACGCATGGAATCCTACAAGGCACTGACGAGTGGCAGCTTGCCACTCTGGGGGAAGCCAACCCAGACAGGAGTCCATTAAACGCAAGCAGTGAGGCAGAGATTGGCTGCGCACTTGACTGGGGATGTCAGACCTGCGCTTCCTGAGACACAACATGCTGACAGGTGGAGGCCCGGCAACATTGTCAGCACAGGCTGCATGAAGTACATTCAGCTTGGGTTTGCTGAAGTGGCAGCAGGAGGGACACTGTCTGGACTGCAGCCAGGCACATTGACTTGCCTGCTCTTGTCAAGGTCCTTTTTGAGGCGCTCAGACTCCTTCTCCCCGCCCTTGCTGCTGACGCTGGCAGACTTGAGCTGCTGGGTCAGCTTCATCAGCTCCTGCTTGTGCTGCCGTCTGCAGGCAGTGAGCATGCGCATGTGTGTTGCAGGTTTGTGTGACTGAGTCACAGGCCGCCAAGCATCTCGAGATCAAGGTGATAAGCATCTCTGAAGCTGGCGGTGCAATGCTGTGTGGTATGCACAAGGCCGGCAGCATGCAGCTGGTCTGGACTGCAGCTTCAGGAACTGCACACAAAGATCCTGCTGCCTGAAGCAGGCTCTGCAGGCCTTATAGACATAGTGCTCTCCACCTCCTCCTGGACCTCCTGCCTAGAGGGGGATGAAGGATCTGCAATCCCAGCAGGTGTGGCACTCACTTGGCCTCCCTCAGCTCCTCTGCAGCATTCAATGCTCCACCAGCCTTGGCCAGCCTGCTGTCCAGTTCTGCCTTCTGGGCGTTGACAGCATCCAGCACCCGCCGCAGGGAGTCATAGTCTGCTGTCGCCCTGGCGGCAGCAGCCTCTGCAGACTCCCTGGTCTCCTTCAGTGTGGCCTCGGCCTGGGTGGCCGCTGACTCAGAGGACTCCTGCATTGCAGCGGAGCTGCTGTGTTGAGGAAGCTGTAAGGAAAACAACAGGAATGCAGGCACCATGGGGTGCTGGGTTCTGCTGAGCAGCTTAAGGAAGCGTCTGCGGCCTGTCTGGCATGCAAAGACATGCGCTGGGAGCCAGGCGGGCAGGTGCATCAGGCGCTTCCCCACCTGCACCTGCTGCAGCTGTGCCTGCAGTGCTCCCACTGCTGTTTTTTTGTCCGCAGCGGCCGCCTCCAGAGCTGTCGCCATGTCAGCCTCAGCCTTCTGGAGGCCTGCTGCAGCCTGCTCCTGCAAACTGGCCAGAGCTTTCCGGGCCTCAGCAGCAGCAGCCTCAGCTGCAGCGGCCTGCTCCTCCAGGGTCGTCTCCAGGGTCTGAATGCGCTCAGCTGCCGCATCTGCACAGGCCTGCGTCTCCCCTGCACGGCAGCAGTCTGCGTGTGTATCATCAGCCAGCATGCAGGCAAGCAACACGGCCCAGAGCACCCAGGAAATGGCAGCTGCACAGCTCGTGGACACCTACTTCTCATAGACAATGCAGCAAACTTCAGTCCATCTTACTGCATGTCCACAGGCAGGCATTGTCTCCTCTGCATGGACTGGCCTGCATGTTGGCAGACACCACTGCCCAGGGGACAGGGTCAGTGGCGGCCCACCAGGGGCACAGCTCAGGCCTTGTTGGGCGCAGCGTGTGAACATTTGGCATGTGAGAGTGACGGCAGGCCCTGATCTTCAAAGTGATGCTCTGCTGCCCTACACAGCTCTGCATGGCAGTACCTGCTCGTCTGGGATGATCCGCATCGCCTGGCTGCAGTTCACAAGCATGCGCGTAAGGCAGGGCAGGGGGCACACATACCCATTGTGGCCTCCAGTCCGGTAGCGCAGGTCTCCGCATCCTGCAGCTGCTGCTTGAGCTGCTCCAAGACGGCTGAGGCCTCCGCCACTTGGGCATCCTTGGCCTCAGTGGCTGCCTGCGCTGCTTCCAGCTGAGCCTGCATCTCTGCTGCCCTGGCCTCGTGAGACGCCTGCAGGTCATTGTGCGCACTGAGAGAGACAGCTATGCCCTCAAGGCACCAGCACCACAGACGCAATCAGCCTCTAGTGCGGGATTGAGGCCCACGGAAGGCCGTCAAAACCACTCCTGCAGGTGTGATTGTAGACCTCAGCCATGCTGGTCACATGCTCACATGTGGAGCACCTAAGGGTTGACTTGCCTGCATCTTCTCCAGCGCCTGCGCACCCCGCGCCTCTGCAGCCTCCAGGCTAGCTGCAGCTTCAGCAGCAGCCTCTGCAGCCTGCTGAGTCAAAGCCTCCAGCTGTGATGCCAGATTCTCAGCCTGCTGCTGTGCTGTCTCCCGCTCAGCCTGCAGGCCAGAAGCAGCCCACTGGGGTGTCAGCCGAGAAGAGGTGTCAGGGGCTCCTCAGTGCCACACCACTCAAGAATGTGTCCCTAAAGAAAAGCGCACCTGAAAGGTCAAAAGCTGCCAGACATGTTGAGTGTCCAAGATGCTGGGAGGCCTCTGTCTTTGCCCTCAGAGCATGGCCAGTGCTGATGCCAACAGGCAGGCATGGCCTCGGCCTTCCACCAGAGGCAATGCTGCACACTATCTTTTCGGCCAAATATGATCCCACCAGGAGAGGCTGCACCTGCTCAACCTTGCCTCTGGCCCCTGCTGGGAGGCCGGCCCAGTGCTGATGCCAGACTCAGACCCAACTCTGTGCAAGCCAAGCTGGTTTGCAGCATTCGAAGAGAGTCAAGGCGTGCACCCCACTCTGGCCCCCTTGCTGCGCAGCTTTGCATCCTGTGCCCTGACTGCTGTCGTCCCCAAGCATGGGCAGCGCTCATCCCCCAAAGCCTGGAGCAGAACCCGCCTTTGCCTCCTTGCAGCGCAGCTCCGCCTCCTGCGCCCTGATTTCGCACTCCTGCGCCTTCTCTATTGCGGCTCTGAGCTCCTCCTCCTGCTTCTTCTGGTACAGAGGGGCCCTCTTACGGCTCTCCAGGTCTGCACTCAATCATGCCACCATGTAATCTGTGCAGCCAGGTGGGTGCCGGATTCAGAATGAAAGCAGCCCTATGGACAGGTCTACACAGACCAAGACTCACAAGTCCCTGCAGCATGCAGCCAGTGAACAGCTGAGCTTGAGGTCCTTACACAGGGGGGCCCTCTTGCTCCTCTCCAGATCTGCATACAAGTTCATAACCCGGCTCCCAAGATTCCAACTCATAGCTCAACCTTGTCGCACACATCCAGAAAGCAATGCTGGGCAGGATTCGTGGTCAGGTGACTTTACACATGCTGCCCTTGTGGAATCTTGAGGCGCTGCACCCATTTTCAGATGCAGGCTTGGTTGCACCAGGGCGCCTCACCAGCAATGTGAGCCTCCAAGCGGGTGTTGGAGTCGTACAGGTCGCGTGACCTGGCCTCAGCAACCGCTGCCTTCTCATCCGCTGCCTCTCTGGCTCTGCGGGCTTCTGCCAGGTCTACATATGCAGTCTGCAGCTTGGCGGCCCCCTGCTGGCCCTCCTGCAGAAAAAGGGCGAGGATGTTTGTGCAGCCGCCCAGGCTGTAGCAAGGCGGCAGTGATGATGTAGCAGGTCAGCAAGGAGTGGAATTTTGTTGAGCTACCTCAACAGCAGATAGTCTCAATCCTAGCTGAGCTCATTGCCATCACATAGCAGGGCCCCCCAAATGCAGTGCCACTCCCTCGGCAAATCAAGCTGCAAGAGCACCTGACTCACCTCCTGCTGCCTGGCAAGCTTGCTCTCAAGCTTAGCAGCCCTGTCCGCCAGCTCAACAGACTGGTCCTGCTGGCCTGAGAGGTCGGCCTTGAGCTGCGCAAGCTGCTGCTCCAGGGCTGCCCTCCCCATGCTGGCCTCCCTCTCCTGCTGGGTGGCGGCGGCAGCCTGGTCGGCGAGCTGCTGCTGCAGGCTGGTCACCTGCCCCTGCAGCTCCCCTTTCAGCTGCACAGGGAAAGGCAGGTGTGTTCAGAAGCAAGGTCACGTGCAGGCTTGACACTCCTACTCCAGTCAGCGCTGGTGGTCACAGTGCATGAGTTGAAGCGACCTTGAGCTCTATGTTGTTCAGCTCGGTGCAGCCCTGCAAGCAATTGGATGAGCCCGCAGTATTTCTGATGCTTGTCAGCTACATGCTGCTCGTGCAAGTCCACGCAGCAGTATCCATGGAACTTGATGGCGCTTTGCTGCCCGTTATGCATCTGTTGCTGGCCCCACACCTGCTCTGTGGCTGCGGAAGCTTCTGTGGCAGCCTCCAGCTCCTTCTCAGCTTGGCGCGCTCGCCACTTGGCCTCCTCCAGCTGGGGCACCAGCTTGTCCTTCTCATCAGCCACCCCAACCAGCTCATCCTCGGCAGCCCTGCAGACACCATCGCATGTTGGGCAGCCTCCTGAAATGCTGGCACCTCACGAGCCACCTCCACCAGGTTGGCCTCTGCAGCTTTCTTGGAAGCAGCGAGGAGTCCTGGCATGTTAGGTCAGTCTGACCTTGCTGCCTGCATCATGCACCCTACTCAGTGACCCCAGGCAGCTCACCCTTTGCAGCCCTGCAGAAGGCCTTGAGGCTACTTGAGCTGCGCCTCATGCCAGTCTACCCCTATCAGCTCAGTTGCCGCAACATTGGAAACCAGCTTGTGCCTCTCATCAACCATCACATTAGCTCCATCAGCTCATCCTCTGCAGCGCTGCAGGCAACAGTGTGCACTGGGCGTGTTGGGTCACCCCGCATCACGAATGATGATCATTTCACTAGCTCATACTCTGCCATCGTGCAAAGAGGAGCTGCCTTATCCGCTCAGACCAACACACCTACCAGCTCAACCCCTGCAGCACTGCATGCAGCAGCAAGACGCCCTGCCATCCTGCCTCAAGCGCTGAGACACCCCCACCCACTCACTTTCTGCCGCTCGGCAGCAGCGGCGAGCTGCCTGTCTGAACTTTCCTGAAATTCCCTTTGGCGTCCAATCTCAAACACGTGTCAATGGCTTCTCCCAGGCAGTGCATCATAGGTGAGCCTGCACTAAAATGCTTCCCAGAGCTGGCCTCGCATGTTGCAGTGTGCCCGGCGCATGCAAGCTGTCATTCAGCTCAGCTGTGTACAGGAGGACCCTGCAGCTGACTCAGCAGTGAGCTGCAGCAGATATAGCCACCTAACCCTGCAGCTACCCCAGCAGCCCTTGTGCAAGGCACTCACCGCAACTGAGCATCGCTGCGCTGGGCTACATCGCTCATGTTATCCAGCTCTCGCTGCATAAGGGTCTGCTCCATCTCGAGCTCCTTCACACGAGCCTCCAAGGCTCTGACCTTCTCATCAGCACCGTGTGAGGCGGCAACAGCGGCAGCCAACCCTGTTGCCTCGTCCCCAGCATCTGCAAGCAGCAGGCTGGCCATCTGAGCAAGGGCTTTGATGCAGCAATGCATGGGCAGCCGCAGCCAGAGCTCATGCTCCACACCTGGCATCTGCAATGTTGCTGCCTGTGCACAAAGCAATCTGCAGGCTTCAGGGCTGTAAAGTAACGAGCTGCCAGCTGCTGGGAGGTCTGGCCTGGCAGCCTAGCTCGCTGATGGGGGTGCAGGGTCATGTCTGAGGAGGGCTAGCCTCCCAGTGGGACAGGCGACGCCAGACGCTGCATGTCATGTGCAAACCGCAGCCATGCGGTGTGAGCACAGAACCAGCACTCACTGCAGGTCATACCTGCCATGCTCTTGCGCCGCAGCGGCGGGGGCGTCATGGCCTCGCCCCCAAAAGCACCCAGAGCCTCTGGCTCAGACTTGCGTCCTCCTGCGTGTGACGGAAGTCTGGTGTCCTGTGCTGGCGATGGCTTGTCACGTGGCGGCAGAGGCCTCTTCCTGCCTCGTTGACCTGCAGGCAGACAGCTTTGGCATTGCTGCGTGTCTGTGGCTGTGTGTCAGGGGCTGTTGCCACTCACAGCAGCAGGCTGCTGGGTTGACAGCTTTTGAGGGGGATGACGTAGCCTGCACAGAGCAACATGTTCAAAGGCAAGCTGGTCAGCGTGGCATTTTGTTCTGTGGCATTTGGCATTGAGCTGCCTACCAACACCGGAGCCAGCAGCCATCAGGTTAAGGCCTATTGTTGTACATGGCAATCTGCTCTGAGGCAGCGTAGCAATCCTCGTTCAGCTGGCGAAGCACTGTTATCTGCAGTGGTAATTGGAGCCTCACCAGCCAGGCCTGGCGCCCAAGTCTCGCGCCTGTTGCCCTTGCTGCTGGGCACCTCCTGATCTGTGTCATCGCGTCTTCCCTTCAGCATGAGCTCAGTCATGTGCTCCACCTGCAGGAGGCTGATACTCATATGCAGGGCTTCCACGTTGTGCTCCACTCCCGCATGTTCCAAAGCCTGGCAAAGGAGACTGCAATGGATAGCAGCCGGTAGTTACACTGCCAACAGCCTTGTGGGGCAAGCGCTATGAGATGCACCGCAAACAGCCCAGGTTCTATGTTGTGTGCCAGTGATTGCATCAAACCCACACAGCAGGCAGTTTGCATTTCTGGTACGCACAGACTCCTGGTCAATGCGCCTTCTCACCCTGAGCTGCACTTCCTTGCGCTGATCCTTTTCACCACCAGCCGGAGCTTTTGAACAGCTTGGATGTGTCAGCAGACCCAGTGACGGTGCCCTGCATTCTCTTGTGCTGTGCAGCCCCACTCATCATGACCACGAGATTCTGAGACCAAAACTCCTCCTCTCTCCTGAATTTGGGATACGCGCTGCAGACTGCATCTCTCACCTTGCGCTGCACTTTCTCACGCTCCTCCTTCTCCTGGGCCAGCTGCAGCTGCATGCGGTCATGCTCCTGCTCCTTGTGCAACAGGGCAGCACGCAACTGCGCAATCTGGGCTTCGATCTCAGCATTCCTGCAGTGCACCCAGGCCCTCAGCTGACGTACACTCTCTGGCGGTGAGTACAGCCCGCAATGTAGCTTCGGTCTCTCTGGTGCCAGCTACCAGCTACCAGCCGCTAGCAGCTCCAAGTGTCATTGGCAGCCCTACAGGCCCTGTGCAGCTCTCAGAAGATAATCATCTGTGAGTAGCAATGGTGGGTGTGCAGCAGCAGTCCAGGACAGCAGTGTGACATGTGAGTCTTGAACAGCCTGGCATGGTGCGCAATCTGGCAAGATGTACATGCAGAGAGGGAGTCTACTGTGCACAGGCCGACCATGCAGCACAGCCGTTCAGCAATGCCTTTGCGGTGCCCATCAGCATGTTGTGCAGCATCAGCAGAGTGTCGCCTGATGGTCTAGCCTTGCAGCAGGGCCACCAGCAGGTGCCCTGCGGCTTTCTTGCTGAGGCCACTACTTTGTCAGCCAGCAATAGAAGACAGTGTATGGGAGGAGTCCAGGCGCACCCGCTGCCTGCCAGCATCTTGCGCAGCTCCTCAATCTCGTGTGCCTGGCGCTTGAGAACAGCAGCGTCTGACAGCACCTCATTCACCACCTGCAGCATGTGTTTTGGTGAGCACACGCAGGATAGTGTGTGCGCATTTGCTCATGTGAAACCCAAATGCTGATGTGTGCTTGTGCATTCAACGGCCACACGGCATGCTGTACTGCATCTGGCTGCAGCGTATTTGCAACAGATGTGGACGCCTGCAGCATGGCAGCAAGGTGCTCCACAGAATTGAAGCGCAGTGCATTGCAGCAATGGACCAGATGCGCAGCAGACAAGGCAGCGAGCACACGCACCGCATTGTTGACCACGCGCTTGGCTCTGCAAGCAAAGCGCAGCGTGCTGTGGCTCTCGTCCACGTGCACGGCGGCGGGAGTGATGTTGCAGATGATTGCTGTTTTGGCATTGCCACCCAGGGACGGCTGCAGGATGCGAGTCAGCTTGCTGTCGCGGTAGGGGATGTGGCCACCTGCAGTACAGACCATTAGGAGGCGTCACTCCGCTGCAAACTGCCAGGGGCCAAGCACACAGCAAGGGCTGCGGAGTGCTGGCTAGCTGCAGGCACAACAGGAGCTGTGGCGTGCCCTGCCACGCCATGCTGGGTGTGAGGCGTTCAGGGACGACGCTCTGTGCTGATCGAGGCAGAAGGCAGCATCATCCTGAGATGCAGTGCATTGCGCAGTGCAAAGGAAGCTGATCGCTAGTGGCGCAGGGCAGCCGCCAGATAACCTGCTCCTGCATCCTACCCAGAGCCACCCAGGCAGAGGAATTGGCCACTGAACTGAGGTTGCCATGAGCCTGAGAGCGGTCCAAGAGCTGGCCCTTGCACCCGGGCAGGTGGGTCGCTGTCCAGCCCATCTGTCATCCATTGCATGTCCAACCTGCTGTGACCTGTGGCATGGGTGTCATTCAGTGCCCCTGTCTGACCCAGGGCAACTCCCGGCGCTGTGGCTGTTCACCTAGGGGCCTTGCTCGGGTCCGTATCTGGAAATTTCCAGATCTACACAGGGCACATCTACCGACCTGGCCTTCTTCCACCATGCCACCCATGTCTCACCTGTGGCCTGGGTCCCCTCACTCAGCTTGTTGATGACAGTGCCCAGCGTGAGCAGGCTCTTGTTGATGGAGGCCCCCTCCTTCATGCGCAGGCCCTCGGCCCCCGTCTTGCTGATGCGCTCAGACCCCGCCAAGTCCACCAAAGTCAGCGTGGACACCCAGACTGCGCCGCCGTCATCCGACTCAGCTGTCTGGTCACGGCTGCGACTCTCCACCACCTGCATGCGGCAACAGGGCTGCAGGTGAGGAGCAGACCCTGATGCATGCAGCTGCCAAGTTGACATTGAGCCACCAAACTCCTGCTGACAATTCCTCCACAGGCAGCTCAGGGGTGCGGCGTTGGCCAGCAAACACAGGCTGACAGCCGCCCAGGCTGGATTGCAAAGACAGCTGCTCGTGGCAGCTCATCCAGTCTACTGGACCACAAAACTGCATGTCCACTTGCTGGCCCGGGCAAGTCGTGGATGCAGCCTCCCATAGATGTGCAGGAGTCCCAAGTCTCGCCGTATCCAAGCGCCTCCTGGCTCAGCTCATCTTTTGGCCTGTAGAGCTGCAGCTGGACCTTTCAGCTTCATTCACACAACGGTGCCATGATTGCGGCCAAGTCTGCCTGCCTCACCATGCGGAAAATGGTGTGGCTCCTGCTAGACGTTTTGTTCATCTTGGTCTCCCCAAAGTGGCGCATCTTCTCGCCCTCCCCCAGGAGCTGCAGCACGTGCTCTGCGCTGGTCACTATGTCCTCCCGCAGGCCGGCCACATAGATGCCGCTGTCCTTGTTCTCATGAATCTGCAGCTTGGTCTGCTCGCTGGACAAGAGGTCGTGCACCTCCTCATTGTAGATCTGCAGGCAGGCAGAAGACCAGGTCTGGCAATAGGTACGATGCAAGCGGGCAGCAGTCTGCGTGGCTACCTTGACATTAGATGATGCAGCTTCTTGTGATGGACCTGCTGGCAGCAGTGTAGATGGTTGAAGTGCAGGTCGGCATGGTGCAGGTGGCAGGGTATGGCTAATGTCAGAAGTACAGACAGCACTGGGGAAACTCACAAAGCAGCCCCTTGCATGTACCATAGGCCAGATATGCCTATCTCTTGTCGCACAGCCTGGCCCCATAGCAGCACATGCAGCAGGCCTGATGCCAACTCTCCTGTGAACACAGCCCCTCAAACTTGGTGGCTGCATGCTCTGTGCTGCACAGGGCCTGTTCTGCACCTCTGCAAGTGACTGGGACTTCAGCCCAGCCTCATGGCATGCACAGCTTGAACTGGAGGCAGATGGGTTGCATACCTCCATGTAGGACACCCGCAGCAGGAACTCTCGGTCCTGCATGCTGCCGATGTGGTCAAAGATCTCCCGAACAGCCAGGGGGATGATACCGGGCTCCTGCTCTGTGCCTCGCATGGTGTGCGTCTTCCCACTGCTGGTCTGCCCATAAGCGAAGACCGTGCTGTTGAACCCACCCACCACCTTCTGGATCAGAGGCTGGGTGGTGGCGCTGTAGACCTGCAGCATACAACATGGGACAGTGGGCAGAGGCAAGCAGGCTGAGCAGGGGGAGGTGCACCAGACCCGAGCCAGGCATGTGTGGTGGCGCTGTGAACCTGTAGCAGGCAGGATGTGGAAGTTGATCAAGGCAGGTGGGCTGATTCAGGGAGCCGCACTTCAGCCAGATCAGGCAGGCCTGCAGCAGGTGCCGCTCAAGAGATGCGTGGAGCAGTGCAGGACGCTGCCAGACTGAGCTGGAGAGAGGCTGGGCCGCAGGCAGGCAGAGTGCCAGCTGTTAGGACTCCCCAGAGGGCTGCAAGCCGTCAGGTGGCACTGCACACCTGCACAGGCATATATGAAGAGGCACCAGGAAGTTGTTGATGCCAAGCCTGCTGATCTTGGGTGCTGCGGTGGACCTAGCTAGAAAGACCTGGCAGCTGTGGGGCCTTCGTGCAGCCGACCTCAGGACCTGAGGCTAACATTGAGGTAACGCTGTGTAGAGCTGGGAGCAAAGTATGCACATTGGCTATGCTGGGTTGAGCAGGTGTCTAAGCGCTGTGTGGCCTCTGCTTGCCCCCCTGAAGTGCTACCTCCAGAGATGCTCTGTCAGTGCAGCCAGCTCTTCTTGCAGCAGGCAGGAATATGAGGCCAGGCCTACTTTCAGGCTGCGAGGAAGCCGCCCCAGTTTTACAGCACCTTGATCAGCGCTGCCAGGCTCCAGCTACTGACCTGTGCAGTGCTCCAGTCATTGCCAAAAATGTTGTCCAGCGCATAACCATCAGCGTTAACAGGCTCCCCCGTGTCACGCCGGATCTGAAAAATGCGGTTGTCTGCATTGTGCCAGCAGTTGCCCTTCTCTCGCTCCTGAGCATTCAGAGGCCGCACACGCACGTGCACGCTGATGTTCTCCATGCTGCACAGGGGAGCAAGGGAGCTTGAGGTAGGCCCTGCCTTACATGTTGGCGTGCATGTCACTATGGAGCATGCAATCAGCATGCAACCCACTGAGTATATATTGAGTACCATTGACAGGCCACAGAGGGTCCACAGCTTGCAGGTCACATGAAGAGCTTACCTCAAGCACTATCGCTTGCTCTCAAGCATCCAGCTGTGGATCCAAGCCTTTCGGAGCCTTTCCAATGGGTATGAAGGACTCTGTACCTCTACGAAGTGCAGACCCACAGCATGGCGAAAGTCAACGCTATAGCCCAGCCGGTCCGGAGCTATGATTTGAGGCTCCAGTCACGGTAGAGCTACAGGCGAGCACGTGTTTAGGCGCCCTGTCTTAAGCAGCTCTAGACAGGAAAGAAGAGGCATGGTACAGCTGCATCTCTTCCAGCTTGTGGCTTTCCTTAACAGCTGACATGCACTTGCAGTTCTGACTAAACGTGAGACTGCTGGTTCATGCGATATGCTTGCTAGTCTGCTATCTTCTGCCACCGCCCTCAGCACTCCTTCTGCTGATGTCCCAGGCTGCAAGCCCACCCCCTGATGCAGTGCAGGGGCTTCACGTACATAGCATGCAGCAAGAAGATGTCTGCAGGATCCTCTCTGCGGCTGCTCCTGACAGCAGACTTGCTGGCTATGCGCAGTGCTTTGTCCACATAGTGGCAGACTCAGTGGATGACATTGTATGGTACCCCATGTTCCAGAAGCGGCAGTTTCACCAACCCTTGCTGGCCTACCACCTGGGCAGGGAGGCTGCACCCATCCTCAGCTGCGGCCTGCCAGGGCTGCCTGCAGCTAAGCGGTGCGTTCGAGTGCTGAAGGCCGTGGGCAAAGTATGGGATGTCTACCCCCCAGGATGGTCCGCACAGTTTGTGAAGGGCTTGCTCTTGGCTGCCCCGGGTGCCCCATTGACTCTGGTAAGCCTCACGCTGTGAACGGCTGATGATCTTCACATCATCCGGGGGCCGCTGACGATTGCCAGTGCATGCAGGCAGGAGAGTGTGACGGCAGAGAGATGTGGATATATAACCACAAGGAATGTGGCAAGTGCGAAGGCATTCATGAGATGTTGTTGTCTCAATTTCTGGAACCTGGCGGCCTGGCAGAGTGGATCAGAGATGGGCAAGGATATGACAGGGCCTTCCTTATGGGCAGGGAATTGTCACATGCACAAAATACACAGTTTATCATCTGCTTGCGAGAGCTGCTGACAGAAGCACTGCTACAGGTGGAGGCTGGCAACGTGCCAGACTGGGGGCATACACACTTCCTGGCAGGCATATTGGACGGTGGTGGTCATAGAGTTGTTATCAACTGCTGATTACCTGTCAACTGCACTGCACCTTTTGTGAACCCTGCACCATTTGATGGTCCCTATGATGCTGGAATGCTCCTATGCGTAGAGGAGCATACGTACAGGTGGTGCCTGTCTGTGTTGACAACGTAGGCTGCTGGGTTCAGGCGCAAGCTTGCTTGGCAAAGTGATGTGCTGCTGACTTTGAAACCACTGCTGACCCGCCGAGAGCCCTCGTCGGGAGGAGAGCGGTCCTAGGGACTCTACACTACACAGCATGCAAGTCTTGCAGTCCCCTCGCTCTCATCTAGGCGGCTTTGCCCGATTTCGGGTCTGCAGCCCTGGCCCCTCTCAGCTGCCACATCTGAGGGCATTCAGCAGCAGAGCTCGCAGGCATGCAACCATCAGGAGCATCGCCAGTCCGGAGGTGAATTCCTGTGGCGCAACTGCCAGCACAGCTATTCTGGCGACGTCCTTCCTGCCTGAGAGATCTGATGCCTGTAAGCAGGTTGGAAATGCAGCCCCGCCACATGTGCTTGGGCAGCAGATGGTCTCGCAGGGAACGCCGGTGCATGGAGTGGACAAGCTGCCCTTCAGAAGTCTGCCACAGATGTAAGTCAGCCAGTGTCGATTTAGCTGCTGGCAGTCTCTGCCTTTGTCAGTGAATGAATGCGCAGAGACATGCTTGCCAAGAGGCCCCATGTCTGCCACGAGTTGCCACACGCTGCCGTGCCAGCCAGAAATGAGTTACTGCCCTGTAGGTGGGGCTACCTGTCCCAGCAGTTCGGAGACCAGATTGCTGCAGAGGATCCCCATCACATCCCTGCCACCAAGCATACATATAGGTGACCCCCCTGTACCACATCATGAAGTTGCACCAGCCACTGCCACCAATTTTGAACAGCGCACTGCAGCCATACATGCTTGCCCTTGTGCAGGGAGCTGGACACCCAGATGAGGCAGTTTGCAGCAGGGCTGAGGGAATTGGGGCTGCAGCAGGGAGACAAGGTGCGAGCCTGCACCAGGCGGTCCTATGCAGCTCAGCTTCAGTGGGGAATGGGTGCAAGAGTTTCTGTGAAAGCCTGCTGCTCTCAGCACCGGCTGTCCCTGCTCAGCTGGGCTCTGCTGTGGACAGCCTGATTAGACAGCTGGAGGGCTGTGCACAGCATGGCTTGTGAGCCGATGCTGACAGCAGCCACCTGGTACTGCATGTTGAAGCCAGAGGGTGCTGCAAGCTGGCAGGTGCATTGTGCAGGCTGCTTCTCCCACTTCTGGCACAATGCCGGCAGAGCTGCTGCCTGCAGGCCTCCTTGCTCACCCCTTTCTCAAAGACCAGCATGGGGTCACTCGAACTATTGTCTGCGGGGTGCCCATGCTCTTGAGGAATGGCAGAAAGCTGGACTCCATGTAGCTCTCTGGTTTTGCGCAGGAGTACAGTCCCAAGAATGCGTCTGCCTGCAGGTATCCCTGTTCTCAGAGAACGGCACGCGCTGGCTGCTGGCGGACCAGGCTGTGATGTTGAACGGGGCGGCAGATGCTGTGCGCGGCGCCAGCGGCCCTGCCAGCGAGCTTGCCTACATCCTGCGCCACTCAGGGAGCACCACGCTCCTCACGCAGGTGGGCCCCATTCAGCCGGCAGGGTCCAGGCGCACAGCTGAGCTGCTGCTTGAGCTGGCCTACCTAATGTTCTTTGCCACACACGGATCACCGCGCTCATAAAACAGGCCAGCCCAGTCCAGGCGGGAGGCTTTGTGTGTGCAGCAGCCAGCTGCTTGGGCAGGTCAGCAAGACGGTGGCAGCAGGATGCTCAAATTGCTCAACCACGCAGGTGCTGCCCTGCACCCTATCCCGCTCAGAGAGCACAATTTATGTCGCATGAATCTGAGTGAATTGTCTACAGGGTGCCAAGCATTGCAGAGCTCAGCCTGCACTTGGATCGCTGCAGAAACTGCTTGTTCGCACCAAGCCTGGGTCATCACATGCAGAGGAACTTGGTGCAGGGCGCTGGCTGCAATCTTACAAGGATCATGGTGAATGAACCACCTGTAGGGAAGGCTGCACAGCACGGCATTTGACACGCGTGTAGAGACCTGAACAAGTCCACCAGCCATATATTATTGTGCCGTGCAGGACACTGAGGCCCTGGACAAGCTACTGCCCCAGCTCAGTGCACGCAACCTCAACAGCTCACCTCCCATCAATGGGGCCGCAGCAGGGAGCAATGGGAGTGGGCCAGAGGTCGGTCTGCCTGTGCCTGGCCTGTACAAGGGAGCCAAGCACCATGCATCCTCATGTCCACTGCAGCCCTTCAGCCGATGCTTGGAAGCAGAACCTGGTCGGAAGCAGCCACTGCTCGCTTCAGGGCTGCCCCCCTTACACGGCTTTGGCTGCACACTTTGCCTCCTTCCTTTCAGCTAAAGTACAAGCATCAAAGCCAGCCTTTGGCTCACGGCTAGGTCCCGTCCTTCCAGCGTGCTCACCACTGAACTTCCCCTGCATGCTGCATAGGAGCAGACCTTGAAGGCAGCCATCGTCCTGTGGGGCCAGCCCAGCAAGGCAGCAGTCTCCGCCCTGCGATGCCCTGTGATGTCATTCGAAGACGTCATGGCCAAGGGTGCAGGGCGCGACTTCCAGGCAGTGCCTGTCCAGGGCAGTGACTTGGCCACGCTGTGCTACACCAGTGGCACCAGTGGCAATGCCAAGGTGCGCCTGGCCTGTCGACCATCTGCAACTCGATTGAATGCATGCTCCAGTGCTTAGTCTCATCCCAGCAAAAGAAAAAGGGGCTGCTGTGCTTGATGCGCAACACCAAAATGACAGCTCGAGCTTTCCCATCAATCCCAGCATCCGCCCAGGGCACTTCTTGATAGGCAATACCATGTGTGCTCTTGACTTGTTTGACTCAGAGACCATGCGGCAGGTCTCCCTTGTGTGATGCCTCCTTTCAGTACTGGCTCATATCCCATCTCTCATGCTGCCTGCTTCCGTGCAGGGAGTCATGCTGTCTCACAACAACCTGATGTACCAGGTGAGCTCCCTGGGCTGCTAGATGCACTTAACCTACCTGACACTGACAGCATGCCAAGCACACTCCCCTGCAGCACCCACCTGCCAAAATTTAAAACCCGTTTGCATCCTCCCACCCTCACAAAAATTGCCTGTGCTGTTGGCCTCGGCATGCGCCTGCTCTGCAAAACTAGCCTGGTCACCTTGTGTGTGGGCTGCAGATTGCCAACTTCACGGCCTTCATCAGCCCCAATGCCCAGGACTCCGCCCTGTCGCTGCTGCCACCTTGGCATATATACGAGAGGGCAGTGGGGTACTACCTGTACGCCAGGGCCTGTCGGCTGGTGAGGCCAGCTGGACGGGCTGATATGTAATCCTCTACATCTGCTGTCTGCGTCACCTGCACCTGCTGCCACGGCAGCTGTTTGCATGCTCAGGCAGGTGAGGCCACCGCTGCTTTGCCAGGTGCACCTTCAGTACTGGTCCTTTCACAGGCTTTTTGACACACCAGCTCAATCTGCAAGGGATCCTCACTACATGCCTGCTGGGTCATGGGATGCTAGCGCTCCAGGCTTGCCTGCCTACCTTTCAGCCGGGGCCTTGCTTGGCTTGAGGTTGGCTTGCTCAGAACTGGTCTGACATTGGGGGCTTATGACTGGACAGCGCCGTCATCTGCAGGTGTACAGCTCTGTGCGGCACTTCAGGGATGACCTGCAGAAGCACCCTCCGACATACTTTGTGTGCGTGCCCCTTGTTCTGGACAGCCTGCGCACAAGGGTGAGTCCAGCTGCAGCCCATGGCATGACTCGTTTACAGCACAGGCTGCAGCTGGAATACTGGCTGTTTGCCTGTCCGCGAGATATATGTTGACAAGGCAAAAGCCGTGATGAGGGGTGCCATCTTGTCCGTAGGAAGGAAGGCAGGCAGCACCTTGCACAGCACAATCGCCTGTGCAGCAGTCCAATGCAGGGCAGCATCTACCCTCCACAGGCCCGCTTGTTGCATGCTACCCTGACCAATGCGGCAGGAGTTTCATATGCCCTTGAGTGTCGTCCCTCAGCTCGTCCTGGAGACCCTTCGCCTGTCTGTCGTCAGCTGGTTGTGCAGGCTGGGCTGTGTGCACTTGCTGCCTCTCGCTGTCCCCCGTCGCTGTTCTGACCGCAGCTTCATCTCTCCTGTGCCAGGTCAAAGCCATGCTCAAGAAGGGCTCTGCTGCCAAGCGCAAGGCAGCCAACTTCTTCTTTGCAGCCAGCATTGCATGGGTGCGTGCCTCGCGAGTCAAGGCGGGCATGGCGCTGCAGTATGCGCGGGAGCCGCGGCCGCTGCCCGCGCTGCTTTGGGCATTTGCTGTGACCGTGCTGCTGTACCCACTGCATAGGTGAGCAGACGTGGAGGGACGGCGATGTGGGGTGTGTGCTTTTACTGCACTGATGTGTCCGGTGCACAGGTGAGCCCAGGTCCCCAGGGCTTTGCTGTGGCTGCGCTGCTGTGATTGGCACACAGGTGGGCTCAGTGCTCCCAGAGCTTCTCGGCAAGGTTGTTGCAGCCCTGATGGTACAACCACAATGCAGGGCAGCCGTGCCGAAGACACGTTGCTTCCCCACTGTCGTGAAGCAAGCCACTGGCACTGTTTGGGTCGCCCTGCATGGCCAAAGTTACAACCTGCGCACGCAAGGGCTTGCAGGATGTGAATTCACACTGCAGCTGTGCTGCTTCTGGTTGTGGCTGGAGCAACTTCTTGCCAGCGGCAGTTGTCTGTCTCTGCCTGTGCAGGCTGGGTCAGGTGCTTGTCTACAGCAAGATCCGGGCAGCGCTGGGCATCAGCCACGCTGTTGTCTCTGGGGGCGGCTCCCTGCCTCCTGCCCTGGACGACTGGTATGAGGCCATCGGTCTCCCAGTGCTGAATGGCTGGGGCCTGACAGAGGTGGGGCTTGTTGACATGTTGGAGCATTGGTCTCCCAGTGCTGAATGGCTGAGGCCTGACAGAGGTGGGGCATTCTGACATGTTGGAGCCTGCCAGGGATGAGGCTGACTGACTGGTGCTGCTGCTGCATGGCTAGGGCACGGCATGATGGAGGCTGCTTAGACTGGGGGCCATCCAAACCCGGAATGAGCGTGTGGCCTGCAGCTCACTGCATGGCCTGTCCCTGCAGCTGGGAGACTCGCACGTGCATGGCCGGCAGGGCTTGTGGGGTGATGTCAGTGTTGGGCTTCTGTAGCAGTGCCTTCCCGCCTGATCGCGTATCAAAAAGATCCTACGCCAGCCATCAGAATCTAGTGTGTGCTTGCCCTGCAGACATCGCCAGTGCTGAGCTGCCGAGCAGTTGAGCACAATGTGCGGGGCAGCGTAGGTGAGCAGCAGCATTGCTCCGAACTCATCATGCTTGTCCCCCCTACCCCTGGGTCCGAACGCGGTTACTGTCTTCATACCTGTACCGGCTGCAGGCAGTGTTTCCAATGTTGCCTGGGAAGCTGGCCGCACCCTCTTGCTGCCGTGGCCCCTCTGGAAGATGCCAGCAGGGCGTCCCTGCACCACCCGCTGTGCGCCCACAGCGGCCCAGTCCCTCATGCCTCATGCCTGCAGGGATGCCCACACCTGGCACCTCCCTGAAGGTGGTGGACCCAGCCTCACTGGCCCCACTCCCAGATGGCCAGCTGGGCCTTCTGCTGGCCAGGGGCCCTGGAGTCATGCAGGTACGCCCCTTGTTGTGCTGCCAGCCTGGCTCTGCGATCCACGTCTGCCTAGCAAGCTCAAGGCGTGTTGCTGCCGGCAGCACTTCATGCAACAGCTCTGGTGCAGTTGCTGATGCCTGCTGTCGCCGCTGGGCTGCAGGGATACCATGCCAATGATGCAGCGACTGCTGGTGCCTTCCGAGCAGGCGAGGGCTGGTTCGACACGGGCGACCTGGGATGGATTGCTCCAGGTGTGCAGCTTGTCCACCAAAGCAGTCCGCTTGTGCATAATACGGCTGTCCAGCTCTGACCACGTTTTGTCATGTGCTGTTGCAATAGGCAGCTGGAACGAACAATATTGTTCCTCTAGCACAGGGTCCAGGCTTGTCAAGTCCTGCCTGCTCTGACCAACCTGCTGCTCAGCTGGGCCCCATGCAGCCCGCCACACCGACCTGCGCAACAGCAGGACTGCCCACATTTCCAGCCTGCTTCCTGCCGCACCTGCAGGCGGCGTGAATGGCAGCCACATGGCTGGCACAACTGTGCTGACAGGCCGCGCAAAGGACACCATTGTCCTCTCCGGCGGCGAGAACATCGAGCCGGCAGAGATTGAGGACGCTGTGACCTCCTCCTCCCTCATCAAGTTTTGCGTCCTGGTCGGGCAGGACTGCCGCTCCCTGGGCGCGCTCATCGTCCCAGACCCAGAGGCCCTGAAGGAGCTTGAGGAGTCTGAGGGTGAGGGCTGTCTTGTGGTGACTACGTACTGCCTGCACTCATGCTGGCCTGGGGCAAGCTGAGCCCCCACCAGGCTTGATGCAGAGCTTTGGAGTCGGCTGCTGGGCCCGCACGACTGCCTGTACAAGCAGCTGAAGTATTCTGGGGATGAAATACACACATGGGCCAACCAGATGATTGTCAGCCACCCCACCATATGAGGCCTGCAGTGGCCCCTCCCATGTCTGCAGCTGCCCATGCTGCAGGCGAGCTGTCCGAGGAGAGGCGGCGCCAGATGATTCAGGGGATTGTCAACCAGGTGTCTGCTGGCAAGTCTCCCTCTGAGCGCATCGTAGGGTTTGCCGAGATCCCCATGCTGTCCCCTGACGACGGAACACTCACGCGATCCTTCAAGCCTCGCAGAGAGGCTATTCTTGCCAAGTATGACCAGCAGGTGGCGAAGCTGAAGACGCGCCTGCGCTGAGGTTAGGGTACAGCGCTGCACCTGCCTCAGCCCCCCAAAGGTTCACTCTTCCCAGAAGTCTTCAGCAGGGGCCAAGCCCACGAGGCATCTGTGCGGAGTTGAGGGCTTGATGCTTCCCCTGCATCTCAGGCCCCTCACAGCGCTTTCCCGAATGCATGCAGACCCAGGCTGCAGTCCAGCCTCATGACCCTGATTGGCCACTCTGCTCTGTTCACTCCGTCCGCGCTGTACTGCACTGCTGCCATGTTCCAACAGGGCTGCTGGAGTAGCCAGCTGTCAGTCAGCCCCTCTAGCAGGGCTGCACGTGCACTTCATCTGCTTGTCATCCAGCAGCCTAGGCCTGCTGCGTTGTCTCCTGTTCTGCCCCCATGGACGTGGCATTCTGTCAGCGCTTCCATTTTGTGTAAACTATCTGAGCCCTCCATCAGGGTTTGTGACCTGAAATGTCCCTTGCTTCCATGAATTGAATTGCTGCTTCAAGCTTCAACAGTCAGAAAAGCAATTGACAAGAGAGTTGTGGGATCGCTTGAAAGAGGCAATGTAAGACACCATGAGTTTGGACATCGGTTTCACTCAGCTGCATTTCAATGGTACAGTCCTACCATCACTCTATCAATCACGAGGGGAGCTTGCCAAACAACTTGCCCACCCCATAGGTGGCCAGAAATGCCAGCCAACCACCAACAAGCACTCTGAGGGCAGCCCTGACCTTTTTGGCGCCACCAAGGTATGCACCAATGGCGCCAAACACCAACAATGCCCCTGTTGACGCCAGAGCGACAGAGACAATCCTCCAAAAGTTGTTGTGAATGAACGCTGCAGCGATAAGGGGCACAGCACCTCCAACTGAGAAGCAGATGAACGAAGAGGCAGCAGCCTGCAAACGGAGGGAGGAGTGAGGCAGAGAGCTCGGTCAGCACCAAGATAGCTGTGAGGACTGACAGCTTTGTCAGTTAGCAGTGAAGTGCCAGCAGCCGCAGGACTGTGCCACATCCACTGCACAGGCCTACCTGGAAGGGTGAGACCATCTCATCAATGTCTATCCCCAGCACATCCTGCAGGGTTTCCAGGCTTTAGTTTCTGCCAGTGACAATACTATCATGCCCATCTGTTCAAGGGCACGGGAAGGAGGTGCTGAAAGCACACTTCAAAAAGATCCCTGTCAGTGAGCTTCAGAGGGCGCACTTCAGTTTGCAGGAAGAAAAACACCTGAGTGGAGCCTTGGGGCACCAGCATGAGCTGTGCTTCAAGCATTGCCATGTTTTTGAATGCGAAAGCTCTCCAAGCTCCGCAGCAACCTTACACTCAGCAATGGAGTCACACAGTGCACACCCTGGCAGGCGTGGAGACCAGGATGCAGGCTCTGTCAACCTGACGCCCATGTCTGAACAAGACCCAGGTCCGCTCCCTCAACGGCAGCTCTTCAAGATCGTGCCAAGGGAACAACTCCCTGGCTGAGTGCATAACATAATCTCCTCTCCTCTGTCAGGATGAACATTGGCTGCTGCGCAAGCCACAGGCTTGGAGGAGCTGGAAAAGAAGTCACAGGCTCTCACCCTGGCATGTGCGCGAACCACATCCTTCTCTGTCAGAGTGACGGCCACCCTCTGGGCAAGATCCCTGTCCAGCCCCCGCTCCTGCCAAGTCTCTACCAGCTTGTCCAGCTCGGCTTTCCTGCCCTCCTGGGACTGCTGCTTGAGTACCTCCTTGTCCACATCAGCTTGCTCTGGAGGCAGGCAGGCAGGTGAGTGACAGGCACAGCAGTGCTGAGGGCCATTCCCCACACCCATGTGCTACAAAGCTGCATGTCAGTGGTACCTGTTGCGCAGGTCAGCCTGTTGGTATGACACAGCATAGCTTGCATGTTCACCTGTGTCACGCTGGGAGGACACTGAAATCCATTCACCGGCTGCCATAGACATGGCACCTGCAGCCACAGGAGAATTGGCTGGATCACAGAAGTCAGAGCACTCAGGAGAAGCGAAAGTTGTGCCACACCTGCATGTGAACACAGATCACTTTGATGCTCACCTGCCACTAAGGCTGAAAGCCCAGACAGGAGCAGCACCCTCATGCTGTCAGGCGTCCCCCCACTGACACCTGCAGGCAGCAACTTGGAGGACATGCAAGTGTGTCCTCGCCGTGTGTTGCCCTCACTCAGGTTGCAGGAAGCAGAGCAGTTTGGGCTCAGCAGCACAGGCAGCGCACCTAGCATGATGGCTGCCACAGAGACCAGGCCATCATTGGCCCCAAGGACTGCAGCCCTGAGCCAGTTGGACCTGGTGCTGTAGGATTCGTTCAGTTCCTCGAGGTTCTCTGTGCCATCAGCCTCCTCATGCCCCTCAGGCAGGCGGGGTGCATGGTCTATCACTTCATGAATCCTGCAGTTGAGATGGCCATTATCAGCAGCATTGCCAGCTGCAAGGTGTCTTGCTGGCCCAGTGACATGGTATATGGTGAGGTCTGCAGCAGATAGGAGCTAGCACAGCCTCTTGGACTGACCTGCGTCCAAGCTCGGGATCTGTAGCCTGCCTGCCCAGCAACGGCCTCTGGGCATCTTGCGAAAACCTGCGTGGCATGCTTCCTCCGGGCCCCGAGAGCAGTCCAGGCTTTCATAACCTAACACCTACCATCTTAGATGATCTCAGCAAATGTCAGGGGAGGTGGTATGCACTTTCCTTGTCAACAAGCAAGGCATGTTCAAAGCTGTATGTTTAAGGATGTGCTGACCGCTAATGAACAAGCTGGCTGTGCAACTTTGACGCAGGCTGTATCGAGTAACTGCCTCAAAGTTGCCTGTAGAGGTGCAACAGATATGGAGAAGCTGGCTGAGCGCTCTGTCATCACTTATAGGCAGTTGCCTTCCTGGTCACAGCATGCCTTGGGCAGGGTGCAATGTTTTTCTACTCTTAACTGCCTCTTGGCGCTATGGCTACAGCCGATCTCTGTATGCTGCCTGTCCCTGTGTCTGCAAAGCCCGCCCACAAGACCTATCTGACAGCCAATGAGTAAGGGAAGTGCGCGTTCCCTAGCGCTTCTGCTGGCAATGCTGTGCTCCAAGCCAAGCCCTCGTTTTGCGTCCATTGTGCACAAGGGTCCCACCAAGTCTTCCACCCCATATGTCCATAGGCATCTTCGGAAACAGGGCACCAACCGGGCTGTGCATGTGAGGGCACAGGAAGCTGAGCAGCCAGCAACCAAGAGAGTAAGTCCTGTGCAGAGCGGATGATGCCAACAATTTGCACACACTCAGCTGCACAGCAGACCATTCATCGTCAGCCTGGATGCTACAGGTGCGCTCTGTGGATGCTGAGGAGCTCGAGTTAGCAATTCAGGAACGAGATCGCCCACTGATCATTGACTTCTCAGCAGCGTGGTGAGCAGTTGCTGCTTTTCACAGCTGCCAGCAGGGCACACAATGTGCTGCATCAAGACCGCATGCCAGACATGGCTGCACTGGCACTCTGCTTACAAAACATCACTCATCGCAGGTGTGGGCCTTGCCTCATGATGGCCAAGGTGCTGGAGGAGGTGAGAGCTCATGCAGAGCGGCTTACTCTTGGGAGCTGGTGACTCTCTCTGGGCTTGGTTTGATCTTGTCCACCACAATGCAGGTGGCAGAGGAGTTTGGCGACGACATCAGCATCCTGACAATCGATACAGACCACAACAGGGAATTGAGCACATCGCTGCAGGTAGGCACACTGCCAGTTACTGTGATTGAAGCGCTGATTGCGTCAGTCCACTCAAGCTGGGCTTTGGGTGCAGATACAAGGGCTTCCCACTTTGATCTTCATTGGCAAGGACAAGTCCAAGCCAGCATTGCGGACTGAAGGCCTTCTTGAACAAAACACCATCAAGGAGATCATCACTACTGAGTTATTATAAGCTGAGGGCAATCGTGCGGCTGCACACCTTGAGTCAGGTCTGGCAGCAGAGAGCGTCTGCATAAAAGCAAGTCTCGGTGCTTTTCTCTGAACAGGAGGTGGGAAAGGCCGCCTGACCTGCCTGCATGACAGCAGTGACGTGCAACCGCTGAACAGGTGACTGTGTGCTAAGAAGGCCAACATGAGAGCTTGACTCACCAACATGGTCTGCCAAAGCAACTGCCGACCTTCTGTTACTCGACAACACAGCAACGGCCACGGTGACAGTGAAAGCAACCTGGAACACAAAGCCAGCACCTTCAGCCTGGTGCAGGTGACATCCATCTTCTGAGAAGCACCGTGAAGCAGCACAATTGCAGCTTGGCTAGATGCTGGTGCACACCAAGCATGCTTGAACAGCTCAGGCCTTGCCTGATGAGGAGCTGCTTCAAAGGGTGTCAGGCCTTGGGTGCCAGGGCAGTCATGAATGAGGCAGCCCTGCATGGCGAGAGGGAGCCCTCAAAGATTGCAGAGGTGTTGCAAGCCTCTCCCATCGGGCCTGTGTGCCTGGCCTGGGGGAAGTGCTGCACAGGCGACTGCTGCAAGTGCATCCTGCACCGTGTACCAGAGGTGAAGAGCGCAGTGCCAACATCCAACGATGTGCTGCTTTTAACACGATTGCTGCAACCTCGCCTGTGCACAGCATCCAGCAGCAGGTCCAGCTTGCCCTCGATGCGCGCAGCAGCCTCCTCCAGTCTCACCAAGCGTCCCTCGCAGCGCTGCCAGTCTGGCCCTGCATTGCCTGCACCAGTAGCAGTCATCTCCACAACGGTTGCAGCGCACTGCAGCCCAGAGAGAGCGGCGGGCTGGGAGGCATGGGCAGCCAGAACACAATGTCGAGCTTGCAGCCAAGGTGGCTGCAACCCATCACCCACTGGCTGGCAAGGGCAGCAGGCAGACCTGCCGGGCAAGATGGTGAACCTTGTCTGGGTTGCAGACCTGAAGGCTCTCCAGGGACTTCGCCAGGATGGGAGCGCTCCTTGGCCTGGGCCCCCACCAGGGGCAGTGTGGATGTTGGGGCTGCCCCTGAGGCGGGGGGCTCTGGCTGCCCCGCTGAAGCATCATCAACAACCTACAGGGCAGTCCACATGTCCTGAGCTCCTGACGCTTGCCAGGACATGGCATTGTCTTCAGAGTTCTCGACGGTTGGGACCACCTGCGGGGGCTGGGGTGGGCGCTGGAGCACAGCCTTCGCCATGGCTCCCAGGAAGGTGCGGTGGCTGTCAGAGCTTGTGGCGCCCTCTGTGACTGCACCAGGGGCACCTGCAGGCCAGAGCAGGGGTCAGCAACAGAGGGCCGGCAGCACAGAAGCCCTCTGGCTGAAGGAGTCAGTCAGTGGGGCACAACGGCAGAGATGGCTGAGCAACGAGCATTTTGCAACAACAGTTGAGCTCCAACAATACTGGAACTGCACAGCAGGCTGTCGATGCTTGAGAGCCTAGAGCGATTAGTTGCTCTGCTTGCCTTGGTGCATCATGCTCTGCAGCATCCCACGGATTTCATCCATCTGAGAGCCCCCGCCTGAGGGAGGTTCTGCCCTGCCAGCAGGGCTGTCGACTGCATCTAATGCCAGCTGTGGCAAGGCATCAGGTGCTGCTGTGGTCGCAGCTTGCCCTCTCAAGCGCTCTGAAAGCGTGAGCTCCAGTATGTGCAGGTCGCCCTTTGGCACCACAGACAACAGCTTCAGGGAGACGTCTGAGGCAGCTCGGCTGCCCAGGCTGCGGCTGTCCAGCTCAAATGTGAACGCTTGTCTTGATGTTGATGGTGTGCAGGCCTGTCCACGGACTGTGGTCATGTAAAAGAGAGCAGTGCCTTCCACCAGGCTGACTTCGCAGTGCCGAGCATTGCATACCAAGTGCAGCCTGCCCCACTCCTGCACTCAAATGAGGTGATGAGTGACAGCTGAAGCAGGGCGTGATGTGAGCCGTCAGATCTACCTGCCTGCAGGGATCCAAGGCGCAAGAGGCAGGGCTCAGCTGCAGCCTGCAACTCCACTTCAGATGCTATGCTGTACTTGTCTGGAGGGCTTGCTTGGAGCAGCAGGCTGCCTGTCAGAACTCTCCATGAGCTGCTCAGGGTGACAACAGCCATGATTTCATGCCAGGCAGTAGAGTACATGAACAAAGAACAACGCTGTGCTTCATGAACGGCATTCTGCTGGTCTCGCTTCGGTCAGGCACCAGTGTCTTTCAAAAGGTGATCAAAGTGACAGGCACGCGGACAGATTGAGCATGCCAAGACTGAGCATGCCGGCCTCCTCTGTGTAGGCCTTTCAGCCAAACTTTGGGCTGCCCTCTGCACCTGGTCAAGTGAGCAACAGTCTGGGGGAGCAGAGAGTGTTTTAGGTGTGACGCCTGCCATGACATGCTACACTGTCTCCGTCTGCACTGCAGAGAGATGATGTGCAGTCAGAGCAGCTCCAAGGCATGGCACTGGCCTCCACGATCTTTGCTATCAACCTGCAGGTGAGCCAGACTCTAGCTGCCATGAGATTGTCCCTCGGCCGCGTCCTGCATTGCATGGGCATGACATAACGATTGCAACACCCTGCAGGCTCAGACTGCGCTTCCAGATCAGCAGGATCTCGCTACTGCCGAGCCTGCGCACACTGCTGAGGCCAAGGTACCTGGCGGCCCCCAGCCAGGCACTCAGGCTGTCATCCGGAGCCTCAGGCTGGGTGACGCCACATTGTGCTTTGCGGCAGCCAGCCAGCTAGGTCTGCTGGCCTGCACCTCTGTGCAGCCCGTGCTGGAGGGAGCCACAGGCAGGCACTGCACACAGGTCTGAGAGAACATCTACAGTTGAGATACTGCCTTAGTCACTACCTAAGCCACCTTGGCTGTCATGCTTACAACCCCACACAAGCACACCCCTGTGTGCTGAACGCTGTCTGGATCCCAAGCAGTGAGCTGTCAAACGTCAGCACTAAAAGTCACCTGTACCCTGCAGAGGTTGCTGGAGCTTGTTTTGGAGCAGCATGGCTCTGCCCTGCTGGCCAACCCTGACCAGCAACTGACGCGGGCTGCCATGGACCCGGTGCTGCAGCAGCTCTGGGCAGAGCTGCCCACCTTTGTGGCAGAGCAAGCTCTTGCATCCCTGCGGCACCAGCACCTGAGCTGGCTCTGGGCCATGCAGACTGCTGGCACGAGAGGCTCAAAGCATCAGAGGTAGAGGTTTCAGATTGATGCATACAAATTTACAGTCATCTGCTGTGCTACCCATCCTGCCTCTGCTTCTTCTGCCTGCGCCATGCAAGACACACTGCAGCTTCCCAGCATACGCCCTTCCCAATGCCCAACACCCTTTAGCATGGCGGCAATCTGCCTGGTGCTTGCTGTCACCCCGCCAGAGGCTTTATTGTTGTGCAGGCAGCACGCAAAGCTTTCCGAACCTGCAGCTTCTAGTTGCTGGTGGCCCCTGTGCAGGGGCAGCCGTGCAGCTGCCCCAAATTCGGACACAGGCAAGGACTTCAGTTTGCTGTACAAATCACCAACTGCAGAGGACCCGGCAGCTCAGGGCCACGCACAGAGATGCCTGCTCCCTGCCGGCCCAGACATGGCAGAGTGCTTGCAGCAGGTCCGACACCCGCAGCAGCCTGCACTTTGCTGCCAACCTTGCCAAGTGCATACATACTGGCAGCACTTCCGGCACTGCAGCACCAGCTTGTGGCGGCAGGCCTGCAGCTCTGATGACCAGGACTGGGTGTGCACGATGCAGATGGCAGCCTGTGCAGCTGAGCTCCTAGAAGCAGCCAGACCTGGGCATCTCTGGCAGGGCGACAATGTGCTGAAGTCTCTGGAGCTTGCGCTGCAGCCACAGCGGCCTTCTGGGCAGCCTCAGCCTGCCACAGATTTCAGCAGCATTGCAGGCACAGGACTTACGCCCAGGGCTGTGGGGGCCCCTCCTGATCAGCCTCGAGCAGGTCGGTATGCTATCTTAGCCACATGCTGTTGCCACTGCAAGTGCACTTTCACTGCTGGAGCTTTTGGTGCACATCCTCAAGCCCTGTGCCTCAAGCAGCTTAATCTCTTTGCAGGTGGCCTCCCTCCCTCAGCGGTCCTGCCTGGACACCAGCGCCTTCAGGTCATCCAGCAGGAGGATACCCTGCTGGCCTGCCATGTAGAGGAATCCTGTGATGACAAGCGACCAAACCTGCCTGTTACAGGCAGCTTGTGGCGATGTGCCCAGCAGCTCAGGGTGCTGGTAAAGCATGCCAATGATCAAAAGCTGCACAAGTGCGAGAGCAAGGAGTTCATGAAGTGAGTTGAGCAGTGGTCCACATCAATCACACAAGTGCCCACATCCTGGTGCTAGACTCAAAGCAAGCTGGCCTCAGAGAAACCGGTGAGTAAAAATGCATCTTTTCTAGGGACTTCAAAATTGCCTGATCATCAGGACACGGCGTTTTTGAGCACATCTGGGAAGCCAGGCCTTCATGTGTGCTGGTGGCAAGGCGTGTCGATGATGGTGCCCTCAATTTGTGGCGGCTCAAGGCTGTCGAAATCTGTATTAGCATCTAGCTCAGTGAAATCCTCAAAGAATGCCCTGAAGTGGTTGTAGGCATGAGCCACGTCCTGCATCAAGGCCAAGTTGCTGTTTGATTAACGAAAGCAGACGTTCTGCCAGGCTACTACACACATCAGCCCAGGTCACTGTATGGCGCATATTGGTGCTAGCTGTGGCAGCGACAATCAGGCATCATGACTTGAAGGCACTCGCACCTTGGTTCCACACATTTCTCTGATGCTGTGCATGCTCAGCTGGGGGCCACCCACGTCCACTGTCCGGCAGCCCAGCCCTGAGGACAGGATGGGGCCAATGGTGGATCCGCAGGCCATGTCTGACTTCACGCAGAACTCCTGCGTGGGGATACCTCGTCTCCTTGCCAGCTCCCTGCAGCAATGACAGGCAAGGACTGAGGCTAGCAGCGCCTCATACTGCTTAGCAGGAAACGCAACGGAGGGATACACAGACAGCTGCACAAATACGATGGAGATCGTGTATCAATGCAAGCGGAACAGCATTTCTATAGTGCCTCGCCTCCTTGGCCAGGACAGAAGAGTGCACATGGAGAGTGCAGGTGGAGCAGAGAGAGCTCCCAGCTGACACAGTTGGGCAGCAAAAGCATGCCAGTGCTTACCTCCTGTGGCCTGGACATCGATGCCTGGTTCAGCCTATCATGAACAGGGGAGCGTTGATGCTTTCCCATGGCAGGGCAGGGCACAGCAAGGTGTATCACCCCCATCAGGAGGGCCAGTCAGACTGAAAAAGAGGGGTCACTCACTTGAACAGGGTGGCTGTGACAGCATTGGTAGCATAGCGCTGGTTCACATTGTGCTTTATCACCAGGCCGCAGTGAAATTGGGGCTGGTGCTGAGGGTCATGCTTGTCAGCATAATTGGGGTGCACTGCATGGCTCATGTCAGCTGACACCAGGAAGCTGCGCTGGATGGCCAGAGTCTCCACGCCTGCCTGGCCCTGTGAAAGGGCCAGCGAAGTGCGCAAGATTGCATCACGCATCACAGGGCCGCCGGCGCCTGCAGCATACACACTACATCACACAATGAGTGCAAAACGGTGAAGGACATCTGAGTCCACCGGCACAACATTGTGTCGTGCATGGCGGGGCGTGCTGGCGCAGCAGGGCAGGCCCGAGGGTGAGGGCCGTGAGCTCTTCCCTAAGTCTCATGGGCCACACCCTCAGCAGACGTTGACTTGAGCTGCTCTTTCGCAAACAGGGCAACAGCGATGATGCACTCCTAAGAAGCCGACCCGCGCTCCAGTGCACCAGCTGAAGGACCCACATCCTGCAACACCGTGCTGGACCCTGCTTCAAAGGTGCCCGCAATGCTTGCAGGCTGCCAACTGGAAGCATTGACCCACTGGTGCGTCTGTCTTGAGAGCCATTCACCCACAATTGCAGCCAACCAATGTCACTCACCTTGCGTATGGCTGTGTCAGCCTCCACCTGTGCTGGAAGGGTCAACAGGATACATGACGCATGCACGCCCTACTACTCAGTCCATCTGCTGCCCAGAGAGCACCCATCAGCTTGAGGTTCTGGGACTGCACCTTGCGCAGAGGCTGAGCCAACCTCCTCGTGGTCAAAGAGGGCCACAGCCTTGATGCACGACTCGTCTGCCAGCTCAGCCTCGGTGGGGTAGGAGTCCAGGAGGGCCGCCAGACCACACCAACTGCTGCACAGGTTGTCCAGGCGCCCCACAAAAAGGAACTCTTTGTTGATGCCTGCAGCAGAGTGTGAGCAACTGAGATTGCAGATCTCCTTCAGATGCAGTGAGTGTCACGGCCCTGCCTGCTGATACAGAGCAGCATGGAACGACCTACCGCCCAGTACTATTTGCTTGCCCATTGCCATGGCCTGATGCTGGGCTTGTCCCCAAGTTGGATCTTATACTGGGGTTGCCTTGTGTAGCAAAGACCTTTCAAAGACAGGCAGCCCACATCAAAGGTGCAAAGGTGGCCTGCACAGGTAAAGGTGGCCTGCACAAGTCCGGCACTCTGGCGAAGCACACCTCCAATCACGCCTGGCTGTGTGTCACACACATTGAGCTCAAAATCAACAATGTCCTCGGGTTTGCAGCCAGCTTCCTGAGCCAGCCGCTTCACCAGCACAGAGTGGTGCTTGCCCTCCTTCTGCAGCACAGGGCCTCAGCGTCAGTAATCCAGCTGAGCTGCTTTTCTCTTTCCCAAGTCCTTGTGGATGATGACAGCCACATGCAACTTCGAGCAGGTGTGCCAGCACGAGCCAGAACAGCAGCACCACCAGCTGCAGGGAAACAGGTGCACTGACACTGCAGGACAGCTGTACACCATCATCATCCTTGGACAGGCCATAAGACATGGCACGTGCACACCTGCTGCCCCGCCGCGGGGGACTTATCAGCCTGCGCCTGCGTGGTGGCGGACTGGTCCTGCTCAGCCGCAGCATCGCCGTTTCCCGCCTGAGAGCTGTCACTGTAGGACGCCATGCCCGCCTTGCCTGCGTTTCACGAAAGGCAGCGCTGCCCGATGCACAGGCAGGTGCAGGGGGAAAGGCCGTCACCTGCATTGTGTGCTCTCAATGTAGGACGCCTCCATGGCCGCCATGGCTGCATGTCATAGCACCATAACACCTCGCACTTGGCTGGGAACTTCAAGCCATGCAGCCAGCGCAGGCCTTTGAGCAGCTTACATTTCCCAGAGTAGGCCGCCAGGAGTATGTAAGCACATCGGCCACATTCTCAGGCATTGTTCTCTGCAGGCTTGTGGTGGACCAAGTGGACAAGGCTGCCCTCGCCGCAACAAAGCAGGCATCCTGCACCCTGACACTGTGCAGCAGCTGTTGTGAGCCACCATCGGAAGCACCAAGCAGGGGTTCCAGGGCCACAACTGGTGCTGGATAGGCTATGCTGCAGCAGTGCCTTGCCTGATGTTGTCCATGACAGGGCAAAGTATGATACGACAGGGCACAGTGTGGTGCCCTGCCGCCCCAATCTCAACCCCAAGCTTACCTGCAGGCCCCGTCATGCTCTTCTTGATGGCTGTGGCCAGCACAGGCACGCAGTGGGTTTGCTTGTTGGGCTTGAAGCCCTCTGTGCCAATGTCACGGTTGAGGTGGATAGCCAGCATTGGGATGCGCATGATGGGCTCCTCAATCTTCACCTGCAGCCCACATGTAACACAAGCCGTCACATTGGCTTCTAGGCACTAAATTGCGGCTAGGTCTTGAGTGGCAGTCAGCACACAGACCCATGCTAGGATGTACATGCTGAGCTCCTCATGTTGATTTGCGGCTCTCAGGTCTAGAGTGGCAGCCAGCACACAGATACATGCTAGGATGTACATGCTGAGCTCCTATGTTGACCTGCAGAATTCAACTCAGTGGTCGGACAGCGTTGAATCCGGCAAAGGGTGCTTGCTCTTCATGTATAGGCAGCACAGACACAGCCAGTGTCTTATTCAGCATGCAAGCAAATATGTGCAGGCTGCTGCACTTTGCCAATACAACTCACATCATGCTAATCTGAACAGAGCACGATCACAGACAAGGGGCTCCTTGAACCCTTAAGCACCGACTGTATTTTCATGGACAGCTGAATGGCTGAGGCAGCCTCCTCAGGCACATATTGCAGGCACATCATGAAGTCCAGAGAGCCTGCAGTTGCCATGACTGCACCGGAGTCAGGTTGATAGAACTGACCAGCTGACGCTGCAGCCGCCGCTTGCTGGCTGCATAGTGGGGCTCCTCAAGGAGAGTCAGAGCTCAGCATGTGTGTGCAGCACAGCTGCGCTCGACAGAGGCCTCACCAGCTTGTGCTGCAGCTGCCCGTCCTTCCGCACCAGCACCCTGCCTGCCACGCTCAGGTCGCGGTCAAACCAGGTGTGCCAGAGTCCACCCCCATATGGCTCCACGTTGACCATGAGGAAGTCCGACTTGATGCTCTTGGAGACAGGCTTCAGCTTGAGGCAGGGACTGCAGGGCAAACACAAGCTGGCTTGCAGCAATCGTGCTCATACTGTTGGCAGCAGACACGCAATGAAGCAGGGCCTGCAGCAGGAGAAGAGCACATCGCTCTGCAATTTTCTGCATTGTTGTAGGTGCACGCAGGCAGCAGTTCCCCGATGAAGGGCTGCAGGGCAGAGCAAGAAGCGGACTGCAACGACTTGTCTGGCCATACTACTGAGTGGACAACATCTGCGAGCCAGAAGTTGTCAGCGTAAACCCCCAGCGAGGTGAAACAGTGGAGATCGCAGAGCTTGATAGACAAAGCTGGAGTGTGCCACCTTGGGCTGCATCAGGCCTTGACCTCCCTTGCAGTCACGCTGTGTTTCACCAGTGCAGCACGCCAGCGCACCTGTCAGTGTGGGCGCCAATCATGTGGAAGCCATTCCCCGGCTCATACTTGCTGCCCACAGCAAAGGCCACAATGGTGGACAGGTTGCGGGTGAAGTAGTATCGTCCACCCGGCCGCAGAACCCAGGTCTGCTTCTCTGAGAGCTTCTCAAAGCCAACTGCAGCCAGACGCTTGCTGGCCTCCTCTGCAGCACAGAGGACAGCACTTATTCCCCAATACCATTCAGGCACCCTGTGTTGGCTGGCCTTATATGCAGCGCAAGCCACAGCTAGTGTCCCTGTGAGCGTCCAAGCCCAACAGCATCCAGGTGCCTGCCTGCCTCCTTAACAGGGCACCCGCACGATGATCCTGCAACAGCTGCCCAACCCAACAGCATGTGCTCTGAGGCCTGCTTTGACGAGCACAATAATGGCAGCTCAAGCTTCAGATGCGGCCCATGGACTTGAACTGGCAACTGGTTCCTGTGCAGAATAGGCAGGTGTCATCCCTCCAAACTTGCCGCCAGGCAAGCCTGCACCGCCTCAGGGCTCACCAACAGCATGGTACTGAGTCCAGGCACTGTTGATGAACCTGAGGCAGCTCTCAGCCACACTAAGCCCTGTGTCGCCCTCAGCTTGTACATAAGTGCCTGATCTCTGCGTTTCAGCATTGCCTATCATTGCTGCTGCTGCTCTGCTGCAATGAGTCGGGGCTTGGCGTGTGTACACAGTGTGTAGTGGCCCAAAGCTTGACCAAGCCAGTAAGTAAGGGTTTGAAAGAAGCTCCCTGCCTGATCTGATGAACCTGCTGCTTGCTGGCAAGGACGGCCTCCTTGGTGTGAGGCAAAGTCTCATCAAAAATGTAAACGTTGTGACCTAAGTGCCTGTCTCGCATGAACATTTATGCAAATTTGATGTCTCGCATTGTACAAGCTTCAAACCTGACACGCAGGCACGGTGGCCTGGCAATGCTGGCGGCACAGCCGATACAAAAGCATCCTGCAACATGAGGGCATGCATAAAAATCGGGGTCCATCAAAGAATTGGGGGAACACTGCTCAAGCTGCACATCAGTCCTGCTTGGGCGAGTCCTCTAAGAGCTTGCGAGGGGGAATGGGCCCTTGATTTGAATTGTAGCGGTACAAAAGAATCAGGAGGCGGCCAAACATGAGCAGGGTCAGGGACAGCCAGACACCCTGCAAGCCAGGGGCAGCAGGTCATTGCACAGGTGTTGAACAGAAGCAGCTGAAGCACATAATCCCTCACAAATTGAGAGGCGATCCCACCTGTAACTGCATGGTCTCTGGCTCTATGCTGCACAGCAGAACAATGGTAGTGATGGCGGCCCCTAGCATTGCAACTGCCAAGAACCTGCAGGTGGATGTGAGCGTCAAGGCTGGGGCTCATGTGGACAGCCTAGCTGCAGCCAATGCGGGTCACTGCATGGCCCGGGCACCCACCTGAAGTCAGAACCCCCCACAAGAATGCCGTCCAATTGGTACACAAGCGCATTGATGGGCAGCATGCCAATTGCAAGGGGGAGCAGCGCTGAGATCTGGACTTGCACCTCTGCATCTGTGGAGAAGATGCTGGGCAACCAGGGAGCTGCGGTGCCGAAGATGACTACTAAGCCGACACCGAGAGCTGCTCCCAGCTCGAGCAGCCTGTCAGTCAGATCGCGGGCCTCTGCTGGATTGCTCTGCGGACAGCCACATCAATCGCTCCTAGTAGGGAACATGCTTGCCCACAGGCAAGCACCCAAAGGTGGTCTGCTGTCTTGGCAGGCGCAGCAAGCACCAGCATTGGCAACACTTGCAGTGAGGCAGAGCAGACAAGTGCATTGGTGTGATGGAGCACGAAGGTGAGGTCTGACCTTGCCAAGCTCTACTGCAACCAGACTCTGGGCTGCCACAGCCAGCGAGTCTAAAATGAAGCTGGACAGCGTCCACAGCTGCATCAGCACCTGGCACAGCAGCAGCAGACGCTCAGGGCTGACAGTTCTGGGACACTGGGACACGGCAACGAACCCTCCAAAATGAGCACCAGCAGAATTCAATTCACAGCATGCAGCAAAGATGAAGCACTCATTAGCCACTTGCAGATCCCAGTTGCTTGCAGGCGGTAGATATCACCTGGTGTGCTGCGATGTTGACCGGGCCCTGCTTGGTGGCCACAGTGGCAGCCAGCGTCTTGGTGCCCAACAGCAGCGCTGTACGCACCAGCATGGCGCCGCCGGCAGCAATGAAGGGCAGGAACCGCTTCACAGACTCCTGCAGGTTGACTGCTGATGCCGGCAGCGGCCACAATCCTGCATGAGCAGGCATGGCATGGTGGTTCTGAATCTCTGGGGCACACGCATGGCTGGCTGAGCACCTCGAGTGCTGCAGCTCTGACAAATTGAACAGTGTTCGTGCCAGCTAGGTGGGCACCTCCAGTGCTGCAGCATGGCTATGCTCGATGGGCAAGGCTTCCTTGCTGTAGGCAGCAGTGCAGTACGCGCCCACCCAGTTGCTCTCGACGCCGCCACATCAGTGTCAGGTAGGCTGCCGCTGATGTCCATTCAGCAGCGGCCGTTGCAGCTGCTGCCCCTCTGACGTCCCAGTGCAAGCCAAAGATGAGTATGGGGTCCAAAGCCAGGTTGATGACGTTTGCGCCCACAGTGATGGCGAGTGGGGTGCGCATGTCAGCCAGGCCCCTGCGGCACACATGGCACACTGACTGCTCTGCAAAGGGTGCATTGGCTGAGCACAGCACAGCAAAGATGGCAGCGTGCCACCTAGTGATGCCTGCACACCAGTTGCACCTGGTGCAGTTGGGCCAGACGGCCTCAGCTGGGTGCGGAGCCATGCAAATTACCATCGCCTATCAGAACTGGTCAAGCCGCAACGCTGAGGAGCCCACCTGAAGGTGCCCTGCCCCACTGTGGTCACCAGGACTGCAGGAGCAGCCCAGGCCCGCCACTGCAGGTACTGCTGTGACAGAATGTGCAGCTGCCCAGTGCTGGTGCCTGCCCCCATGAGCTCTAAGGCACCATCTGCTCCAAAGTGCAGCGCAGCCGCCAGGCCTGTGCCTAGCACTACAGCCATGCTGAGCGCCTGGAGAGTGGTGCGTCCTGCCTGCAGCAGCACAGGCAGCTCAAGAGATGCCGGAGCATGGCCAACAGGTTCACACACTTCTTCCAAAACATCGAATTCACCATGTGGTGGAGGCACATGAAGTACAGGACAGCAACTCAGATGCATGACATCCGCTGTGAAGGCTGCAAGCCAGGCCATTACCTGCTCCTTGTCACCCCTTGCCAGGGCTGTGGCGATGAGCGGGGTGGTGGCAGTGGCAAGCCAGCCAAACAGCAGGAAGGCAAGAGAGAAGAGGGCAGTATTCACGCCCAGTGCCGCCAGCTCCTCTGCCCCCAGCCTGCCCACAAACAGGGTGTCGACCACGGACAGAAGGGGGTCTGCCGCCAGCGCCAGCACTGCTGGCAGAGCAATGGACAGGATGGCTGGGTCCCTTGGGTGGCGCAGTGCTGGCAGTTGAAGCCTCTGCCAGGGGCTGGCAGGGGTCTCCTTGGCACCTGCCGGTGCTGGCCTCCCACTGTCATTGTGTCTTCTTTCGGTGGTGACCCTGTGCCTCTGCTGAGTACTGCCTGCTGGACTTGGGCGATCTTGATCAGTTTTCAAAGTTGCCTGCAATGTCAACCTGCCACGGAGCTGATTGCCAGCACTGCGATGGCAGTGGGAAAACCTTGCCGGGCAAGTCAGCAACGTGCTCTGCATCAAATTTTGATGCAGTCAACGAGATTGAAAAGTGGCTGCCACCTTCCGTCAAAATCGTGGTGATGACATTGGTGCAGGCCAATGTGAGTCTGGCGCATGCTGCGTTGCTGTGTAGCTGTCGAAGCAGACCAGCCAACACTTCAGGCTGCCCCTGCAGGTCAGAGTGGAGTTCTCTTCACAAGGAGGCAGCCTGCTGCGTCATCAGGCTGGCAAGGCTGTGGCTGTTGAGCTTCAGGAGACGCACTGTGGCAAACGAGTCCTGAGCATTGGCCTGAGCAAGCAGGTAACGCCTTGATGAACGCCTGCTTGGCCTGGCAGCTTGCACATGCGATCAAGACTTTCAGTGATGCAAGAGCTTTATGTCTTACTCTCCTCCCACACTGCTGCATGCACTGCAGGTGCTACTCCCAGTGCAGCCTCCAATGGCCTTGCATGCCGTTGGGCTGAGCAAGGGCAAGCTGAGCCTGCGCTTCAGCAAGGTTGTGGCCGGGCCCTTGCATTCTCAGGGAGCGCAGACTGTGCAGGTAGGAGGCTGAGGCATGTGGGCAGGGCATCACAGGGGCCTGACTTGCGACAAGGGATGCCTGTTTCTTCACCATCACTACCACGACATTCAGGCCCAGCAGTCTTGGCCTCAGCAGCATGTAGCCCTGCGCGACTGCTCCTCAATGCCTGTTCGAGCAATTTGGAGGCGTCAAAGAAAATAATGTGCTAATAGCATGGTGTCGGCCTGCAGGTCATGCTATCAGATTGTGACCCCCAGCCTTTGCAGCAGCTTGCCAGTGAGGTCAACGTTGCGCTGGCCAGAGCTGCCCGGAAGCCTCTGCGGCCTCTGCAGCTCAGCGCTACGCAGGTGAGAACGGCCTCCAGTGCTACAGATTGAGTTGAGCACTACAGCAGCCGTTCGAGGTGCAGCCCATCATCACAATCCAGATTTAGATGCAGCGGCGCCAAGTCATGCATTTGCTGGGGCTACATTGCAGGCCCAAGCCTTGCATGTCTGTTGTGCACTGTGAGCACGACAGCTTCTGCCTGCCTGCACACAGGGCAAGGTTCTAAGGCCTGGCCTGTGCACCTGTCCAGCTGCAGCAGCAGCATGCAGGTGCAGAGTGGGGTCAAGATGTTGACCTGGCCGGTAACTCCCATGCAACAGCATGCAGACGCAGTTCCTGTTCCGCCCTGGATGCGGGCAGTGTCAATCAAGCACGTGACTGTTTGCATGCCGCAGAGCAAGCAGCTTGCTGGCCTCAAGCGCAAGGCAGACACCCTGTCAGGCATGTCTGGCAGCTCAGTCATCAGCAATGGCAGCTGGCAGAGCGGAGCCACGGCCACCTCCAAGGTATGCCCCTTGATCGCTCCTCAGAAGTCAAGGCATAAGATCTCAGGAAATGGTTTGGCCCTGAAACTGAAAGGGTTTAGGCCCAGCAGCAGCAGTCTCTCACTATTCACACAAAGCACATGGTCTGCATGTGCGCCTGCAGAGCGAGACCTTGCAAGCCTGACTGCATTGCACAAGTTTCCCTGGCAACGTCCTGCAGGCCTCTACTGGGGACCCGCCAGCTGCTCAGCAAGAGTTGCCGCCCCTGTCGGCCGAGCAGCAGAAGGCCTTCGATCTCATCATGTGAGGCCCCTCAACTGCTGCATGTTCTTCTGCAAATGGCAAGTGCAGCACTCTGCCTGTGCTGCTGCTTGCACATGGACATACATGGCTCTACCTGCAAGCAAGCCTCCCTGCAAAGCTGAACTGCCACAATCTTTTGTGCCGGCCTCTCAGCCAGTAAGCATGATTGGGGTCTCGAGTCTGCCTGCCACTGCAGACTGGAGGGCCGGAGCGTCTTTTTCACCGGGCACGCAGGGACAGGGAAGTCTCTGCTGCTGAAGCACCTTCTGCACGCTCTGCCTCAGGAGAGCACCTTTGTGACAGGCAAGACTGTGGTGCAGCACTTGCGGCCTGAGAAGCCTTGCAATCCTGCCACACATGATGCTTGTGGGTGCAGTTGCACCATGCTTGGCAGGTGCCTCAGCTGCGTCTGTTACATGCTGGGGCCAGGCATGGCTGCAGCTGAGCTGTGTGCCAGCATGTGCTGCATCATGCAGACCTCTTTGCCCTCGCTCTGTGTGCTTTGCTTCCGCGACCCCCGCCGTGTGTGCTGAAGCCCCCCGCTGCTGCATACGCTGAGGCTGCCAGCCCATGTGGCGGATGCAGGTTTGCTGCCACCACTGACCCTGCCCTGTGTGCTGCAGCCTCGACCGGGCTGGCAGCCTCGGCTCTGGGAGGCACCACCCTGAATGCATTTGCCGGGGTGGGCCGTGCGGAGGGCAGCGCGGATCAGCTAGCCAGGATGGCCAGCAGGCCCAGTGCGCTGCAGAGGTGGCGGCGAGCCAAGACCCTCATCGTGGACGAGGTGAGTCCCAGGCAGCAGCAGCTCTGTTATTGCATGCTTCAGGCGTGTGCCCTGAACTGTTCCTGCAAGGAGAAGACCTCTGCACGCAGCAGGTCATGCCACCTGAAGGCACCTGCCTAGGGTATTGATGGGGGGAGAGGGCCCCAGCAATGGATAAGATCTGCCTCAGCGCACGCGTTGCCCTGAAGTGTTGTTGACTGCAGCACCCCTCAGGCGGCACGCTAGCTCACACACGCCCTGGACACCTGTACTGCCACCAAATGTGGCTCTTTAGCGGTGGCAGCAGACTGCAGCACTGCATGGCCTCATCAATGTTCCAGTGGAGCAAGCAGGCTGGTCGGCGCCTCTTGCAGCCTGGCAGTGCTCTGGTGTCCCAGGTGTGGCTGCTGTGGTGTGCTTCACCCTGTGTGCTTCACCCTGCATGACAGACGCAGCAGGCAGCCAGCTTGGCGCTGACTCGCCCTCACGTGGGCATCTGCAGATATCGATGGTGGATGGAGACCTGCTGGACCGACTGGAGGGGGTTGCGCGCAGAGTGCGCTGCAACCAGGCACCCTTCGGGGGACTGCAGCTGGTTCTGGCAGGTGCGCAGTGCTGCCTTCTTCACTGCCTATGTACTCTCTAGACCAGATGAGCAACAGCAAACTGGCGAGTGCAATCCAAGTTGCAGGTGATAAGGGGGTCCCCCTTTCAAAGGGTGCATGCAAGCCAGGCTTGCGATGATCATGCCTGCATGTCTGAGCCTGGGGTTGGTAAATGTGACTTGCTGCAGCAACAGGCGACACAGGAACCAGCAGACCATCAGCTCAGTCACTCTTTCGACTGCCCACACTGTGCTGCAGTGCATGCTTGTGACCATATGTCTCTCGGGGGCGCTCCCCACAAGAGAGGCTTCAGCTAAGAGTCTGCTGTGCTGCAGGTGACTTCCATCAGCTGCCCCCTGTGGCCAAGGGGCAAGAGGCAGCTGCCACACGCAAGTTCTGCTTCCAGGCTGCCTGCTGGCCACGCTGCATCAGCGCCTGCGTGCAACTGAGGACGGTCTTCAGGCAGGCAAGTGCCGACAGGGCGTGCTCACCTCCCTCACCCATATGAGCTGTATTATCAAGCTGTTTTTCTTGTGCACTTGTGGATACACAATAGAGCGCGTGCTGTGCTAGAAACCTGTATGTTGCCCTGAGGTGTGTGTGAAGCACAGACATGCAGCCCCATACGTGCAATGCCCGGTTGTGATGCGCTCTGTGTGCAGGCTCCACTGCAGCTCTGGTGCCCAATCATGACAGATGCACCTGCAAGCTCAGCTTAGCCCTGCTGCATGGTTTGCACAAGGCAAGTGCATCTTGCACCCTCAACCCACTGCCCTTCTGCAGGCTGACAGCGAGTTTGTGGACATGCTGGCTGCGGTTCGCTCTGGCAGCTGTGCAGCGGCAGGCGGCAGTGCTGTGGTGCGGCAGCTGGTCTTGCGCTGCTCCCGCCCACTGGACACCTCTGACGGCATTCTGCCCACCAATGTGAGCCCTGCAAGGTTTGTCAGCCCTGTCGACACCAGGCAAGCCTGCCCAGGCTTGCAGCACCCCGTAGACCATGCAGCCAGGTTATGCTGCACTGCTGCTGCTGTGACACTTGACACCAGTCATGACCAGATGCAATTCTCTCTGGGTTGGGGAGTGCCATGTCATATTCCCCTTTAGCATGAGGACCTCACAGTACAAGATCCAAGGCAGTCATCTCCCTCCACCCAGAACAGGGTGAGCCCTTAGTTCCCCAGAGGTTTTGGGCCCACTCAGGATCAAACCTGAGGAACACTGAGGCTCTAATTTGGGTTTCAGCCAGCCTGATGATCTGGTGGCCGATCTTGTTGCCGCTTGGCGAGGGTTGCCACATTGTACGCTCCTGTCCTTCCTGGAAATGTTGCTTCCCAGCAGTCCCACGCAACTGCCTGCTGCACTGCATTGTGCCGTCCATGGTGAGGCCCGCATTGCTCTCTACTCCCTTAAAGGCCCCTTTGAGTGTGCTGAGCTGACACAGGTTTCAGTAGCTCTGCTAAAGGGCAGAGCCGCCCCATCTGCACTGACGCTCTTCATGCATGTCAGAGCATATGGAAGGGCATACGGTGTATGCCACCCCTGCCTGAGCAGCAGCAGACATTGCTGCTGTTGCCAGTGCATGATGTCTGCTGAACCTCAACGCTCAAGATGAGCCTGCTTTGTGTCTTGCAGCTGATGACCCACAGAGAGGATGTGGACACCATCAATTTGGAGGCACTCAAGAGGCTGCCCAGTGCGCCCGTCATGTTCCATGCACAGGATGCAGGCGCCAGCGCTGACCTGCTGAAGGCTGCCTGTCCGGTGAGCTGGTGCTGTGCCAGACACTAGGGCTGCAGCTTAGTGCTGGCGCTGTACCTTGGCATGGGGTGCCATGACACCAGCACGCATGGTGGAGCAACACTCATTGAGATGAAGCTTTCCCAAAGCACAAAACAACTACCTGACTGCCAGCCTTTGACAAAAGGCCCACCCCAACCGCTGCAGTGCAGCAACAGCTTATCCTCTGGTGCCCTTGCACTGTCAGCGCTGACTGCCCAGTGGTGCCGCCAGCGCAGAGCCTTGAAATTTGCAGCAGACGTCCTCCGCGGCACGAGGCACGCATCCAATGGAAGTCCATGTAGCCAGTGCATCTGCATGCAGCTTGAGACCCGGCCAGCAGGATAACAGGATGCAGACTGCAACCCTTTGGTGCCCCACAGGGGGCCAAACACATGACCTTGAACGTGCATGCAGTTGGCATTCCATGCTTGCCTGCATAGTGAGCGCCCACCAGCCTTGCTAGCTGTTGTGCTTCGGGCCAGGGAGTGCATCCAGCTCAAGATGGTGGCCAAGGAAGTGCACTGCGTTTGCACACATGCACTTCCTTGGCCACCATCTTGAGCATGATGCACTCCCTGGCCAGCAGCAGTGCCTTTCAGAGTACCCAGGCGCTGTCTTCAGGCCAGGACCGCATGAAGCTACATGAAGCAGTGCCTCTCAGGGTACCCAGCTGCTCTCCTGCAGGCCAGGGGCAGGATTGAACTCAAGGTTGGGGCCCAGGTGCTGTTGGTGCGCAATCTCAGCTCACGGCGGGGCCTGGTCAATGGTGCTCGAGGCGTGGTCACCAAGTTTCAGGGGAGCACCATGCGTCTGCCTGTCGTACGGTTTGCAAATGTGAGTGGACAGGTTTGCTGACTCTGGCGCAGAACAGCTGTGCAGTGTGCTTTGCTGGCCAGAAATAGCTTTGCCCGAGCTTGTCAATCGCGCTGCACTGCCACTGCCACGAAACCCATATTCATCCAAACACAGTATATCTGCTAGTCATTGCCCTGTCTGCCGCCTGCACAAGTTGATCTCTTGCAGCTCAGCTAAGGCTGTCTTTTCCCAACATGTTGCAGCCATTAGTGTACATTCCAGGAGTCCTCACAGGCGCCGTCTGGCCCCCCTCCTGTGCAGGGTGAAGAGACAGCTGTGAGCCTTGAAAGGTGGACGCTGGCAGCAGGGGGGCACATTGTGGCCGTCAGAACGCAGGTGCCTACTGGGACTGCTGTTCAAGCAGGCCTGCTTCATGCTTTGTGCACTGCTACTGGCAGCAAGCGGCACCCATGCACGGAGCGGCATCTGCTACACAGAGGCGCTGTGAGGATGCTGCTGCTCAGCACCTCACCCACTTCCAGCTACTGTGGAGTTCACATACGCCCACGCAATGTGGTGTCTGCTGCAGATTCCCCTGGAGTTGGGATGGGCCATGTCTGTGCACAAAAGCCAGGGGTGCACTCTTGACAGAGCTGTGGTGTCCCTGGACTGTGCTTTCGAGGCAGGCATGGCCTATGTGGCTCTGTCCAGAGTCAAGTCCCTGGATGGTCTTCAGATCACCGGCAGCATCAGCCAGCGGGCACTCCAGGCCCACCCAGCAGTTGTAGCCTTCTACAAGCAGATGCAGTAGGAACCCTTGGGCCCCCACAGGCAGCAGCCTGCAGCAGAAAGCTGTGTGCAGCCATTGAGCTGCAAGCTGCAGCTTTCACAGCCATTCATTGGAAAGCCCCCCACTTCATTGACAGTTCCCGCCTCAACCCTCCTCCCCCTCCAGCGCTGCAGTCCACACTGTCAGGCCCCTGCTGATGAATGAAAATGATCAAACGTCTTCCTGCCCTGTCACATATACCATACCACATGCAGAGGCTCAACCAAGTTTTGGGCACTCAAATTCAGCTCTGAGAGAAGGCTAACAGACACTTTGCTGCTGCCCAACTCCTTATGTGCATGCCTGACTCCTCGAGATTCCATTATACTTCAGGCTGAGGTGGACTGTCCTTTTGTGTCAATCCTTCTGTGAAGTCACTTACTGCAGTCAGCCTGCTCCATCTCAGCCAGCAAGTCAGGTGGGCAGGCCATCCATCAAGAGATCTGAAGTCTCAGCAGCATGTCCCCACACTGCGCACTGCTGCTGGTCCTGGCGCTTCTGCTGGCAGGGAGCTGCAGTGCCCAGCACCAGTTTGGTGAGCCAGCTGTCTTGAGTCAACTGTGTCTTGCATACTGTGCCGTGGGCTGCACTTGAAGCGCACAAGGGCTTGAATGCGAGGCTAAGCCAGAACAGCAGCAAAGGAGATTGCCCAGCTGCCTGCCAAGTTGCTGTAAGCAGTGATGTGTGGTTGCTGTACTGCTGTGGCCGTTGCATAGTCACAGGGTTCCCTGGGACAGTCTGGGGGAACTCCATGGCCCCAGCAACAGCACACCTCCCAGCCGGCAAATCTGGAGGGGGCTGCATCTGTGCTGAGAGCTGCACTGTCTGCCACGGTGCTGCAGAGCTGACAGGCCTGCTGTGCGTGTCTGCAGGGTCAACTGTAGGAGGCTGCAACACACTGAAACTTGTAGACTTCCCTCTCAAAAACAGCACCATCCAGGGCAACAGCACCGTCGACGCCTGCTGTGACTTGTGCAATGTCACGCCCAGGTGCCAGGCCTTCTCCTTCAACAAAACCAACAGCACGTGCTTCCTCAAGAACTTCAAGCCGGCCGCACGGGGCAATGAGGTCATGATCAGCGGGTAGGCCTGCCTGCTGCAGTGCTGACCCCTGTTGCAGCACCTCATGCATCAGGCCCTTGCTGTGTGGCATGTGTCTCTGGGCTGCAGGCAAGCAACCTCCCTCAGGACTGATGGCTGTAAGCAAACAACTTGTCATGCAGTAGGCACTTGCTGCATGCAACATGCCAATTTGCAAACCAGGAGCGCGCAGGCTTCCTCAGAGCTGCAAAGATGGCACCTGAGGCACTCTCAACAGGCGCCAGCTCGTGCTGCTGTTCCAGAGAGTTGCACAGGGTGATTGTGCATGGGGCTCTGCAGGCTGCATCAGAGCTTGGCAACTCAAGCTGCCAAATATAGATCTGCCGCCAAGGACTGCTGACAGAAGCTTACATGCACTGCAGGTACCATGCCTGATGCTGATAGGGCTGACGAAAACTGTAGATTGAGTCAGGACACCTGCAGCTTTATTTGCTAGCTTCAAAAATTCTGCTTTGCAGCATGGATACCGGCATACTTAGTGCTGTATCAAACAGGCTGGCACTATCTGCTTCCAGGCTCAGATGTCCCCACGCTGGTTTAAGGATGTCTGCAGATCCCGTAGAGTCTGCATCTTGTACTCATGCTTGGACAGGAGCCCTTCCAAGACCCTGCACAGCAGGCTAAGCACCTGCCTTTGCAAGCCTGTACCTTGCCCAGATAGGCAGCAGAACATCTAGTGTCAAGTGCTGCAGCTGCAGAAGGGCAGTGCGGGTGCCTGGCTTGCACACGGTGTGGCCATCAGACGCCCATTGCTTGCCTGCTCTGTGCAGCCCGCCGCATGGCGTTGTTGCTGAAGGCTCGCAGCACTGCCACAGTTGGCAGCGTCACCAGGCACAAGCCACACCATGCAACGCCAGTCCCACCTGTCGGGCACCCAGCGTTGGATGGGCAGGTGGTTGCACTCAGGGCAGGTCAGGTGGCCATTACGCTCGCTGGCCATCAGGCAGGCGTGGCAGTAGCAGTGCCCGCAGGGAACACACACCACGGGGCGCTTCAGGAGGGCCACGCATGCCAGGCAGGAGAACAGGGCCTGCAGGGCAAACTTTGGTAAAGCAGGGCCTGCAGGGCCGGGAACACGGTGAAGCAGGGCCTGCAGGGCAAGGAAAACGGTGGAGCAGGGCCTGCAGGGCGGGGAAATGGTGGAGCAGGGCCTGCAGGGCGTTATCATGCTGCCAGGAGAAGAAGATTTGAGCGCCACTGGGCAGAACAGGAGGGCATCAACGAGCAGGCAGCGACACAGCGCTTGGGGGGCAGGGGTCACGGTTAAGCAGGGCCTGCAGGGCGCATCCAAGCAGGCGGCACGACACCGCTCCGAGGGCAACAAGTGCTGTCAAGCAAACCCTGTATGCACATCCAGCCGGCAGGAAACCATCTGCAGGGCAGTGAAGACTGTCAAGCAGGGCCTGCAAGGCGCCCAAGCACCCTTTGGAGGGCAGGGGAACACTGCAGAGAAGACTTCCACTGTTGCAGGCAAACCCGAGGCCCCTGCCATATTTGAAGGGAGCCAGAACCGCCTGGGATGCCGCCAGGGCTGCTCACTTTCTGCTGTGCGGGCAGGCTACGAGCAAGCCCAAATTGCCCTGTTTATCAGCTCCCCATGTTGTATGCAGCCGTTGCTATTTCCGGGGCATCTGCTGCATGCTCAGCATGCTCTGCCATGCATCTGTGATGGCAGGCATAGTGCCTGGTACTGGCAGCAGCAGATATGCAGGCACTTGTCAGACGGCTCATGCATGTGCTGATCACCTCGTACGTCTCCTCTGTGTTGACCAGCTTTGCAACTGTGGAGCGCAGCTGCAGCTCCTGCTGGCTGAGGCTGTGCAACCCCGGCGTCTGCACCTGCAGAAGCAGCAGCAAGCAAGTCTCAAATGAGGCCTGGGGTGCGGCCTAAAGGGATGTACAGTTGAGGGCTTGGTCTCCACAGCAGCAAAGAGCAATCTGGGGCCTAAACTTATCCAATGCAAGCCCACAGGTTTGGCCTTTGATCATCTGCGCATTGACTGAGCAGTGTGCTGTCACTGGCCTCGTCTTTCCTGACTGCATGCACTGCCTGCAGTCTGCACCTGCAGGCCGGCCTTTTGCTTGCCCCGCAGAATGTGCGGAAATGATTCAGCACTGAGATTCACTTGCCAGACACAGCTGCATGCCTGCATGGCCGCAGGCGCAGCCAACGCATGGCCTGCATTTTGCAGACTTGAGGATGTCCCTGCGCAGCGTGCGCTGCCCTCCACCAGGCCCGCTGTTCCCAGCTTCCCATGGGCCCTGCTACAAACGTCTGCAGACGCTGATCCTCTTACACCTGGTGCCTGCCTTGGGGGCTGCATCACCGCCGCTGAGGGCAGGGCAGTCCTGGGCCTGACTGCACAGCAGACCCCCGCAAAGCTGACTCCCCTGCTCACCCTCCTGCGCTCTCGCTGCGCCTCAGCCTGCTGCAGCACGATCGTGGAGGCTGCAGCACTCTCAGCCTCCTCGGCATCCTTCTGCACCCGCACGTTTTCCTGCACCTTCTCTGCCAGGTACAGGAAGTGCATGCGGATGTGGCTCAGCGCGCGCAGCAGGGCGCCCGCATCACCCGCGGCGAGGTCTGTCTTCAAGCTGGCTTCGTAGGGCTTGTTGTAGAGACCCATCTCCGTCAGGCGGGCGTCTACTGCGTCCACATCGCCTGCAGAGTAATTCAGGGGGTCTGTGTGTGTGCGTGCATTTCCTGCATTGCATCTCCCTGCACCAAGGAGGCTGCATGTGGCTGAGGGCAGGACATGTGCCAAACGGACTTGCGGCCAGATCTAGAGGAGGCAGACTCAGCAGCCTCACCAAGCCTCCTGCTGGAGCCTGAAGGGTGCACCTGCCAGCCCCTCAGCAATGGCTGGCCCCTCCTCATATGGGAACGCACTAGCTCAGGTGCCGGCCCCAGCAGCTCTTGTGGTTGCCAAACAATTTGACAGCCAGCCAAATGCTGCACCCTTGGGGCTACAAGCAGCCTTCATGGCAGACAACTGCAAATCTTCTGCAGCACCACCACTGCTGCCTGGCAGCATAGCCTCCAGCCAGCGCATCAGCAGCTTGATGAACCCCTCGAGGCCCTGCTGCACACCTACCAGCCTCCCTGCAATGCTTGGACAGTCATGGGAATGCAGCCTACCCTTGGGCTTGCCTGCCAGGCCCTTTGCGCCCGCTACTCTCACCAGCAACCCATAAGCATCCTTTTGTTGTTGTGAACCAGCAGCACGTCTCTGTGCAGGCCTGGTATGTGTCCAGCAACATAATGTCTGACCTGCTCATCCCTCTGCATCGGTCTTACTGTCTCTTCTTGAGCACTGCACCGCCAAGCCACCCTGCTGCAAGCTGGCCGCCTTCCTGCGCACATCAAAAAGGGGCCCAACAGTGCACCTGCAGCCCAGTGATGTCGTCTGCACACCACCTTCAAGCAGCTGCTGTTCAACTCTGTTCACTACCAGCCCCACCTACCTGCCCTACGTCAATGCCACACCCACTACTCAAACGGGGGTGCTGTCACTAGGGCGCAACCCGACTGCGGCACACTCACCCACCGTGACGCCGTGCCCTGCTCAGACCATAGAAGCCAGGTGCAAGAGCCAGCAGCCTCACGGCCCTTTGGCCCTCTGGGCGCACCTGCCAGCCCCTCTGCAATGGTGAGTCCATTCTTCACGTTCAACCGCCCCAGCTCCAGCGCAGCCCCCAGCTCCCCTGCCTCCCGTCGAAGCTCGCCCACTGCCAGTCCATGGGCAGCATTGGCTGCCTCTGTAGCCTGCTGGTGTCGCTGCAGGGCCTTCTGCAGCTCATGCTGCAGCTCATGGTTCTGCGAGCGCAGCTGGTCTACTTGGCGCGCCGTCTGCAGGCAGCAGGTTGGCAGCTGAGGAGCGGAGGCAAGTCTTTTGTCCAGATTGGAAAGATATCAATACTTGGTAAATCATGGAAGCAGACCGTTTCTAGCACCTTGCTGCCAGTCAGAGGCGCCCGACCTCAGCAGGTATCCTGCACGTAAGGCATGAGCTGCAATGCACAGCGCAGGTTTCAGAGCATCAGGCGACCAGTGTGTCTGAAGCCCAAGCCCGCTGAGCTATTGCACCGGTCCCCCGACATCCACATGGAGGGGGCTTCTGGGCAGACCACAGGCTCTGCAACACAAACTTAGCACAATGCAACTGGGAGCCTGCACACTGTCTGTGTAGTTGTTGTTGTTCAGCCTGATGAGCTCCATGTCCAGCAGGTCAGCAGAGCAGAAAGTGCAGGACGCATAGGACTTAAGGGATATGGCTCATTAGGCACCATCGAGGGCCTCCAGGCTTCTGGTGCCAAGCAGCTTACTTGGATGCGCTCGACCTCCAGCAGCCCCTCCTTGGCCTGCTTCTCTGCTTGCCACAGCTCCCGCAGCTTGTGCACCTCCCCTTCCAGGTGGATCAGCTGGGACTGCAGGCGCCGCCGCTCAGCTGCTGCATCCTCCGAGGCCTGGGCCCTCACCGCCTCTATGTGGGCAGCATAGGTCGGCGCTTGCCGCGCCATGGCCTGCAGGGCAGAGGGCTCTGGTCAGCAGATTGGCCTGAAGCGTCTGACGCTTCATCACTCTCAAGGGGCTGGCTGGCCTGGCTGGCGAACAGGAAACTGCGCGATCAGCACAACAACACAGTGCAACTGCCGACTGCAGAGGGCTTCCAAAACCGCAATGCGTTGCCAAAGTGACACACGGCTGCTCCCAAGCGTTCACCTCCCGGGTGAGCTGGTGGCTGCGCTGCTCGACCTGCAGCTGCGCAAGCAGGTCTGCCACCTGGCGCTCCATCTGGGCCACATCGCGCGAGCCGGCTGCATCCAGGCGCCTGCACCAGGAGAAGGCAGGGGGCTCAGCTTTGCGCTGTGCTTTCATGAAGGCACACAGACCTGCATCGGGACTGCAGAAAAGGAGGCCGCCCGCTCCAGAGAACTCGATGTCTTTAGTGCTTTCACTGTTAGTCCCTGCCAGACATGGATGTCGAGCACACAGCCAGATGCGGTTGCACATCGGCTGAGCAGTGAGGCAATTGCTCCGTTGGCCAGGTTGTAGAACTGTCTTGCACACTGTGCCCATGCTTACTTGTGGTGGGCAGCCATGGTGGCTGCCAGCATGGCCAGCAGGTCCCCCAGGGCGCCCACCCGCTGCTCAGCAGTGGCCACCTCTGCCTCCCACCGCCCAGTGCAGTCTCCCATATCCTCCAACACCTTGGACAGCACCTGCACTGCCACTGCCACATAAGTAAAACAGCCTCCAAGCGGCTCTGACGATGGTGTGGAGCGCTGCACCGCCTTTGCGGCGCAGTCACATGCACACTTGATGCAGCCTTAGGACTATGCCACACCCTGCTATTCTTCACACAGCAGCGGAGCATCATGGAGTGTCACGCTTGAGGGGCTTAGCAGCACATGTCCCTGTGTGTCCTCGTGGCTGATTGGCTACTGGCCACAGCAGCACCTGCAATGCTGAGCATTCCCAAAACTCTTTAAGGCACCCTGCTCTACAGGACGTTCTCTCTGTTCAGCCATGTTGTGCGGCTGCTGGTGCATCGCTGTGGCCGCTGGTGCATCGCTGCTCTCCCACTAGTGTCGTCTTCGACATGCTGCACGCCCTTGTCCTGCGCGCTCAAGCTGAGGTCGACCTCACATCTTGTTTGACATGATACAAAGAGAGCCTGACACCCGCAGGAAGGCTTCCTGCAGCCCAGCCTGCTGCACGCCGCCATGACAGCACATGGATGCGCCCACTTGCCTGCCCCGCCATGTCCATCTTCAGCTGCATGCGCCCATGCACAGCTGCAGCCCTGCCCACCGCCCGCTGCACTGCGGCATCGGCTTGTGCCAGCAGGTCAGCATGCTGGGCCCGCAGCTGCGCGCTGCGGTGCTGTGCCTGCTGCAGCTGCCCCTCCAGCGAGTGAATGCGCTCATTGAGGGCGTTACGCTCTGCTGCAGCACGCGCCTGCTCGTTTAGGGCCGCCTGCTGGTCGCCTGCGGGCATAGCTGACGGCCTTTTAGCGGCCTGCATCTGAGGGCTGCAGACCTGCCACAAAGGCCTGCCAGGTAGGACTCTCCGAGCCTTTCATGATGTGCCGGGAAGGCTGGCCTGCTGTGCAGCGCCTCCAAATGGCATCAGAGGCTGCAGATTGGGATTGTTGTTCAGCCTGACAGCCTGCAGTGTACCCAGCAGCTGGGCCATCATGCTTTCACCTTGCAGGCGCTGCCGTGTGTGCCCCAGCTCCTGCCTGAGGGTTTGCACTGCACTGGTGGCTTCAGCACGCTCCAGCAGAAGGTTCTCAAAGCGCTCGCCTGCAGCCACAGGCACACCGACTAGGCAGAGTCTCAGCATGCTGCAAGACTGAAGTGTCAGAGGCAGCACCCCAAGGCAGCTGATCCAGACCAGGGTCTTTGACACACAACTTAGGGGCAGCACAGGTGCTTATCATGATGCTGAGCACAGGCAACCTAATGCACATGCACATAGAAGGCACTTCAGCTGCAGAAGTTGGCAGCAGCTGAGTACATTACACCCAGCATGGCGTGGACGAGCTCCCCCTGTCTTGATGGCAGCTGGCCAGCGCACAGGTGAACACACGAACAGTGGAAGGTCGCCGCAGGTGGCGTCCATATTGTGCAGGTGTCCTCCTGCCCCGCAAATCTGTGTTGCCTCAGACGCCCACCTATCGTCCAGATCTGCTCCTGCAGGCGCTGGGTATCCTCCTGGGCCCTCTTATTGTCCAGCTTAAGCACCCCCGCCTCCTGTTGGTAGCTGGCTGCCTGCAGGGGCTCACCAATGTGGTCCAGGCAACCTCAGGCACCACAAAGCTGATCTTTGATGAAATCAGCGCCTGAAAATGGGCAGACACCAGATGATTCACAAGTACACCTGCAGAGACAGAGTTGAGCCGTGCAGCTTGCAGCACTCAGTATCGGGTGACAGTTGCAAGACACCTTGTCAACTTAGAGAAAAGCGCACAGAGTGCCTTCACAGGGGATCTGTTCGAGGCATCCCATCATCAGTGCATGTGGTCACAAAGCTGCGCCTGAGGGGTTCACAGGTAGCACCTGCTCCTGCTGCTACATCTCTCAAACAATAGAAGCATACTCGTTATCAGATTGTCTGCGAGACTCCCCTCCAGTGCTTCCGTGCTGCAGCTGCTGCTGCTGGGTTTTCACCCACAGCCTGGCTCTCGGACCATCAATGCACGCCTTGCAGTGTGGACTGCAACAGACCTTTTCAGGCTCACAGCAGGCCGGCTGCTGCACCTCCAAGCTGCAGAGCGCGCTTGTTACGGGAAGGCCACATGGATGTGTGTGATATCACTGCACAGCTTGCAGCTAGCACTGCGCAGGTCACCCCACATTCAAAGCAGGAAAGCCACTGCACTCTGCAGCTGCAGAGCGCACCTGTTGCCGCTGCTGCTGCAGGGCCTCATGCTCACACTCTAGCTCTCGATGCGCAGCCTGCAGCTGGGACTGCAGCAGATCCTGGCCCGTCTGGGCACTCTGCAGCTCCACGCGCAGAGCCATGATAGTGAGCCGGCTCTCCTCCCCCTCCTCCCTGCAGCAAGGCATCACTACATCAACACTGTTTAGCAAGCTACGCGCTGTTGTGTGAGCTGTCAGGTCCGATGCAGCACCTCAGAACCCTCAAGTTCTGACGCCCTTTTTGCAGCGTCAATGACTGCCCTGCAGCTCCTGCAGTGGGGCTGTGGGCAGTTTTGTGCCTACTGTGGCATGCCAGAATCCCCTGCCTGCAGCACATGGGCACTGCGCTGGCCACATGCGCCAGCTGGCCTGCAGCATGGGAGCGGGCCTGCACCGCACCTGGACTTGCACAGAGCTGCCTCAGCGACCTGAGCCCGTTTGACCATCTGCTGCAGGGGCTGTTCTGCCTCAAGCATCTTTCCTTTCAGTTCCAGCAGGGACTGCTGTGCCTGATGCAGCTGCGCCTTGCAGGTCTGAACCTCCTGATGCGAACTGGTCAGCTGCTGGCGGGCAGCCTCATACTGCCCCTGCAGCGTCTGCAGACAGTGGCAACAGAAAGACTTCTACCTGTAGGCTTGGCGTTCTGTGGTCAGCCTCACACAGCCCCTGCAGCATCTGCAGGCAGTGACAACAGTGAGTCATTGGCCTCTAGTAATGGCTGCTTTGTGTGCAGCCCGCGCAACAGCACCTGAGTATTGACACATGAGCAGGAGATGTATATGCTGGTTTGATGCAGCATCTGGCTTAGCAGTCTGCCAGGGTGACACCAATGTTACAGGCAGAGCAGGTGAGTGGTTCTCTGCCATGCGCACACACCATGGCATGGCAAACACTCAACAACCTTGCCTTGAGCATTAGGTTTGCCTCCAGCTTGAGCTTCTTCTCTGCCTCCACATCTTTCTGGGCCTTGGTCACATCGGCCTTTGCAGCGTCAACATCAGACGTCAGCCTGCACAGCTGCAGCATATGGTCATGGGCAGCTGTGCAGCAATGGAGCAGCCGGCCGCAGAGCTGACTCCAGTGATGTCTCTAGCAGGTCTGCCTGCCTGTTTGCCCCTCCCGTCCCCCCTGTGGAGTTGCCGCCTGGTGGCTGCATCAGGCACATCGACAAAGCTGCACTGCTGCTCGTTGGTGGACGCAAGCCTTGCTTACATGCTGATCTTCTCCCTGAGCGCAGAGGTCTGCTGGGCAGCCAGAGCAGCCTCTTTGCGTGCCCGCTGCATGTCCCCCACCAGATGTGTGAGCTCCCGTTTGCCCCTCTCGGCCTCCTGCAGGCAGCAGCCAAGTGTCCATACTGTCGTCCAGTGCTGGCTGACTCAGGTATGAGCCCCCACACACGACAGTGCAATAAGCCTGGCTCCTCTGCTTGCTTCTGCAAGCCGTATGTCGACTGTCTGACAGCAAGACAAAGGAGCAGCCATGCGTGACAAGCTGCCAGCACCTGCACTTTGGCCTCGAGAGCAGCTGCCTTGGACTCTGCCTGCTCCAAACGCCTCAAGAGGTCAGCAGAGCTGCCCTGCTCCCCAGACAGCTCTGCCATGAGCTGCATTGGTCAGGGCTTGGCCTGAGGCATTGCGCCCATGATCGGCATCAATCAGCAAGCGAGCAGCAGAACCGAACCTGCTGAACCTCATGCTGTTTGTTCATCAGGATGCCTGCAGGGTGGGCATGGAGCTCATGGGCAACAATGTTTGCAGGACATGCACAGCTGATGCAGGTCAGTAAGTGAGCACCACTCATGGCATCATAGTTGCGCTGTACAGCTCCCAGCTGCAATTGAGTAGTGCTGAGCTTGGCTCGCAGGTCCTCCACAGATGACAGCTCCATCCTGACAGGGCGATGGCCTGATTGAGAACTGTGCAAGTCTGGGAAGCAACAAGGAAAGACACCCCCACTATAGAGGCAGACCTAACGGCACAGATTGTAGGGGACCAGAGATGTCTAGGTTGAAGGCAAGGCCTCGTGCAAATCGCAGGGCTGAGCGCCTGTCAGTATGGCGAAAAAGAAGAAGTTTGACCACAATATCTGTATTACGTCATATCACTTTTAAATTCCTTTTTTTGGGAGCTGCAAGAAAGCAGCAGTTGAAGCTGACAGTCGTGCCAGACATCCCCAAGGAATCCCTGACTATCCTGCTGCACTGTAGCAGACTAGTCTAGCACCTGAACCAGCTTCGATGGCTTCAGGGAAGCCAGCCCTGATGGCCCCACCTGCTGCCAGGCCCCCACGCAGGCAGCATGAGGTACTAGAGGAGGATGAGTATGTGCAGCGCATAGAGGCTATCATCCAGCGCGACTTCTTCCCAGACCTCCCCAAGCTGCAGAACAAGCTTGAGTGGCTTCAGGTGAGGCCGGGGAATGTTGCGCAGGAGCATGCATTGTTGCCGCTGGCCCTGAGATGTGCTCAGCATCCAACCTTGTGGTGCAGGCTATGCAAGCTGGCGACCCAGAGCTGATGCGGCAGGCGCAGCTGAACATTGCGCAGCGCAGGATGGGCATCAAGACGCCTGTGGGCGCCACTCCAGGCACCATGGGCGTGCCAGGCACCAGCATCCTACGCTCAGCCCTGCCTCGGGCCACACCTGGGGCCACCCCTGCCTGGGGCGCCACTCCTGGCACAGCTGCAGGTGCGCTTCACAGCAGGTCTCCTGTTGTGCATATTCCTCGCGCTTAGGCTGCAGACTGGCACAGCACTGCCCGCCTCCCATACAGCCCAGACTACCACTTCATGTCGCACATGCTCAGCGCAGCCCCCACTGCACCAGCCAACGCTGCGTGCTTGCTCAGCACACCATTACGCATGTGCAGGTGCAGGCGAGGCAGCAGCTGGGGCACACTTGGGCCCCCAGGACCCTTCACTGGACCGCTTCTTTGCCAAGCACACCGGCGAGGACAACGCAGCCTACCAGGAGATAGCTGAGGCCAGCCGCAAGCGCAAGCGTGATGCCAAGGCCTGGCTATTTGAAGACAAGGGGCCCCAGAGGGGGCCCCTGGCACTGGAAGCGCCGCCGACAGGCAGCAGTGGCAGCACTGCTGCCACAGGTGAAGGGCTGCCACGCCTGGAGGCTTCTGGACAGGCACAGCAGCTGCAGGGGCAGCGCAGGCCCTTTACTGGCGCCTCCCAGTCTCAGCAGCTGGCAGCGCTGCCGGCCGCACCTGCTGCAGGCAGCGACCAGCCAGCGGAGTCAGAGATGTCTGCCGGCCCCTCACAGGCGCAAGAAGGCCCCCCTGGGGTGGCTGTGGCGTTCCAGGGGGAGGCAGGCCTGGAGCCCCCACTTCAGCGGGCAATGGTGCCCAATCCTGGGCGCCCACCCGTGAGCACAGATGACTTCGGCACGGGGGGCCAGACTGACCAGACGCTGACCAGCTGGCCCTATGTAAACAAGAATGCGCTGTACTACGACTCGTCCCAGCGGGATGCTGTGCCGCTGACTGACAGCGAGAAGGCTGCGCTGGTCCAGGGGCCGCCGAAGCAGATCAAGTGAGCCTGTCATGCAGATTTCCAGGGAGGTGTGAACCCGCCGCTCTGTGCACAGGGGGCTCTCAAGTGATGTGAGCTGTCCAGGCGGCTCAGCTGGGCTTGTGCTGCTGTTTCTGCACAGCCTGGACTTGGCTGCTGGGCGGGTGCACCAAGTCACTGTTGCATCACCCTCCAGGCCTCAACATAGCGGACTGACCTCTGCATAGCAGTCTATGATGGCGGCCGCTGCCTTCGCATTGAGGCCCGCCGTGTAAAGGCTTTTCAGAGCTGCAACAGCCGCAGGCCCTCGAGTGCTGCCACAGCCAAGCAACAGCGCCCTGTGTCCTGCAGGCATGCACCTGTACCCTTTGCGCATCAGCGCACTGCAATCATGCTGAGGCGCAGGCACGCTGCCACTTGACTGCAGCCGTTACACCTCGCACTCTGCCATCCCACACACTGACATGTTTCCAAGACACCACCGACGTTCTGCGATCCTGCAGGCAAGCAGTCAGGGGTCTGCGAGCAGTGTCAAGCAAACCTCGCAGCTCCCCCAGCGGCAGCCCCTTGCTCCCCCTGCAAGCATGCAGCCATGTGCATGCACCTGCAGCATCTGGTGCACTGCAGTCAAGGCAGAAAGGCAGCTCAGCAGCTCCATGATCCTCCTGCAGGCACGCAGCCACGCGCATGCGTCCAGAGGACGAGGCAAGTGAGCCCGCTCCTGGCGGAGGTCAGAAGCCGCGTTATGAGGTCATGGCCACCCCCTCGTTTACGCCGGGCCCAGATGAGTCCCCGCTGATGACGTGGGGCGACCTGGCAGGCACGCCTCTCAGGCTGGAGGCAGAGGACGACATCCATGTGTCGGCAGGGGAGGCAGGCAAGCTTTGTTCCTCCTCATGCTGTGTAGGCGTTGGTGGCAGAGGCAAGCAGTGGGCAGGCTTGACTTCTGGCATGGCATGCACAGTCCAGGCGCAGCAGGCAAGCGCACCTTCTGGCATCTGGCCTCCTGCTCTGCTGCGCACGCAGTCTGTCATGGGGGAGAAGGGGCGGGTACAGACTTGCAGTGACAGGCGGCCGACAGAAACAACACTTATGTCCAGGCAGCGGAGCCACGCAAGCAGTACTTTGTGTGGTTGCTGGGTGTTGGCACGCTTGTTGGAGCAATGTGCAGCCTGCTTGTGCCTGAGCAGGTGCTGGGAAGGTGAGGCCACTATGCTGCATCTGACTTGAGCTATGAGGCTAAAGGCAATGTACAAGATCCGACTTTGCATCAGGCAGCCAGTGTCTCCGTGCATGATGGTGATGGTTGTTATCCTTCCGGTGCTGCCAGGTACTGGGCTGCATGTGGCTGAGCGAGTGTTGGGGAGCAGTATCATGGTGCAGTGCAACATGGCTTGTGTTCTGTTGAAGATTGCGGGGCCTGATGGATGCCCATCCACAGTAGGGCAGGTTGGAAAGGGCCAAAGGAGTCGACTTTGCAGTGCGCCCGCTACAGCAGGGGAGTCAGGCAAGCAATGCTATCAGTTTCATCAGCCCCTGTGAAGCCACCCGCATCTTCTCAACTGCCTGTCACACGGGCTGCCACTTTCACGATTAGGGAGCTGCAGACAAAGGGGTCAACAGACTCAGCTAAGACACTGAACCTGCTTTCTGACTGCATTGATGCATGAGCTGTGCCGCATTATAAGCTCAAGGAGGTCCTGGCAGGATCTCAACGCTCTCACTCACGTCTGACCATTGCATGCACAGCATGCAAGGCTGTGTAGATAGTAATCAGAAAGATGGGAGTTGTTCTGGCTGGTTTCAAAGTAGGCAGGATGCCCTGCATAAGGGGCAGGCGTCTATGTCATGGTTGAGTGGGAGAGAGGGCTTCAGACCTTTGTAACAGGCTTTGCTGCACATGTATGTAATTGCAAGTCCCTCGGGACATTGCATGTCCTATCAGCAAGTCATGCTGAAAGGTAGCCAGCTCTCGTGGGAGTGCACTCCAACAAGCCAGTGGCTGCTCTTTTCCCATACAAGCCGCACGCCAGTTCACTTATTGAGCAGCCCTCGTGCGGCCTGCAGGTCCTGCCTTTGCCATGACTGCCCAGCCCCGCCGTGACGAGCTGGGGCGCAGCATGGCTCAGAAGTCAACAGCCTCCCTGAAGCGCCGCTCGGAGTTGCATGCCACCACACCCCTGCGCCAAGCGCTTCAGGCAAGCATTGTGGCCCTCATCTGCCAGTCTGTGGCCCATTGCCTCGCAAGTCCCTCCCTGAGTTGATGCGATATTGCACCCAGCAGTTCTCAGAGCTCAGCATCTGTGTTTCCGCTTGATGCTGGAACCACCACATTCCACTCTCAAGCCCTCTGTCGACACTGGCTGATGCAGCAAGCACGCGTGATGCAGGGTGCAAGGTCCACAGCCACACGCGGCATCCGCAAGGTGGCAGGCACTCCCTCTCGCCTGTCTGCGGCAGGCAAGCGCCTGGCGTCCAACCTCAGGGGCAAGACCAGCGCCGCTGACAAGCAGCTTCGAGCCAGCTACACTGCGGGGACGCCATGTATGTGCTCTGCCTTGCATGTTGTGCAAATGACTCTATATGGTGCTGCACAGCATTATTGAGGTCTGAACAGCCATTGACACTCATGTGGCGCTTGGTTGCTTGTTTAACAATGCTTACATGTACTTACTATGTGTCTCTCCTCTTGCAGCTCGGAAACGCCCAGACACTGGAGAGTGGGGCGCATCGCCTACGCCTGTGCCCTGGCGGAGAGGCCGTGCCAGCACCCCAGTTGTGCACCCAGGCCGCATGGCCCAGGCTCAGCCATCTGCTGCAGCAGTGCAGGCACCAGTACTTCCTGCTCCTGATGCCAACATCACAGACAATTTGCTGCAGATATAAGCCGCAATGGTTCCCGACCCCCTCCCCTCCCCTCCCCTCCCGTCATTCTTGCCCACATTTAACTGCACCTGGCACTTCTGAGCAGAAGCTCCTCTTTGCTGAGTGACAAGACGACCATGCATGTAACACTGATAGGTCCACTTAATGCTTGCACATTGTGGGGTCTTGATCAATGCTTAGATTCTGGTGTTGCCAATGCTCCCACCCTTTGGGGAACTCAGCTAGCTTATGTGTGGCCTCACATCTGACGTCTGAGCGCTGAGGCAGTGCACAAGCAGTCAGCATGCAGAGCCTCACCTGACGCCATGGGCCTTGCCTACCTTGCACTCGGCTTTTTACTTCTAAGCGGTCAGCTTAAATTCAATACATGCTGGCCCTCCTGCTGAGCCTGCATCTTGCAAATTGCAGGGCAGTGATCCAGGTACACCTGAGAAATTCTTAGCAGATGCAGCTCATGTTTGAGGGTGGGGGCAGACAGGTCCCTGCACTGCAGCTCACATCACCTGCTAATCCATGGACACCCAACCTGGTGGTTGGTCAACCTGCTTCACAACGCCGCCGCCATCATTGCTTGTCTCTACATAATTCCGACCTTTATCTGCACCAAGCTGCACGGTCAAAGATCAATTGAAACAGCCACATGCTGATGATAGTGGTGGAGCTTGGTTTGCGGCACAGATTTAGAACTGATGGTATCAGAGAGCAGTTTCAGCCAGCAGCTGAGTCTGCTGACCCTGAAGATGAAGATGAGGTGTTAGCGCTTCCACTGAGCCAAGCACCTACAGGCCATGATAGGGGACTGGCAGCCATGCAGACAATTGTTGCAGTGGCACAACACTGGCAGGTAGCCTGCGGAGGGTACAGGGTTGCTGGATCCAAATCACCTGCACACTTGGACCAGTCTGCCGTCACCACAAACACTTTAATATCCAAGCCCACTGTTCAAAAAGTCTGGTGCCACCAAATCTGGTAGCCAGCGCAGGCCCCGGTCCCACCTATGCTGTGTCTGCAAGTCTGCATGCGTCTTGCGAAAAGCGAGGAGACGGTATCATCCTGAGCACTATGCGCCTGGCAGGATTTGAACCTACGCGTGTTGCCACAACAGATTTCAAGTCTGCCTCCTTAACCACTCGGACACGATTCAGTGTTCAACAAACCACCAGTGTGAACTTTCTTTCCGTACATACGGAAATTTTTTGAGCGAAATGATCCCCACCATTGACCTGAAGCCTGAGGCTCCCGCTGAGATAGCAATCGACTTGAAGCTCACATGACGAGGGGACTGACAAGTTAAAATGTCACTTGTCACAGCCTGCAGACACAACAATTAGTTGGCACATCTAGGTTTTGAGATACAAATAAAACAAAGCCTGGCATGCAATGCTGGTCACTTGCTCGGCTGCACCGGAGAAGTATGGCATCACCGTGGTGGGTGGAGGTGCTGCCGGCCTCACTGCAGCCTACTTTGCTGCTCAGACCAGGAGTGCTCCTGTCACAGTGCTGGAGAGGACAACTGAGCCAGGGAGGAAGATCCTGATCTCAGGGGGCACTCGCTGGTGAGTGGCCCTTGGCTTCTGCCAAGCGTGAACAGTTGGCAGCTACCTTTTAGCCCTCTGCGTGACCCCATGCAGCAATGTGCTGCCCATGGATATCCAGCTGGAGCGCGACTTCTATTCACAGAGCAGCAAATCAGCACTGCGGGCCGTTTTCAGGAGCTGGACACTGGATCAGTGCAAGCACTGGCTGGAACAGGACCTGGGCCTGCAGCTGGCCTCAGAGCCAGGCACAGCCAAGTGGTTCCCCGTCAGCAACAGCGCCAAGGAAGTGCGCAACAGGCTGGTGGCTGCCTGCAAGGAGCAGGGGGTCAGGTTTGTTGTTGGCGCCAAGGTGGATGACTTGGCTCAGCAGGCAGATGGAGCCTGGCAGTGCCGCCTGACAGACGCCATGCAGCCACACCTGGCTGACAGAGTTGTAGGTACCCAGCTGCTGCTGCTCTGGCTGATAATTCTGAGTTGCACCTTATCCAGGCTGCTCCTTACATCTGTACAGGTGCTTGCCACCGGCGGCTTGTCTTTTCCTGTGCTGGGCACTGATGGGCTGGGGCACCGCATCGCTGAGCGGCTGGGCCATGCGCTGCACCCCTGCTACCCAGCACTGACCCCACTCACAGGCAGCCATCCGGCAGGGCAGCAGCTGGCAGGTGGGTCTCCGGCACAAGCGAAATCAAGGCCTGTTTCCAACGTGACATGTATCTTATGTTGTAGGTGTGTCCCTGTATGCTGCACAGCTGGCCGCCTCCCTCAAGGGCAAGAAGAAGGCCCTTGCCCAAGCGGAGCGATCAGCCATGCTATTTACGCACAAGGGCTACAGTGGCCCCGCAGTCCTGGACCTGTCTCACCATGTCACCATGGCTTTGGAGAACCAGACACAGCCAGTCCCAGGTCAGCAAAGTTCTGGCAGGCTCCTCACCTTGCATTGGAAATGCACTGCACAGCATCAACAGCTGACTGTCCATCTGCAGCCATCAGAACGAACTGGCTGGGGCAGCCCCTGGAGCACTGGCAGGCCCTCCTGCAGCAAGGAGGCCCTGCATCTGCACAGGCAGTCCTGCGCAAAGCTGGTTTGCCACAGCGACTGGCAGAGGCTCTCTGCCGGGAGGCAGGCTGCAATAATACACTCTTGTCCCAGCTGAAAAAGGTTTGATGTCGACTCTTGCTCAAATGCCATTTGAGGTTGCAGCAGATGTTGTATGAAGTCATCAGAGCTCAAGCTTCCAAGAGCTGCTGTGAGCATCTGATGGGTGTCCAATGAACGCCCCTCTCTTCTGCAGGAACAGCGCCTCAAGCTCCTGCAGCTGCTGACTGCCTATGAGCTTCCCATCACTGGCCACCAAGGCTATGCTAAAGCAGAGGTGACAGGGGGCGGTGTGCCCTTGTCTCAGATTGACTGTGCCAGCATGGAGTCCAGGCTTGCCCCAAATGTGCACCTCTGTGGTGAGATCCTGGACGTGTTTGGCAGGATTGGCGGCTTCAACTTTGCATGGGCCTGGTGGTCTGGCAGGGCGGCTGGGCTTGGTGCCAGCAGATGAAGGACTCAGCAATTCATCATTTCATTGTTTTTAAACTTGACAGAAGTCTCATTGTTTTGCTTGCGCTTCTAGCTGTCGGCATACAAGTTAACCAGATCTATCACCGCCAAGCTGGGCTGAACCAGGGCGGTGATGGCACTGCACTGTGCCTCTGTATGTCACCGCTCAGGATAGCTGCAGGCAGGGGTAAACGCTGGGTCAGCAGCTAAGAAGCAAGTTGCATGTAATGCAGATAGCAAGCAGAGTCAGACTCACAGCAGGTCCTTGACGTCCCAGTCCTCAAAGCTGCCGTCGGGCAGGTAGCGCCTTACAGTGAAGGGGATCTTGCCTTCCCGCAGCTCCTTCATGGCAATCTGCAGGGACACGCTTGGAATGCTGAACAGCAGATCAAGGATGCATTCGGGGCTTGGACGGCACAGTAAGGTGCCAAGATGCGGCCAACGCTGCTCATGGCCCAAAGGGATCCGTGTGATCTGTCTCCAGAGCGTCATAGCGCACCTCAAGAGGATCGGTCTCGTCGTTGACTTCCACCATGATGGGGGCATTCATGCTGCAGCATAAACAGCAAGCCAGGTGAGCAGCGGGAGGAGCACCATGAGGCCTGCTTATTGAGCAGCTGTGAGACACAGCAAGTGACTGCCTCTCAGGTTGCTGCCATGCCATGCTGGGCACAGCCTCAACAGTGCTGACCTGATCTGCAGGGCTCGCGTCCCCAGGATCCTGGCCCGTTCATACTTGGTCATAAACCGTGTCGTGACCTTGGGTTTGTCCAGCCCTGACTGCTGCAGCTGCTGGTCCGTCCGCACCTCGCTATGAGGTCCTGCGAACAGGACGGCCCCCTCAGTCGATGCTGGGTGCAGAATGCACCTCACACCAGAAGCACACGCCCAGCGCAGTGTGCTCACCCCTTGGCCCCTCATCCATGTGCTCATCACCATCCTGGTCCCCATCTCCGTCCTCTTCGATCTGGGGCTGCACATGACTAGGAGCCAGTGAAACCACAGTCAGATGCTAAGCACTCAAGTACAGTAGCACGCCGCACCTCCTCCTGCTCTTCAAAGACATCCTCCACGCCCATGGCCTCATCATCACTGCAGACAGAGGCCAGACATCAAGTCAGCCTTTGCCCATGGAATGAGCAGGATGTGCGCTCTCGAGAGCTCACTCATAGCCTTCGTCTGCCATAATTCCTGCCAAGGGCTGAGCACGTCGCTGCTGATGCGCAGGTGGATGGTGGGTCAATCTCTGGTGGGTCAACCACTTCCTGCCACCGCCACCAGGTCAGCACTTCAGATCGTCAATCGAGCATTTGCGATACACGGTCCCCAAAGGAAGGAGGCTTAGACAGGTTGTAGGGCAGCCATCATGGGGCTGACCCTGTTTGGCAGCGGCTGGAGAGCATTCAAATGTGAGCTTGCAGCTGCATATGCTGGCGTCCCCTTGAAGGTAGCCCCCTTCACAGTGGGCATCACAAACGAGACTCCAACTTTTCGGCAATGGAGTCCTGGTGGCAAGGTGCGTACTTGACCTGTGACTGAGCACGCTGATGGCTTGCACGTCAAACAATGGTACACCAGGGTTAGTTCCTGGCATCAAGCAACTGCCAGCTCTTGTCACTCCTTGTCAGCTGAGCCCCAAGCCTCTCCCCCCAGCCCAGATCAGTCACTGTCTGTGCTAATGTTGCAGTGGCCTGTGCTCCTCACCCCAGACGGACCCATCCTAGAGAGCTCTGCTATCAGCAGGTGAGTGTCACTTTGCAGAGCTCAGAACCCCTGCCGTGCAGCCTGCTCGAGCCTGCCCTCCCTGGCTGCAGGTACCTGGTAGAGCAGGGCAATGATGGCAGCCTTTACCCTCAGCCCCTGTCCTCAGGTGGGGTTCACACTGGCTTCAGGCTGCCTGATGGCCTCGCTGGCATCATCATTGGCTGCTCCTCTGGTGTGATTTCCCCGAAACGGAGTGCCGCTGATGCAGCCCCAAAGATGTGCCCACGGCGCTTGCAGCAATGTATCATTGCGCAGTGCCTCAGCACAGCACCCTGCAGCAACCTCCTGCGCACACTGCCACCGCATACATAGCTTTAAGCGGATAGAGATCAAGGGTTGGCTTATTTGGCCTGTCAGTGGCATGAATCAATTTCTGCTCCCACCCTGCAGGGAGCACTGAGCGCGCGGTGATCGATGCGTGGGTGGACTGGGCTTTGCAGTTTGACAACATCACTGAACAACTGGTCTACCCCATGCTTGGCTTTCGTACTCACAACAAGCAGGCGGCTCAGCAGGCTCTCGCCAGCTTGGGCAAGTCCCTGGAAGCTTTGGACACTCACCTGGACTGCAGGACATACCTGGTTGGGGAGAGGGTGACCCTGGCGGACGTGGCAGTTATCTCCCACATGCTGTGCCTGTACCTGGTGGTGAGCTGGCTGTGAAGCACTGAAATGTTTTAGGAATCATCATTTAGCAGGCAGCCACTGGCCACGTGCCACAGCCTGTGCCTGTACAAGGCGGTAAGGTGGTGGAGCAGTTACTTGTTGCTTAGAATCGCGGACGCGATATTTGCTATGCTGCCTTTTAGAAAGTGACTGCAGGAAGGTGGCTGCATCATGCTGCACTGCTTGATCTGCCTGCAGGCAGGTGTTAAAGCTGCAACATGCCCGAGGCTTGCTGCTGCCACCTCTGTGCTGCAGAATACACTTTATGCTCTCAGCACCTGCAGCTTGCCTCTTTTTTGGAGTGGTATGCAGCATTCGTGCGTCCTGTGGAAGCCAGACAGAGAGCCAAGCACCACGTGTTGGTGTTATTGCCAGCTATGCAGCAGGCACACTGCATGTGTCGCATGAGCTTCAGTCTTGCAAACTCAGCAATCCTCCTCTGATTGCTAGGGGTCCTTAGGGTAGCTACAGCATTGTTTTGGCACTGCCACTGCAGGTGTTTGACACCAAGCTACAGCAGAAGCATCCCCATGTGGCCCGCTACCTGTTCAACATGTACGGCCAGCCTCAGGCACTTCTGCTGCTGAAGCAGCAACTCAAGCCGCCTGCCAAGGCGGCACACTATGTCCCGGAGAATGGGAACGGGGTCTTGGGGCCAGGGTCCAACCATCTGGCCCCCATCATGCAGCTGTCTGAGCAGCCATGGACAGGTGTGTGTCGGGCTTGCACCGCATATGTCACCTAGCTAGGTTTGTACATGATCGGCCACATCATGCACCTGTTTGTGGAGGTGGTCGGGTGCTTCCCTCAGACAGGAGGACCCCGGGGCGTTGAGTCAGTTCCCGCTGGCTTGTCAGTTGTTTGCCTGAATGCTCTGTGCCCTGTATATGGGGCAGAGCGGCCATCGCTGCACCCAAATGCTTGGCCTTGTACAGGATCCCACACAACTCCGCGCTGCTGGCTGCAGGGGACAGGGTGCGCGCCGCCTTTGTGGAGTTCTTCCAGACCAAGGGCCACACTCAGGTGCCATGCCATGCCATGAGTAATATGCTGCTGCATGACAGGAGATTCCTTCCACATGTGCTCTGGCTTGGCGGTTAGCGTTCCGATAAGCTACCTCTGCAGAGCTTCCCTCTCTATTACGGACAGTTTGCATTCTCAGGCTGCTTCCAGAATATGTCCATGCCATCTCTGCTGAGCCACAGTCTTCCGCATGCTGCACCAGCTCACGAGTATTACAGCTGCTCTCCGCAGGTCCCCTCCAGCAGCGTGGTTCCCCACAATGACCCCTCCCTTCTATTTGCAAATGCGGGCATGAACCAGTTCAAGCCCATCTTCTTGGGCACCGTGGACCCCAACAGCGACTTCTCACAGCTGCGCCGCGCCTGTGACACTCAGAAGGTGGGCGCCTGCTGCTGCTGCACGACTGCCAGGGACCGACTCCTCCTGCGCTTGCTGCAGAGTGCCACTCAAAGCTTCTGTCTTGGCCCAGTAACCTCTTCGGGACGCAGCACCCAGTCAAGTTCCCCCATGCAAGAACTTTGCTGCAGTGCATCTGCTGAGGGTAGCATCCAGCAAGGAAGCCTGCTGCTCGGCAGCAGCAGGCCAGTGTAGCCAGCACAGTATGCTCTCATTGAGACCCAACGGTGCCGTTTTGCTGCAGTGCATCCGCGCTGGTGGCAAGCACAACGACCTGGATGATGTTGGCAAGGATGTATACCACCACACCTTCTTTGAGATGCTGGGCAACTGGTCCTTTGGGGACTACTTCAAGAAGGAGGCCATCAACTTTGCCTGGGAGCTGCTCACGGTGAGCCTGCTGTTCTGCTGAAGGGAATGGACACTGTTTGAATTGGGACTGCCTGCCTTGAGGAGCCTAGCCGCAGCTGCTCAGCTGATTCACTAGTCTGAACCATGCTTATCTGTTGTCAAAGCAAGCTGGAATTGTGCTACTTGCTGGTGCCTGCAGGAAGTGTACGGGCTCTCATCGGACCGTTTGTATGCAACCTACTTTGGAGGCGATGCCAAGCTGGGGCTTTCTGCAGATGAGGAGGCCAAGCAGATCTGGCAAGTGCTGTTGGAGTCGAGCTTGCTGCTATTTCAGCAAGCGGGGCTTTTGTGCTCATGTTGCTGCAGCGCAGATGTTGCGCTGCCACCAGTCCTGTTCATGTGGACAAGATGGAGCTGCACAGTCACCACGTGCAGGCTTTGTTGCATGCCTACATGTTTCAGCCCCTGTGCAACTAGAGCCTTGGCTGCACCAAAGCTCTAGCACCTGGTCATGCTGTCCTGTGAGCAGCTGAAAGGAAGCAGATTTCGGCCTGAGTACCCAGCCTCTGACCCCAGGAAGTGAAGACCAGCGGCTATCTGCAATCTACAGCACCTGCACAGACAACAAGTGCTACTTGCTTGCGCATGTAAACGTCCTCGTCCTTTGTGCACTCAACTTCCTGCCGGTCAGCTGCAGCACCTGCAGGAGCCCCATGCCACCCTGCCTGGAATCTGGGTCCTGGTGGTAGAATTCCTGGGCACATCCATGCGGCGTCTGCAGGCTGCAGCACCTGTGTGTAGAGTGGAACTGCGCCTTGCATGCAGGCAGCTCCAGCTGCAATCTGCAGCCAATTGCCGCCTTGAATAGGGACATCACACCCTGATATACATTAGGCAAGCTATCTGACCCCACCTGCTGCCTACAGGCTGGAAGCTCTGCCCATGAAGCGCGGCCGCCCTTCCATTTGCTAGCATAACCCTGGCACACACCTAGCTTCCTGCCTGCAGGCTGCAGCACCTGCCTGCAGAGCGTGTGCTGCCCTTCGACTGCAAAGACAACTTTTGGGAGATGGGGGACCAGGGCCCCTGCGGCCCCTGTACTGAGATTCACTACGACCGTATTGGGGGCCGCAACGCTGCCTCCATGGTCAACATGGATGACCCAAATGTGCTGGAGATCTGGAACCTGGTTTTCATACAGGCAAGCCTATTTTTCACATGCAGTCTGGCCAGAAGCCAGGCTCCGGCAAGTGGGCACCACTCCAAATAAGGCAGCAGCAGGTGTTTACTGGGGCCCTGTGTGTTGCAGCGTCACAAGCACTGGACTGCAGGGCAGCCACAAATGAGAAGGTGCAATACACATGTGCAGTAGGTCTGGAACTTCATAATCATGCAGGCCGCTGCCACTTGAGTGTTAGTAAAGCAGGCCTGGGACACTTAGGGGTTTAGCAGAAGGGACGGGTTGTGCTGAGGGCATGAGGTCAAGGTCTGGCTTGCGCAGCCTGCACATCCCCCTTTCACACCCACATTTTGCAGTATGCCAGCAAACCACAGTAGTGATGCTGTGCTTGACCACTGACTGCATCTGTTCTGCGCGCAGCCCATACAGGTGCCCAGGCGTTGCCTCTTTTGTGCTGACTTGTCCATGCCAGACAGGTTCATCTCCTGAAGGCTCCTTCTCGGACTGCAGCACATCTGTAACACCCCGCGCTCACTGCCTGCAACTTGCCAGCTAGCTGAAGACACTGCCTTCCATGATGGCGCCAACGGGCATGCCAGCCAAGCTTGACTCTTGAGCCTCCTCTGACATCATCTTATCTGCCTGCAGTACAACAGGGAAGCAGATGGATCCCTGAAGCCCCTACCCAATCAGCACGTGGACACAGGCATGGGCATGGAGCGTGTGACCTCAATCATGCAGAATAAAGTGTCAAACTACGCCACTGATGTGTTTGGTGAGCTAGCAGCTGCGTCCTGCAGACTAGGGTCTTCAAAGTTTGTCGCCAATGTGCTTGGTGAGCGCAGCAGCAGAGGAGTCCACAGTCTGGTAGATTCTCTGCATTGGCCCTTTGACAGACTGGCTGGTTCCTTTGCATTGGCCTCTTGACCATCTGCATGCTGCATCTGATACTGTGCAGTGTGTGCATGAGTCGGGCAGCCTGCATGTTGCAAACAAGCAACATTGGCTGACAGGCATGACAGTGGCACACTCAGGGCAGCAAAGCTAGTTCATGCACTTTGAGTGTGCTCCCTGCCCTACAGAAGCACTGCACTGCTTCTAGAGCTGCGGCGCCTGCTGCATTCCCTGGTTGCCAGTCAATGTCATCTGTTGCAGTCTGCCTGACAGCAGGGCTGTGCAAGTCACCCTTTTGGTTGCCTATAGGAGTGTTGAAAAGGGCACATGCTGCACCTGCAGGGCCAATCTTTGAGCAGATCCAAAAGGCCACCGGTGCAGAGGCCTATACTGACAGAGTGGGCAAGGATGATGTAGGGGGCAAGGACATGGCCTACAGGGTGGTGGCAGACCACATTCGGACGCTTTCCTTTGCCATTGCTGACGGGGCCCGGCCTGGCAATGAAGGTGTGTCATCTGTATGATGAGACGACTTGGGCAGCTGCCTGGGTCCGATGTGACTGCCAGCCTGAGGGGGTGCATTGAGCACCAACATTGTTCGGTGTGTGCAGCATGCTTGCTGCCAACTCTGCTGCAGGCATCGCTGCTGTGCTACCTGTCTGCACATACAGAGCATCTGCCTAGAGCTTGCAGCCTGATGACCTGCGGTGCTGACGTGCTGCACAGTCGGTCATTGCTGTTCGCGTGCTTGCTGCAGTCAGCACTACTGCCCAGCTACCTAACTCACCCCCAAACCCTTTCAGATCAAGCCTTTGGGTCACGATTGCACCACCTTGTAGGCCCATTTAGGTGCACAGCCTCTCACTGGGCCCATGCCTGTTGTAAGGGTGACCATGCCCGAGCTGAATGCCATGGGCTGGCGCGTTGCAAACACAGCTCACCTGCGCAGACAGCTTACCTGGGGGGTGCACCTTGTGCTGATGCATATGTCAGCCTCTGGCTTCACTGCTATCTTGCTCAACCATGCAATGACTGCTGCAGGGCGCGACTATGTCCTGCGCCGAGTGCTGCGGCGCGCAGTGCGCTATGGCCAGGACACACTCAAGGCCAAGCCTGGATTCTTCCACAAGCTGGTGGACTCTGTGGTCAACTCCATGGGAGGGTTCTACCCTGAGCTGGTGGAGGCTCGCCAGATCATCTTTGACACCCTCAGGTGCACTTTCCTCTGTTGTCAATCAGCAAGAAGGCTCTGCCCACTCCCAGTGGGGATGACATGGCTGCCATGAAAGGACCAGCTCTGGTATTGAGCCAGCCAGTGGTAAGGTACTGCTCCAGGTTCTCAGATTCCCCGGACCTCGACTCTAAGCTGGTAGTCCTGACCACCATTGACACCCCTGCTTTGTGTGTACATGCAGCATTACCTGTTTGGACCATCGCTTGCCACTCAAGGCTGGGCCCCAGGTTTCTGAGCTGGGCTTTGAGATCTGCTTTTGCGGTCAACGAGCCAGGGGTGGGCCCTGCCTTGTGCTGGTGCAGGCCTGACCACCCTTGGCAGCCTCAGGCCCCTCGTGTCTGGGTCAGGGGGCAGCCCTGAATGCCAGTGCTGATGACCACACGCATCCTGGCAGTGTTGACACTGCAAGCCTCGATACAGCGGGAAGCTCCTGGGCCCTGGCATATCCCTGCAGAGCCAGCGCACCTAACCTCTGCAGGCAGCGTTGCATAGCTGATGTTGCAGGTGTCTGGTCTGCTGTGCTGCTGCTGCTGCTGCCCCTGCACAATTGGCCCAGCTCTGTCCTGCGCATAAGCTTGCCCTCTGAAAGCTGCAGTTACCGCTTCCCCACAACGAGCAGTTTATGCTGGCCCGCCACCCCTAGCATCTCCTTTGCAGTCACTGCCTTTTTGTACTCTCTGTGCAATTACCTTGCAGGGAGGAGGAGTACAGCTTCAACAGGACCCTGGACAAGGGCATTGCCCGCCTGAAGAAGGCTGCAACCGCCACCACAGAGACCGGCGGCAAACAGATCTCGGGAGCAGACGCATTTGAGATGTGGGACACTTATGGCTTCCCGCTGGACCTGACTGTGGTAGGTGGCTTTTTGTGCCTTGTATATATGTGGTACACTCGCCAACAATGGCTGAGTCCCACTGGCGTTGGTCACTGTGTGCTGGCTGAGTCTGAGCTGTGTGGGACAATCTGAGTCTCCTGCTGGCCATGATCACTGTTGTACAGGGTGTGGTTTGAAGCACTTTGTGGCTTTCCGATTGACCCGAAACTTGGAACTGTTAGTTACTTGCTTGTGCTGGGTGTATGCACAGCACAGCTGCTGAGCTGAACCATGTGCGCTGGTCTGGGAGCCTCAAGCAGCCCTTCAGCTGCCTTGTGGACCGCCACTGCGTGGCTGCATGTGTCGCGCCATCCTATCTGCTGTTTGCTCTGGGTGAGCAGCTGGCCCAAGCTGCAACATCAGACAAGATGCAGCGTGAGACACACTCATATTGCTGACTGCAGTTGATGGCCGAGGAGCAGGGGCTTACAGTGGATGAGCAGGGCTACCAGACGTGCATGCAGCAACAGAAGGAGCGGTCCAGGGTGAGAGACCACCTTCTGACAGTGGCTGCCCTGGCAGGAGTGCATGTTTGGTGTCACATGCATGGATGAGTAGGCTTGCTCATTACAGATAGCACCAGCAGGACCATCAAGGGTGAAGGACAAGCTTTTGCTTGCATGTTGCTTGCTGCATGTGCACGTGCAGAGGACAGGGAGCCAGGAGCAGCACGCTGTCTTTGGTGTCCCACATCTGAGTGCTTGACACGCTCAATGTGGGCGGCAGCTGTGAACGTGAATTTGCCGCAGGTCTTGAGCTGCTGTGCCACACACAATGGTCATGCTGCCTATGCACAGCCTGGCCCACCTACAGCCTTGGGCAGCATCACTACCTGTTGCTCTTTGACATGACGAGCAGGACTTAAATTTGCACTTTGGCGCTGCAGGCTGGGAAGAAGGCTCTGGGTGGCGCAGCGCTTAAATTCCAGGCTGAGGCCACTGCCAACCTCAGGAAGGGTGGCGTAGACGTTACAGATGACAGCCCAAAGTATGTCAATCGTGACATCAAGGTCAGGCTGTGGGCTGCTCCAGGGCGGTGCCGCAAAGCAGGGCATGTGGTCCAGGCCTGGTGGCGGAGACTACTGGAGACTGGATGGCGTGCTGCCTCGCTGTGCTTGTAGAGTGGAGGCTTGTCTGATGCACTGCAAAAGCTGCCTGTCCCCTGGAGGCTACCCTCCAACGGGTTGCACCAGCTGTGGCTTTGTCAAGCCACAAAGCTGTCTGCTTGTTGTTGGTCCTGCCTGTTTCCTGCAGATAATTGACAAATGCTGTGCTGGCTGGCTCGCAAGCTTTGTTGCATGCCAGCTGCTTGCTGCGGTAACAAAACTGCAGGCAATCTCCCCTGCAGGCAACAGTGAAGGCGGTGCTGGCAACCTCAGGGTATGTTGACAGCACCCAGGAGGCAGGGGATGGACCTGTGGGGCTGGTGCTGAACCGCACGAGCTTCTACGCCGATGGCGGGGGCCAGGCCACTGATGTCGGCGTGATCGCTGGCTCCAGTGGAAGCCTGGATGTGGAGCATGTTGAGGTGAGGCTGCACTGGAATGTGTGGTGCCTGTGGCAGCAAGTGCTGAAGGATGACGTGTGTCGTCGTATGCTGGGACCCAGCAGGGGATTGTCTGATCTGAGAAGCTGTCAGGCCGACACTGATGGCCAGGCAGGCTCTGATGCTGGCCAGTGTGCTGGGCCCAGTGGCAAATTGCAGGTGGAGCAGATGAGGTGCGCTGCGCTAATTTGGGACATGGTGAATTGCAAAGGCGAGGTACTTCTCACTTGCAGTGTGAAGGCCCTGATATGGAGCCCATGGGCTTGAATCTTGCTTGCCAGAAGTGCGGCAGAGGAGGTGTGAGTAGGCAGGTTGGTGCCTGGGTGTGAATCATGTCTCTGGGTGTCTGTTGAGTGCTGCTTACCGGGCAGATGCAGGATGTCACTGCGGCTATGTCACAGCACTCCACCGCTGGTGTAGGCAGCAAAGCATTGTACCGAGTTGCACTGCTTCTCACCTTGAATGCGCGGCCACCCTCTGCTGGTGCTGTACGCTGCAGCGGGCTTGTGCTGCACGCCGGGCAGGTGCAAGCTGGTGATGCAACCATCTCCGCCTCCACCACCCTCCACTGCTGCTGCAGGCTGCAACTGGCTCTGTGCTGCACAGAGGGCAGGTGCAGGGTGCAACACAGCCACCCCTCTCTGACACCCCTCCCTGTGCTGCTGCAGGCAGCAGCAGGCTTTGTGCTGCACAGAGGGCAGATGCAGGACGGTGCTGCAGGGATCCATGTGGGTGACATGGTGACTTGCTCTGTGGACTATGAGCGGCGCCGGCGTATCATGCCCAACCACACATTTACCCACGTGCTCAATCTGGCGCTGCGGGAGGTGCTGGGGGACAAGGTGGACCAGAAGGGCTCTGAGGTGGACCCCTCCAAGCTCAGATTTGACTTCAACCATGAGGTGGGTCATGTGCTCCAGAAGGTCCGGGAAACATGTGTTACCTGCTGCTGTGCTGGCAGGGTCTCCATAGGGAACTGGCAGACGGCCTTGGATGCAGCAGTCTGTGCAGGTATGCCGGGGATAGACTGGTGAAGTCCCCCAGCTCAGCCCAACTTCCACCATATGCATGGGCTTAGGTGTCTTGTCTTCTCGTGTACATGTGCTGGGCAGTGTTGCTGGCAGCGGGCCCAGCCATGGTGCATGTTGGCGGCAGGCCTGGCGTCTCCTGGCTGCCCATCCTGGTGGGGCCACTTGGGGCAGGCATGGCGGGCATCAGGCCTGGAAATGGTGCATGTTGGCGGCAGGCTTGCGGTCTCCTGGCTGCCCGTCCTGGCGGTGCCACTCATGGCAGGCATGCCTGCTGGGTGTACCCTGAGCAGCCTGGTTCAAGGCCTGGGGGTGCCGGACTGACAGCACCCTTTGCCTCTCTGCTGGAGGGTGCAGGACGGGGCATGCACGTGCCTCAGCTTGGCACACCTTGGCAGCACCCTCAGCTGCCTTCAGTCTGCTGGCTGCAAGCGCTGTACGTATGTCCCCCTCCCCATGATCTCTGGCAACTGCAGCTGTGCCACTGTCTGATGGCAGAGTGGTGCAGCCACCCTGGCACATGCTCTGTCATGGCCCCAAGGCTTGCCCACTCCATGGTGCAGGGCGTGGTGGATGCAGGCAAGCTGCAGCAAATTGAGGCCATGTGCCGCAAGACTGTGCAGCAGCATCAGGAGGTCTACACCAAGCCCGTCAGCCTGGCCCTGGCTGAGCAGATCAATGGTGAGGCTGGTTCTGTGCTGTGCAGTACCATGCTGCAGTACTGATGCTTCTGACTTGCTTTGTGGCTGAGCAAATCTTGATCCTACAGTCCTTGGGCTTTGCCCAGCAACAGCCATCACTGTACAAGCAGATTGCCCCTGAGGTCAAGCGAGCACGATGGTGCCTGGAGTCGGCTGCAGGGCACTCCATGCTAAGGGAGCAAGCCACATTCAAGCTAAGCATGTAGTTGAGGGGTACATGCGGTCAAGCTGCATGTCAAGCTTCAGACCTGTAGGCTTGCAAGGGTCATGGCTTCAGTGGACCCTCTGCCAAGCCCGGTCCGCTGGTCCTGCAGGAGTTCGGCGAGTCTTTGGTGACAAGTATCCAGACCCTGTGCGGGTTGTCTCCATCGGCAAGCCTGTGGAAGAGCTTCTCAAGGACCCTGGGGCGCCTTCCAACAGGCAGTACAGTGTAGAGTTTTGTGGAGGGACCCACCTGGCAAACACCAGCAATGCTGTGGCCTTTGCGCTGCTGAGCGAGGAGGGCATTGCCAAGGTGGGCACGTCTGGGGTTGTTAGTTGCCACTAATCTCCTTTGCTCTCTTATGCGGTCACTCGCAGGAGATGCTGTTCTGTTTGTCCCCACAAGAGAGAGAGTCTGTGGTGAGGCTGTGCTGCACGGCTCAGGGACAGGCAGATGTGGCTCATGGGCATCCCCTTCTGCATGGATGAGGGCTGCAGAATAGGCTGATAGTAAGATGGGCGCTCAGTTCCGGCAGAAAGCAGCGCGGAGGCCGGCAGGCGCGCAGCAGCTCTGGAGCCTCACCTCAAACCTGCCCCTGGTGCTCTGCAGGGCATCCAGCAGATTGTGGAATGGCTGGGCAGGATGCTACACTCTCATGCCCAGCTCCTGCCACCTTTCAGACAGCATCAACCCAACACTCCTCCCGGATTCCTGCAGGGAATCCGGCGAATCGTGGCAGTGACGGCCCAGGATGCTGCAGCGGCCATTGCAAAGGGCGACCAGCTGGCTGCCCGTGTGGGGCAGGCTGCCCGGCTGGAGGGGAAGCCACTCGAGGCAGAGCTGACTGATCTCAAATTGGTGAGCTGGCAACACAGTTGCGGGGCGGCTCACAGGCTGGTTCATGTGTCAGGAGCACTGTGCAGGGCGTCCATGCTTGTCCAGGGCAGACCTGAACGGCGTCGAGGTTGGGAGCCTGTCTCACAGCTTTGCCTGCTGAGCCAGCGAGCAGCCTGTGCAAGCTCCCAGAGCTTCAATGCTCATATGACATTTGGCAGGGCGCTGTCGGTGCTTTGCAAGGCAGGGTGCTTAGAGCCTGCGACAGCTGTGCCAAAGTGTTCTAGCGTGCAGGCTCTGCCAGGCTGGCTGCGCACAGCCAGCACTTGCTGTGCCACAGCGGACTGTCGTGCTGAGCTCAGGGTGCTATGTGGCCACCGCTAACAAGTTTGTTGCACAGTGCCCCAGCACTTTTGAGACCATCTGAGCTGCTCCTGCGCCTGCAGGCTGTTGCTCCAGCACTTGACCCTGCAGCTCTGGTCCCTGAAGCGCAGATGGCTGTGCTGAGCCTGAGAGTGCCTGCAGGCTTTGTTTGCAGCAGTCCAGAGAGCTGACCTGAGCCCAAGGCTGGGCCAGCCATCTGCAGGTACAACAGTGCCTCTGTATCACCAGCTGATCCAAGGTCCAGCTGTTCTGCCTGCAGGCTCTGGCCACAGCCGTCATCCCTGCTCCTCAGAAGGCCAACCTGAGGCATAAGCTAGAGGGCGAGATCAAGCGTCTCATGGGCTGGCAGCGGCAGGTGAGGTTTGTCCTTGTGTTTCTGGCGATGCTGCAATCTGCTGGAAGGCAAGCCCCAGCAAGTGGCAGACTTCCTTTGGGATGCTGAGATGGGCTGCACGTGCCATACACATGTCTTGGGAAGGGAGTCTTCCTGGCAAGGTTTTGGACACCTGCAGCATCACATATTAGAACATCACTGTTCACGGCTGTGAGGTGAGGTGCCAGAGCGCAGTCAGTTTGCCAGAATGCTTTGGGGATGTCAACAAGAGTGGTTTGTGTGCAGGTGGCCTCCCAGAACAAGGCGCGGGCACAGGAGCTGGCCCTGCAGGAGGCTGCTGCCTGCGCAGCCAGCGGGAAGCAGGCAGTTGTGCTGCAGGTGAGACCAGGGGCACGTTGACTTGGCAGGGTGGCTTCTTTGATACTGGATCTTGCAGAGCGACTCTCTGGCTTGTGGTGACAAGCATAGCGGTGCCTGCACGGCCGGTGGTCAGGGACCATGCATGCTGCAGGTCAGCAGTCAGACAGGTATCAGGTCTGCTTGTCTGGTTGTGGCACATAGCTTGGCGACGGCAGTTACAGGCCTTACTCCAATGTTGCGTGGGAGCGTGCAAGGTGCTGTGATGCTGCCTCGTATTGCACGCCGGAGGAGCCAGGCCAAACACGCTGAGGCTGCAACACACATGGAGAGTGCCTGCATGGTTGCACCGTAGGGAGGTACCTGCACTGTCTGGCTGGGTCTTACCTGCCAGGGCAGCCATGTCAGGCATGCTGAGACCTGTCCTGCGCTGTCCTGCAGCTGCCAGAGGGGCTGGACGTCAAGGCGATGCAGGAGGCCTGGAACGCAGTGCAGAAGGAGCACCCGGGGCTGCCCCTGGCCATCTTCTCGGTGGATCAAGGTCAGTACGCAGCCGCCTGTTGCTGAGGTTGCAGGGCTATCTGTCAGCAATCAGCAGCCTGGATACTCATGGAGTCGGCCTCAGAAATGCCAGGCTATGGCCCATGCAGAACTGCCCCATGCGTCTTAGGGCGGCCTGCTAGGTGCTGACCTATGGCTGGTGCTCATAAATTTGCTGCTGTAAACTGCAGGCAAGGGCAAGGCACTCTTGTATGCTGGTGTCCCTGAGAGCCTGAGCAGCAAGCTAAACGCAGGAGCATGGGCCAAGCCAGTCCTTGAGGTGGGTGGAGCCTGCTGTCTTGGCGTCTTCTGTGAGCCTGCCAGAGAGCTTCACGAAACAAGGCCTGCTGCCTGCCAGACTAACAAGCTGAAGCGTGTGATGCCTGTCAAAAAAAAGGCTGTGCACACCATTTGCGCAAGCTTTCGGTATGTTGTTGACTCCCCTGGCTGGGCTGCGCTGTGTTGCACTGCAGTGGGCAATCACATTCCAAGCCTATGCACACCTTCAGCATCTGGACTGCATGCATGCAGGTCCTGGGAGGCAAGGGTGGTGGCAAGCCGACAGGTGCCCAGGGGCAGGGTCCAAACGTTGACAAAATACAGGAGGCAATGGACAAGGCTCGCGAACTTGCCGAGGAGAGATTGAAACAGTGACTGCCAGTCAGTTCAATCTCAAAATAATGGTGCACATGGATTTGTTCTTCTCTGCGCGCCCTGCTCAGTAGTCAAGAGTCTGATCACTCAAAATTTTGTCAACGCATGGCTGCATTCAGCAGCCTTCAGCGCGGTTGCTGCGTGTTAGGGAAGCAGCTCTCCACGAAGGACACACTGCACTCGATGTATTAGAGGCTGGTCTGCGTTCACCCAATTCAGTTCAGGCAGGGTGTCTGCCGTCTCCCAGCGCAGTGCCTGATTCTCAAGTCCTCTTGGCTCATTTCCCCAGCGCCGGCAAACTGCAGGGCAGACATGCAAAAGTCCTGGAAACATGCAATGCTGCATAGGAGATGAAGGGGCATGCAACGTTCTGGGCATACCCCGCATGAAGCACAGTTGCTGGGTGCCAGCAATGCAAAGCAACAACAGCCTGCTGAGACAAGTGCTGATGTCCAGATAGCGGCAAGGAGCTCCTGAGGAGGCCCTTAGAAGGTCTGACTGTGCATGTTGTGGCAGGCAAGTCACCCTAAAGGAACAGATGCCTGCTGCCTTCCTCGTTGCAAAGAAGAGCAGGCCTCCAGTGCAGAGTGTGCAGGGCACACGCACGTCAAGCTGGTCACCTTGGATGGAACTTAGTGCTGGCTGCAAGCACGAGGCAAACATCAGGGTGTTGCAGGCACATCCTGCAGCAACAGCTTTCACAAGATGATGCTCACCATACAGAGGCATGAGTAGGTGCCGACTGCCCTCCTCGCCATCGCTCATAGAGGCAAATGTCAAGGGTAGCAGGTCCTTGACCTCAGTGGTGATGCCCAGCTCTTCCCTCAGCTCCCGAGACAGGGCTTCCTCAGGATTCTCTTTCCTTTCGATCTTGCCGCCAGGAAACTCCCACTGCCCTGCAATGTGCATGGGCCTTGGCAGTATGCCCTTGCAAAATGTGAAGCACCCGCTACCCTGCAGCAGCAGGCAGGGCTCTGGGTGGCCTGGGCTTCAAGAATTGCCTGGGCTGTCCTGCTGCCCAAACAAGCGTACCACCTGTGCAGAGGGATTCGTGATGAGGAGGGTGAGGTGCAGGTCCCTGCAAAGCAGGGCAGGCCCGTCCCCTGCAGGGCTGATTTGCAGACTGCTGGGTGCTGCAATGAACTCAGCATATTGTGGCAAAGCGTCTTGACCCTTCATGACCTCAGCAGCTGGGTCCCAGCACGTGTGACATGCACCATGGGCATCGGGTCACTGGTGAGGTTACTGGCACAGCAGTCTTTTTCGAGTTGTCCTGCCATACATGAAAAGCCAGGGCTCACCTCCTCTGCGCTTCCCAGCAGGTCGCTGTGCACACAGCACCTTGTCTCCCCGGATGAGGGCGCATGCGGCCACCAGCAGAATCTTGCTGCCCCTCTGTGAGTGGAACGTGCTGCTACTGTCAATGTCACTACGGTGTTGCTCCACAGCTGCAGCACAAAGGCTTATCCTGAGATGCATAATTGATAGCTAGAACAAGATGCTAACAGCAGGTCATACCTGTCACACGCCTCCTTTTGGGAGGTTTCAGCAGAGGGGGTGTCACTTCAATGTACGGTACTTGTAGTGGCTTGGGCTTTTTGCTACCGTTTCGAGAGGCCAGGACTGAAAATTGCCTATGCGTATCACATTTACAGCCTCCGCATGACACTCTGGGCATCACACACCACGCTGTTGATGTTGCATGCGATCGGGCACCCTATCTGATCCGATACCCATATACTTCATGATAGGCTTCCTCAATGCTGGGCACAGCAACAGTTCGGGACACTAGAATGAGTTCTTGAAAGGAAAGACAGGAGCATACTCCGGTCTGGGAAGGACATGTACGTTTGTAGCTGGCCTTTTCGATCGCAGGGGTGTGGGTTCTGTCATGATCACTCCAGTGTGCCGTGGCTGCCAGCAGCTCCCGCTGGGCCCACTGCAGACCCAAAGTGTGGCACTTCCCTGCCTGCAGCAGCCAGGGGCAAAGTGCTGAAATGATGATGGGCATGTCTGCAGACACTGCATGAAGATGTACACCTGCATTGGCGCCGGGCATTGCCACATTGCTGCCACCCAACACGGCCCCAGAGCTCTGGCCGATGCCGGCGCCAGTTTGGTGGGTGCTGCGCCCGGTGAGGCCTCCCGCCGCCACATCACTGCCTCCTGCAGTCTGGTTCCCGGGGAGGCTGTCAGGTATGGCTGAGTGCCGGCTGGTGCCTGATGGGTAGTTGGGGGCCACCTGGTCTCCCTGGAAAGCAGGGCCGCTGGGGACTGTGCCAGAGATGGGGCCATGGTGGGCCACGCCAGCGGCGGGCACCCCGCCAGCCGCAGCACCGGTGGCCGCCTGGTGACCCTGGGAAGCAGGGCCGCTGCCAGAGATGGGGCCATGGTGGGCCACGCCAGCGGCGGGCACCCCGCCAGCCGCAGCACCGGTGGCCGCCTGGTGACCCTGGAAAGCAGGGCCGCTGGGGACTGTGCCAGAGATGGGGCCATGGTGGGCCACGCCAGTGGTGGGCACCCCGCCAGCTGCAACAAGGGTGGGCGCTGCACCGTAGCCACCGCCAGTAGTCTGCAAGCAGTGCACATGTGTCAGTGGAAACTCTGGCAGAGGCCAGAGATGGCCAGCTGCGCATGTGCATGTTGAGCAGCTCGGCAGGCCACCTGGGGAAAGGGCAGGTCATGTCTGATGGCACAGAGCAGGACGCAGATGAGTCCCCAATGTGGAGGTGCGCTGCTTGTAGCAGGTGGTGTATGCACAGGCTGCTTGCTGGTGCCTGGTGGACAACAGCAGGCCACTCGCTCTACCGCAGAGGCTCTAGGCTGAGCTGCCCCCATTGATGATGCAGGCCACAGAGGGTTGCATGCCGCATGTGCAAGCTGCCCATTGTGTGCGTGCAGCAGGAGTGGTTGCTTGCTTGTGGGGCTCAGCAGCCAGGCGAGGTACAGCTGCCAGGCGCAAGGGTAGTGGGCTGGCCTGTTTTGAGGCACAGCAAGTTGCTGGGCAGCTGTGGGCTGTTCCCTGTGTGTAGTAGAGCAGCCAGCAGCAGACCCACCTGGTGCACTGCAGAGGCTCCAGGGTCCACATTGTCGCCCAGCATGCCGGGACGCCCGCCTGTGACCTGGCTGAGCAGAGGCCCGTGCCCCCTGTTGCCGTGGGCCTCCGCCTTGAGGGTGTTCTGCCCCACCTCGCTCTGGCTGCGGTCATAGTCCAGGCCGCCCTCCATCTTCCCAGTCAGGCCTGCGGGGCGCCCTTCTGCCACGCCAATGCGGGCGCCAGTGCCTGCACAGCAACAGGCTCAGTGCACATGTTGAAAGGGCACTTAGATGTGCCTCGCCAGCCATGCCTGCAGGGGCGCTAGCGCCTGCCCAGCAGCCAGAGTGGCAGGCTGATCAGGTGTGCTGTGCCCCACATGCGCGAAAGTGCGATGCCAGCAAAGCCATTGCGTTTCACAGCAGCATTGAGAATGCATTTCGCATGCGCAGGCCAACAGGAGCCTGTGCAGATCATGTGTCTGCACATCAGCAGCAGCAGGCTCAGTGGGTGTGTTGCGCCTATGCATGCACGAGCATATCAAGCCTGTGCACCTGTGACAGCAGGGGCTCAGCAGGTGGTTGTGTGTACACCTGCGTGCCACCATGTCGGCCTGAGCCCCTATGGCTGCATGACTGTGAGTCATGCAAGGCTCATTCCAGCCAGGTGGATTCAGTCAAGGGCTGGCGTCTGCACAGCAGCAGCGGGCACGTGTCTTGCAGCACAAGCAGCCGAATGCAGTTTGGGCTGCAGCGCACAGCAGGCAGAGAATTTACTATGATGGTAAACATGCTGTACCTGATGGCACGCCAGACGCCTGAGTGTTTTCAGTGTTTCCTCCCATGGCAAGCCCTCCATGCCCAAAGGCAGACGCCACAGGGGCTCCATTCACACCCTGCAGACGGGATGGCCACAAAATCACGACGGCAGCCCCTGCATCCTGGCGTGATTAGTCAGGGCAGCATCTAGCATCTTTTGCAGGAGGTTGCAGCTGGCCTGAACCTGCTTGCATATGCAGCAGGCAACGGTGCTGTGCTTGCCTGTTGAACGTTATTGTCCAAGGCTCCCTGCCCCAGCACCCTAGAGAGCAAGTCGCCACCTCCAGTGCGGCCTTGGCCCTCAGCTGACAGAGTGTTCTCACCCTGCTGATCCAGCGTCCTGTCGTAGTCCAGCTTGCCTTCCATCTTGCCTGCATGGAATAGCATGAATGTGGCGACTTCCCCTGGATGTTGGGCTGCATGCACCAGCAAGACATGGGAGGGGACCTGCCTGTGAGCCCGGCGGGCCTCCCATCTGCAAGACCTGTCCGCATTCCAGTGCCTGCATCAAGAGGTGCCAACTGAAAACAGCTGGCATGAGTTCACAGGCAGGTTTGCCAGTGGTCTCATGGAGGGAGCGGCTTAAAGCGGCATGCATGATAAGGCAGAAAGGCTCTTCTTCTGCACACTACCTGATGGCACGCCTGCAGCTGTTGTGTCTTTAGTGTTGGCACCCATTGCGAGCCCCCCATGACCAAAGGCCTGTGCCACCGGAGCAGAGGCCGTGCCGTTGAGAGCCGGGCCCATTCCGTTGGTGGTCATGTTATCTTCCAAAAGTATGCGGCGAAAGGGCTTGCACGACGGTCTAGGTGGCAGCTGGGGTGAGAGGACTGGTCAACAGAACAGACCTGTATGTGAGAGGATCCTGCAGCTCTGGGCGCTCTAGGATCTGCAGCTAGGGGCTTGCCGCAACTACTGGGAGTGGCGCAAATGACTGTCAAACCTACCAGCGTCTTGACCTGACAGGTAATATTCTGAGTAAACAAAGTTTCGATACTCCGTGACAACAAAAAGTTCTATTTGCCAAATCATGAGGACAGCCCCACCCAGGCCTTGTTGCTGTCAGCCTGCAGGTGAGACTGGGCACCTGAGCCTGTGCAGCAAGCCAGGCTATCATCACAGTCAGCATAAACAGGCACCGCACTCAGCACGAGCATCAGGTTCGGCACCGACACCTCCATGGGCAGCCTCACTGCTCTGCGTGCTGCTGCTCACGGCCTCGAACCCCTTATCATGCTGCCCAACAGCTGCACCTGGGCACCTGAACCCCTCAGCCTTTACCACAATGCTGCAGAAGCGCTCGCATGCAGCAGCATCATCAGTTGCTTGATGGTGCTGCTGCATGCAACATGCTGCTCTAGCAGCCTCCTGCATGCAGGCTAGACGTGTGCATGGGCAGCTCGTCGACATTCGCCGCTCAGAGGACTGAGCAAGTTGAAGCCTTCTGTTTTGCGCACACCCCATTGCGGCTGACAGCTGACGCACAAGCAGAGGTCGGGCAGAGATCATGGGCCTTGTCATCCTGAGAGTTGACAGATACTGTGGGGACCGCACATGTGTACACAGCAACTCCATCACCAGTGTCGCGTTTGAGGGGGAGCTCATTGCAATTGCCTTGCTGCTTTGGGAGGTGAGGAATGCCCAATAACAGTGCCCAACGATTATAGGTTGAGGCCTCCAGCGCTGGCATCAATCTGTTTGTTCTGTTGTGTTCTGTAAAAATACGGGTGCTGCTCGAGCCCCAATGGCTCAGGGGTAGAGCAACCCTTTCGTATCTGTATAAATGAGGGCACGCAGTCTCAAAGTAGGTCTCAGGTTCGAATCCTGATTGGGGCACTTTTGTTTGATGGAGACCAATGAGTTGCCTTGAATGCCCTGTGGCTTTGTCGACGTGCATTGGTCATGGATGCAGATAATAAATAGGATGCTTTTGAAAATAGACATTAGCTGCTGGTAGGACATGCAAGTGGTGAGTCTGTGGAAGGGCATAATGGGTCTTGGTGCATCCGCTTGAATAGGCTCCTGCTGCTTTAGGCGTGCCAGCTCCCAAGGATGCATCTGCACCGGCCGTGCAGCATCAGGCATGGGTTACAGGGGCGGCCTCAGCCGCACCTGTAAGGTGCAATTGCCTTGCAGCCTCGTTGACTGCATCATGTGCCTCAGCGGCACCTGTGTAAGTACATTGGCCTTTCTGCCTCTGGGGATTGCAGCAGTCAGGCATGACCTCATCTCACGAGGCGTCAATGCCTGCGTCTGGGTGCTGTTGTTGCCTGCCCTGCCCTGCCCTTTGCAGCATGCTACACGTTGCAAAGGTCAGTTGACAGAAGGCCTCACATTGGTGGGCGTCTCTGTGTAGTCTGGCACAGACATGTTTAAGGCGGTCTGCCATATCTTGCAGCCTGGTGTAGGCCATGTCAGCCAGAAATCACCTGTCAACCGATATGCCGGTAGCATACGGCTGCACAGCGGGTCCAGGCCCCTGCCAAAGTTTGCTTGCAAAGTTGAGCTTCAGAAACCCAGCGATGCGGGCCTGGAGCTTGGGTCTTCAAGAGTCAAAGGGTTGACCTTCGCATGAGCGCTGATTTTGAGAAGGAGGGATTTACACGGGTATGGAAGGTCTACCCTCTGAAGACCAGCCAGCAGCTGCTCAAGTTTGCGTTATCTGCACGCGCTGGCATGGGAAGCCACCTGACGTCAGGCATCACGGCACCCTTATACTTATATCAGCCCCTGCAGCAGTTGACTGAACACAGTTCTTGCAATACAAGGCTCCATTAAAAACAACTCTTCCAAGGCAAAGCCCCAACCGAAGCCAAATCATGCGTGCTCTCAGCACTGGCAATGTCGTGGCGCAGTCAACAGCAGCCCCAGCCAGGCCTTCCCCGACTGCTGCACCCTCATCAGCAGCTCCCAGTGAGTCCAGCTGCTTGCACTCCTGTGCTTGACAGGCAGGGAGATGTCGAGGCCGCTGCTGTGTCTTGCAGGCACCGTCCGCGCCACCCTGAGATACACCAAGCGCCCGCCACCAGGGGAGCACCTGTTCACCTACCTATATGAGAAGCCAGCAGATGTGTCTCGCACCACCAACGTGGATCTTGAGGACCATGAGGTAACGCACCATCATGCATGGCAGCCCAGTCCAGTCACCACACCTTTGTGGTGTGGTCTGCTGCACACGACTGCACTGAAAAGTTTGGCAAGTTGGTTCACTCACATCTTCAGCAAGCAGATGCCTGCACACGCCCCTTGACTTTCTGCAGCCATTCACACCTTCAATAGCTGCGAAGCACTGGCCTGAACGTACTGCATTGGTGCATCACATTTCAGCAGTGATTCCTGAAATGCAGGTGACAGTGACAGATTTGCGCAGCGTGAGCGAGCCCTTCAACTTGGAGAAGCATGGCTTTCAGCTTGTCAACTTCCCCAGCGGGGCGGGCTTGGACTGGCAGAACGAGCAGCAGGTGAGCTTACATGGTATTCACTGAGACACCAGAAGGCAGTGCATGAAGCAGCTTATGTGAGATGCAGCACTCCTTCGGGAGCGGCATCGATTTTACACCCATCTGCCTGCCTTTCACAAGCACAGTTGCTGCTTGCAGGTCAAGGACCAGTACTACCCTGAGGTCAAGGAGATGCTCAAGCGAGTGACGGGCGCAACAAGGGTGGAAATATTTGACCACACCCTGCGGAATGGGCATATTACTGAGGAGGGGTGAGTTGCCGCATGCTGCGAAGTTCCCCAAGTTGATGGTCTGTCATGCACAACGCAGCCACACTGCTGCTGTCTGTGCTTGACAGTAGCCCTGCTGCTTATTGTGAAGCCACCCTCAGTTGGCCTGAGTTCTCCCTGCTTCTCCCTGCTCCCCAGACTGCAGCAATCCACTGTCCTGCAGGTCTTCAGACAAGCCGCAGCCGCGTGGTCAGCCTGTCCAGCGTGCCCATGTTGACTACACAGGTGGGCCTGCATTTGGCCTTGAAGCCTGCAGCTTTGACCACTGCGGACTCACTTGCTCTGCTGCTGCTCTCACGGACCACGGCTGTGCCTGCTGGCATGCACCTTGTCCCGACAGCCATTTGCTGTCACCTCTCAGAGTGTCTCTTTGTGCTGCACTCATCTTAACTCCTCTGCTGCTGGGCGCTGCAGTGAACAGCGGGCCCAAGAGAATGGCGGACGTCACAGGAGACGAGTGGGAGAAACTCAGCAAGACCCCCTATGCAGTCATACAGGTGTGCATGTAGTGAGCGCTCTGCTCAGCCTGCAAAACTCAGCTTCCATGGCCCTGTCACTGGGGTTGCCGCCTTGTCCAGCATTGGTGGTCCACAGCACTTTGCCACAACACGTTGCCCAGACTGCTGTCGAACAAGTTCCACAGCATGCCACTGCAGCCCCACCTGTGCCAGTTGCCTGTGCTCTCAAATTATGACTGCAAGGAGCTTGTTCTTGTCAGTCTGCATCTCACCTCAAAACCCTCTGCATGCAGATCTGGCGGCCTCTTAACGGCCCTGTCCAGAGTGCCCCCTTGGGCATGGCAGACGCAGGCTCAGTGGACCCTGAGGACCTCATGGCCTCAGCCCTGCACTTCCCTGGCAGGACGGGCGAGGTCTACTCCTTGGCATACAATCCTAAGCATAAGTGGGTGCTTTGCTTTTGACCACTGTCAAGCTGTGCTGCGATCCACCAAAGTTGCCAGCCCTGTCCCACTCACATTCATCATGCAAATGTTGATCTGCAGTCACTTCTGCAATTACGACAGCAAGCCCCCTTGCGCTGCAGGTGGTATTATGCACGAGGTATCAGGAACGATGAAGCCTATGTCTTTGTGTGCTACCATAGCAGCAAGACAATTGGCAGGGCGCGCTTCACGCCTCACACCGCATTTGATGACCCTCTCACGCCTGCTGGTGCCCCTGCCCGGCAGAGCTGTGAGACCAGGGCCTATGTGTTCTGGGAGGACCAGCCTGCACAGTAGCAGCCCACACCCCTCCCCCAATTTGCAGCTTTCTTGAGCTGGAGAAGCTTGCTGAATTTATCACGGTCAAATCAATGCATGCTGTGCCATTGTAAGATATAGTTTGCGTTGCACCGCAGACTGCGCAGTTGTTTGGGTTCACTGGCGTCAACACAGCACACACACGCAGCTAGGATTCCAAGAGATGGAGAAATCAATTCTGGGGATCACAACGCCATCCTACTTTGTCCTGACATGAGATTGAGATGCAGAGCCGGAAGTTGCAAACGGACTGCCCGGTCTTGGTGTCCCCAGGGTCATTGCCTGATAGGGGTGCATCATGGCAATGTCTAAGACACTGTTGGGATGAATGGCTTACTTTGACGGCCACTGAACGACCATGCAGGAGGCCAGCCCTGTCAAGGTGAGCATTGACTAGTGCTAGCAGGCCAATGCTGGCCAGCAGTGGCAGCATGGCAGGGAGGAAACGCCAAGGTTGATGCGCCACCTGACATTCCCCTTGAGGCGCTCCAGCCCAAGCAGCTAAGGGAGGTGCCGCCAAGCCTGCCCCTGACCTTGAGCAGCCAGACGCGCCTAGTTGCAATGTGCTGTGCATGCCACCTGCCAGCGGCGCCCTGCAGGGCCCAGTAGCGGCCAGGCAAGGGCTGCAGCGCGCCTTGTGCTGGTGCCAGACAGCGCCAGGCACGCCACACACATCAGCAGGAGCCGCAGCCCCAGCTGTGCATTCACTCACAACGCTTGCTCAGATTCGCAGGCAAAGAATCAATTGGTGGAGGTGTTGGGCTGGTGCATACGGTCAGGCCAGCTGATATTGCAGCCTTTGAGCACATGCTGCGTTGCTGTGTCAGTAATTGTGACCCTCCTGCAGGCGTTCTGCTTGCAGACAGCTCACATGGCTCATGCTTCTGCACTGCTGGTGTGTCAGAGAGCAGGCCAGTCTGGGCATGCTCCTGCAAACAGCGAGGAGCACTTCTTGCACCTGGCTCACTGATAGTGTACCTTTGCTGGGTCTGCAGGTTAACTCGCGTTTCATAACAATCCCTGCAGGCAGCGCAAAGGGGTTTCTGGGCCTCGAGTCTCTGGCTTTTGGCCCTGAGCAGCCTTGCTAAGCCACCAGCTTGCAAGCCCTCTTTACGCCCCTGGCACTGTTGGCCCCAAAAACTTGCACAACAGTGGAGGATTTGCAAGCGATTGTCTTAAAAGGTGGCACCACCGCCAGCAAACTTCGCCAAAATCAGGCTCTGAGGGATTGTCCGTGCAGTTCGAGTTGCAGCCAGCGGGATGGATGCGGGATGCAGCGTCAGGACTGCAAAGGTGTGCACTGGCGTTCTTTAGTCCGACGAGCAGAATGCAATCCTGTGTCCCTGCCTGCTGACTTGACAGCTGCAGAGCAGACCGCCAAACACCTGGCCATTGGGCTGGCTTCGAGCAGAAGCACACTGTTCTGCATGATCAGCTGTCGCCTGTGCCTGCTGACCTTTCTTGATGCTGACTGCTCAACACAGCGCACTGCAGTGTCCTGCAAGCTCAGCCCTCAATTTGCCGCCGCAGGAGGCCAGCGAATGTATCAGCGTGCTGGCACTTTGGATCACAGACAACATGGAGCTGAATGAGTCCACCACGCACACCTTTGCAGCTGCGCTTCAAGCCCTGTTTGAGGCGGACTGCACCTTTGTGCTTCCGGAGGCACCAAAGGGGGAGAACTCGAGCCAAGGACAGGTGGTGCGCAGGATGCTGGCGTGCCAGCAACCCATGGCTGCTGAGCTGCGGCAATTTGCTCAGCAGCAGCGCAGTAAGGAGGAAGTGCCCGGGCTGGAGCTGCTGTGCAGGCTATGTCTCCCGGTGAGCGCTGTTTTGTTTGTGTTGCTGTCCTCTCCTGCAACCCACGGGGTAGGCTGCTGACAAGCTGCGCTGATACTCTGTGCACATGATGCAACATCAGCCTCAACAGCTCTGGGAGGCAGAGGCTGGCTCCACGGATCTGGACGCCAATGCATTGCTATTGGTTGAGCATATTTTCCGTGCATATGCTGGTCCAGTTGCTGCATTCCATAGCTGGAATCTGAGAAAGGGGCTGTCCCAGCTGCTGGTTGACCCTATTCCTCCTGACCTGCCTGCAGGCACTGACACAAGTCATCCTCACTGCCGGGTGTGGGGCATACATTCAGACGATGGCCTCCACCTTGAACCTGCTCCTGAAACTCAGCCTCAACCTGCCTGCGATCTACAAGACAGGTCCTCCTGTGCCCTTCAACCCCGACCCTACCAGCATTGCACTATTGCTGAGTGCCTACCATTCCATGTGCCTAGAGAAGCAGCCCTTCCCATACAGGAAGTGCGCACACTCAGGCCGCTGCGGCGCATTGACTGCCAACGCGGTGAGAGCTGTCTGTTGCCTCCTGCAGGACGTGCATTGAGTAGCTGGTGAGACTGGGCCCAATTTGCCTCCCATTGTACGGCACAGCATTGCATTGCCAGGCATGAGTTGCTGCCCCCCGTGCTATCCCAGCTGCCCTCGGGGGTCAGCAGAAAGACCTGCTGCCGGCAGAAGCTTACTCATGGAAGCACAGCACATGTAAGAGTTTGGGCATCAAGCACGAGTGTGATCTTTTCTGCAGGTGGCTGAGGTCCTGCTCACACTTCTGACCACAGTGGAGCGGCGCTCCACCCGGCAGGCAGACCCTGCCTGTGTGGATCTTGCCCTTGCTATGTTCAATTCAGGTGTGCTGTCTGTGAGGGCCGCTGTTGCGTTGTCCATGGGGTCTTCTGTTGCATGGGTCTCTTCCAACCCTTTGCTGCCTCGGAGGCCTCCCTTAGCATTAGATATGTTATCAAGCAAGCTCCTGCCCGGCTTGTTTGCCTTACTGAGATATTCACTATTCAGCGCTCCTTTCCTATGCCGTTTGCTTCAGACAAGTGTGCTCAGGGCTGGGACACTCTGTAAAGCTCGGTTTTTTGGCACAGGTGTTGCGCCGGCAGCCATGCGCAAGATGAGCGGTCCGTACATGGGAACAGGTCACGCCACCCTCTTGGCGGCCATGTGTGGAGCCCTGACATCGCATGGCATCACCCTGCCGGCGCTGGGGCTGACCCCGGGCCACAAGGAGTTGCCCGGCGAGCAGGTGGGACTGGGGCAGCTTCACTTTTCCCCAACAGGCACTTGAGACTCACAAGTAGGTCGCCGCCCTCCAGAGCCCTGATGGGAGAACGCACCAAACACAATTGGGAGTGCTTGTTGATCAGCTGAGCTGACACTGTTGCAGGAGTATCCAGAGGCAATCAAGTTCATCATGGGCATGTTTACCAAGAAGGCAGACCAGGTGCTGGAGGGATGCCACAGCTGGTGCCAGCTCCTCATGAGGGGCCTGAAACCGCAGTTTCTGCCCCCAGGCTGCAGCGGTGAGTCAGTTGAATGTTGAGAGCTTTGTGTGAGCACAAAGCTAGGAGGTGTGCGCAATGAACCCTCCATGTAAGCCTGCAAGTCAGCTTTGAGAAGCCGTGTTGGTGCTGCTTAAGTCTTCGAAATATGCATGAAACTTCTCCCACCCTGGAGACTGCCATGCTGCACAGTGCTCCATGTTTGGCTGTGCTAGCGAGGCAGGCTCAGAGCAGGGTGCCAGCTCAGCACGTACTGCTGTGTCCATGTTGACAGCAAGCCTTTTCTGCCACAAGCTGACTCTGCCTGCCCTGCAGAGCATTCCACGTCCGCTGTGCTCAGCCTTTCTACATGCGCAGTGCTCAGTGGCCGCATCCCAGAGATGGTAAAGGCCATGGACAAGCTGATGGTGCTGATCATCAGTGCCATTTCTGGGTCCAGATACGGGGCGCAAGGGTCCGCAGCGCGCCTGCTAGCTGCCCTGGTTGCCTCAGAGGCCTGGCAGCAGCAGGTGCCCACCAGGGTGATGGGCATGCTGGTCTCAGTCCTGGCATCGTTGCTGGCGCGCAAGCCCATAGCCTCGGCAGCCCTGACGGCTGTGCTCGCGCTCAGCATCGTGAAGGCGCAGGAGCCAGGGAGGTGGGACGGGTTCATCACTCGCAGGCTGGCCAAGGACGTCAGCAAGGCTGAGGGTGAGTATGGCTGAAAGGCTTCCAAGAGGTGCCTTATCTCACAAACAACCTTGTCTCTGGCGCAGATCGCTGGATCGGGCTGGGCTGTGGGCATTCCCAAGTCAGGCCGCTCACTGAGTGAGCACAATGCCTTCAGCACTCTGTCGCTATGGCAGCATGAGACAAGCTATGTCTCAGCAGGGTTTTGTCCAAAGCTTCTGATGGGTGCCATGTCTCTGGCAGCAAGCTCCCCCGCTGTGTCCTGGGCCTGGCTTTCGCATTGCAGTATACTTGCTTTCTCTTTACACAGTACTTGCACCAGAACTGCTGGTCCCAGCACATCTCCAATGGACCATCCAGTCAATTTCTGTTGGACCCCATGCAGCCAGTGCATAGGCTCTCAAGACCCCAGCACCTGTGCAACAGCCTCCTGGGCTCTCTGGTGTCCTGCCTGCTGCTATAGGCCTGTCGCGTAAGCAGCCTGCACAGGGGAAGTACAAATATGCATCAATTTCCCTCTTTGCTTTCCGTATGTGCTCCCTGCAGCCTGTGATCTTGCCTTGCTGGATGACACAGTCCTCCCAGTAGGCTAAACCCTGCATCTTCCTGACTGCCTCTCTCTGACTGCCCCTCTGGTGCCACCCACAGCAGCTCAAAATGCACTCATCTCTTGGCATGTCTGCACCAGCACTGCAGGCATCTCTGTGTGTGTTCCTGCAGCCTGCGCCTGGATCACGTCTCTGGCCAGCCCAGAGGAAGACAACAAACCCACAGCTCCCAGTGGAGACACTCTGACAGAGGCAGACCTGGACTACTGCATGCTGATCTGCAACCCCCGCGAGGAGCTGCTGCGCACCTGTGTCCATGGCATTGTCAAGGGAAGCAATCCGGTGGTGGGCCTCCCAGCCCTGCGCGCACGGCTGGGGGCCTGCTTTCAGCAGTGCGATTTCCAGCGTCGGGTGAGTGCTGCCTATATGTCCAACATGGTTGGGGGCTGAATTTAAGAAGTGGCATGCTTCTCGGTCCTGAGCGTGCTGCTGGGGAGGGACTTTCAGCGCCATCAGAGTGCTCCCCGGTGTGCTTTGGCAGCTTGCTTGCTCTGGCGTGCTTTCTATTGCTGATCGCAGGTGCTGCATTCTTAGCCATGCGTCACTGCTGCCTGCCTGCACAGATTCTGCTGTGCAGCAACCTGCCTTGCCTTGTGTTGGGTATGCCTGGGCCAACTGACAAGACTAAATGGAGGAGTCAACAGCAGGCAATACTTTCTGGCCACATGCAGAAGGTCTGCGGTGTGAAATCCCAATGCATGCTGCCAGGCACCAGGCCTGCATTATTCTAAGGGTTTGCCTGCCTGCCTGCCTTGCCTTGCCCAAGTGAGGACCAGCCTCCCTCTTGCATGTCATGGCTCATTTGGGTGGAACAACACATCCGCTGCCATGTGTTGCCCTCAGCTGTTGTGCACCTCCCAGGCTGGAGCCCGCTTCAGTCATGATCCTGTCACCCCTCTGCAGACATGCTGCTGGCCCTTATCAGGATGGACATCGACGCCAGTGACCATGAATCCTTTTGCTGTGAACCATCGTGGCTCGAGGCCATCTTCACTCCAGCCTCAGGCAGGTTGCGGCCTGTTGCGCAGGTGTACGCTGACAAGACGCTGGACATCATCAGGGCAGACCCTGTGGCCGGCAGCTCTGGGGCCAAGGCCTCCGGCCCCATGCCCCAGAGCATCCACCAGGCCCACTGTGCGGTGGACATCTGGCAGCCTGGCAACCTGTTCCACCTGGGCCAGCCAGCGTTGTACAAGACCCGCCTGAACCTGTGCGACGGCAACATATCCAAGCATCCCTATCTGCAGCCCCTGCTAGGGTTTGACCCCGCGGCCTGGTATGCAGCGAAGGCCTGGGCTGCCATGGAGGAGGCTGGTGGGCCAGAGACAGCTGCCCAGGTAGGCTTCGGGGGCCCTGCCATGCAGAGGCCTGTTCCTGCTGCAGGCTTCCTTCGTTGCCAGCTGGCAGGCTGGAGACAGCTGCACAGGCAGGGATCTGGGACCCTGCCTCATTGGGCTATAAAGTCTGTCTTGTTGGTGCATGTGCTGGGGCTCTCATGTGGGAGGCTGATTGGCTGGAGACAGCCGCAGGGGCAGGGACCTTGTCACATGGTCATCTAGTTCTCTATCTGGGGCATGTTGCTGCCTTGCTGGGGCCTCGCCCTTGGCCAGTGCAAGGCTGCTGTGGACCTGTCAGCCTGTGTGATGGAAGCTTGGGGTTGCGTCCTGCCCGTGATGAATTTGTGCTGGCAGAGCCAAGCACCTGACCTGATGCTGTGTGAAGCCAGCAGCTGACCGTGGGCTACTCCTCATGTGAAATTTCCAGCAGACGAATGCCTTGCGTGCAGGTTGTGATGGGCGGATATGAGGGCCTCAAAATACTGCCATTAAAACACGGTCACGTCGTGCACATGCTGAGTTCCCGGCCTGGGTGAGCATCACCAGATGGCTGCATCAGTGCCTAAGGGCGCACTGAGTTGATCTCCAGCAATGCTGAGTGTGCTCAGCATCTCTTTGCCCCTGGCCTTAAGGCCTGGTGCAGCCAGAAGCTTATCACTGCAACCTGCAGTGATAGTTTCAATGCCTGCTGCATGCAGATGCCTGAACATGTGGCTCATAATGCTGAACATGCCCCCTGCCTGCTATGCAGCTATTCTGATGTCAACAGGCATGCTTGCTCAGGATGCCACAGCGAGTGCTCCCCCAAGGTGGCCTTTCTCTTTCTGGATGAGCTGACTGGGCACCTGCACGGCATCTTTGAGTGGGAGCTCTTCATGCCGGCAGACAAAGAAGGGGTGCGATCACATCTTCTGCTGAAAATGGGCTTTGTGCCTGCATTGGGCCAGTCAGACGCAAGCACGGGCATGTGTTGTGGGGTTTCTTTGGCTGTGTGCCATGTGGCTGTGTCTCCGCTTCATGCCTGCTTGAGATAATATTTCAAGACATGAGCAAGAGCATGGCTTTGCATTGTATCTGATTCTGTCAAGCTGTCCTGCTGCAAGACCCTGCTTTTGAGGTGTCTTTGGCCCATGCTCTGCAGAAGGAGGGGCAGGGCTTTCTAGCTCTGGTTCATCCATGCAAGGCAATGCCTGTTGGGCAACGGGAGAAGATGGTGGAAGAGGTCGTTTCCGGCCAGGTGTGCACAAGCGGCACAACCGCTTTGGCCTGCAGTCAACCCAGATAAGCGCCAGCAGCTGAATGACGTCTTTTCATTGTTTGTTTCCACCATGATGGCTGCCGCTGCATAGCCAGATAAGACCACCACATCTTGAGCCCACAACAGCCTCAACCCTTGCCCCTGCAGGGGTGGTACTCAAGCTCTGCTGCTGGCTAAATTTTGTGTCGTGCATGCCAATGGCGCAGCCTCCACTCTTGTCTCTGCAGACAGCAGCTGCGCAAGAAATACAGCTGCACTCTCAACGCAAACAGAGGCTGCAGCCAAGAAGTCACAAGTAAACCGCCGTTGTCCTGCTGAGACACTCCTTTTGAGCATGGATCTGCTTATGCAAGTCAAAGGCCTATTGCCAGATGCTGCTGAGGGCATCCTGTTGGTTTGCCAAAGGGAGATTGAGCTTGGCTGATGGTTGTGCAGGTGACACACCTGGGGCGCGATGATGCTCAGGGCATACTGCGCGATTTGCTGGCAGCACAGGGCCATGACTGGGCCAAGCTGCGCCAGAGGGCATTGAAGAAGAACCCGACACCTCAGAGGTCAGCACTACTGCCTACCCTGTGCGTCTGTGCCCAGGGCTTGCACCTGGCCCAGCTGCAGGCCAACAGCAAGACTGGCAAGAACTGCAATCATGGCAGCAGCGAGACCTTGCCCTTGCATTCAAGCTGTTTGCCAGCAGACGCACTGTTGCCTACTTGCCACCTTCAAAACAACGTGTGATTGGGGAAACCCTGCTCTGTATGGGCTGCCTAGCAAGCCAGAGCACGGCCTGGCTGGACTTGGGATGAGTGTACTCCCCCATTCAAGGCTGTTGCTGAGCAACCGGCCACACTTTGCAGGTACATGCCACGCCTGCCAGTAGCAGAGGGCTTCTTTGGGCCGCGCCGCACGCTGACAGGGGCTGGCGTGCACACACAGATAATTGATGCAGCCAGGAGAGTCCCTGACCCGCCAACCTCAGCCACTAAGATCCCTGCCTGGGCCAAAGGCTCTGACATGCCAGCGGAGCAGCGCATATGGGTGGAGCAGCTGGGAAGGGACCCTCCATCGGCACTGCCCCTGCATGTCAGGCCGCTGACCACAGCCCTCGCCAAGCAGCAGAGGCTGGCAGAGGTTCTGGACAGCATCAGCAGCTTGGAGCAGGGGTGGGAGCAGAGGCTGAGGTCTGGCGTCCCGCTGTTCACGCCGATGCCACCTGCTGGCTTTGCCAAGCCTGAGACCTCTGTAGGGCTTCCAGACCCTGAGGGGGCCCTGCTTGCACAGCTGAACACTTCAGGCGAGCAGCCTCCAATGAGGCTGCAGAGCCAGGACCTGCTGCGCGCTTATGCGCTGGCAGACTGCACCGTGGAGCCTGGCTCGCTGCCCCCAGCAGCTGCGCCCCCCACGCGGGCGCAGCAGTGGGAGCACCTTCTGGTGCTGGCCCATGCCATCGAGCATTGGCTGTGCATGGGGGGGCTGACGAGCATGGCCGTGCTGGAGGCCTGGCACACCGCAGCAATTGACAGGGACACGCTGCTGAACCCTGTCCGCTCCAGGCTGGCCAAATTGGTCAGGCGCTGGCCTGAGTCGATGCCCCCAGGCTGGATCCAGGCCCTGCAGATGCAGCAGAGCATGTATAGCTCAGCACGGGTGGAGCGAGACCACACAGAGACCGCCAAGCTGGGCGCCCAGCCAACCACGGACCCCTACAGGAACATGACGGGCGGACAGATCTGGCAGCTGCCACCGGGCGCCCGGCCTCCTCTTACCCTTAGGGATGTCACGTCCTTGTTTGCCGCCTTGGCGTGGCAGCAGACGATGAAGCCTGAGGTTGGACCAGAGGGCAGGCTGTGGCCGCCTGAGCTGAGGCTGCCGCGGCAGCAGCTGCTGGAGCTCAAGATGCTGCTGCTGGGCACTGTCAGCGTGAATGACCTGAGCCAAACAGACAACATGAGCAAGCAGGCCATAATGCTCATGGACGCAGCCTCCAGGCTGACCCCGTGCCCACCCAATGAGCGCAGGTGAGCTGGCGTCAATGCTCCTGCTGCTGTGTGCTGTCAGCAATCCCCAAGGAACTCCCGCAATCAGGCTGCAGCCAGCACAGCAGAGTGATGACTGTATGTCTGTGCAGCGCAAGTGCCGCTTCTACACCACCTCACATTGGTAGTCCTTGCACACTGAAGCTTCTCAGCACCCTGTCAGCACGGAGGCGCACCTGTTTGCTCACTTCACGTCATGGCTGGCCCCTGGGACATGTCAGGCCACAGGCTGCCCTATTGGCTTTCACAAGTTGTGATTTGGACCTGTGTGATGCCTGACACTGCATTGCATGCTGTGAGCTCCCACAGCAGCATTGCTGCTGTTCAGTGACCCATCTGCCATTGCAGAAGGCTCTGCATGTTTCTGTGTGTCCTGCTGTGTGGAACATTGGCAGTGTGAAGACGGTGCTCACTTTGCTCTGCTTCATGTGCTTCCTGCAGGATGCCCACTCAAAACTCCGCAAACAATGTGTGGGCCGCCCCTTTCTCAAGCCTGACTCTGGCCCCCCTCTCTGTGTAGGATTGCGGCGTGGCTGGCCTGCTCCACAGATGACACGGCTGCTGCCTTGGCCTACCAGCTCCTGGAGGCACTCACGGGGGATGCGGCACATCTGCAAGCTGTGGCTGACAGGTCGGCATCTACATCTCTTCCTGCAAACCCCAGCAGCATGTCCTGATGGGCTCTCATGGGTAGCAGCAGCTGTGGCATATGGAAGTCAACAGCATGGTGGTCGCTCTTTGCGCATGTGGCGGCTTACGCCTGGGCAAGCGCCTTGCTCTGTCAGTGGCACATGTGACAAGCAGCAGCTGTCACAGAGTGTCAGCGATGCCAGCAGCAGGTTCTCAAATCAAGCTTGCCCACTGCACTGTCAGAAAATCTGCGGACTCTGCAGCGCCTTCTGCCGTGCGTGTGTTTGCTGGCAGCTGGTAACGTTCACAAGTCAACATCTGGCCCTGCCGGCCAAGCTTGTGTCATTGGTGCATGCAGACGTCTTCAGATCCTGCAGAGGTCCCTCACAGCCGTGGAAGTCAGTCAAGCTAAGCAGGCGAAGAGGTTGGTGCAGGACGCTCCCCGGCAGTGGAACTTCAGGGCCGAGGATCCCTGTGGCCCACTGAGCACCCAGCTGTTTGGCGCCAAAGCAGGTGCAGGTGCAGCTGCCCAGGCTGGCAGGCAGGCCGTGACTGCCCATGCAGGCACAGAGCCTGTGGCTGCACCAAGCCAGATTGAGGCTGCGCCAGCTGCTGCACCAGCTCCAGCTGCTCCCGCGGTAACTTTGGCACCACAGGTAAGGGCTTTTGCAGCTGAGCACGTTGCTGCTGAGCATGGAACCCTCAGTGTGACTCTGGCACTCTGCCCCTTGTACGCTGCGCTGGTGTCTCACTGCAGGTGGCGTTGCTCTGCCAGAAGAATTCGCCAAACCTCGCTTTGCTTCTACACTGCGCATGACACATAGTCTTGGCATTGCAGCACCAACAGAATTGATGCATCCTGCCCTGTGGCCTTGTTTCTCCCAGTGCAAGACTCAACTGTCTGCAAATCGGGACACGCCGCTGCAGGTGGAGCCAGCCTCCAAGGGAGCCGCATACGAGCGACTCCTTAAGAAGCTCACTAAAAAGCAGCAGCAGCAGAGGCAGGAGGAGGAGGCCTTCAGACAGCAGCAGGCACAGTTTGCTCAACACAGGGCTCAGCACGCTTCCGCACAGCAGGCTGCGCCTGCTGCAGCACCAGGCAAATCACCCGCCTCGCCAGCAGCTGAGGCTGCCCATGCTGTCCCCATTGTAGTTATGCCGCAGGGCCCCAACGCGGCTCTGAGCGCGCAGACCATCAAGGCTGACGTGGCTGCCACCCTTTTAAAGGCACTTCAGGCTGAAACGCCTAAGCCCAGTGCAAAGAAGCAGCAGCAGGTGCCAGCACTCAAGGCCCCAGAGCCCAAGGCACTCAAACTCAGCCCAGAGCAGCAGGCGCCAGCACCAGCACCAGATGCACCTGTGCCAAAGGCGCCAGAGCCTTCTGCTGTAGCGGGGTCCCCTGCAGCTGAGGTGCCAGTCAGCAGGGAGCCCAAGGTGGCTCCTGTTCAGGCTGACAGGCGCACCAAGAAGCAGGGTCAGACAAAGGGGCGAGCAGCAGCCAGGGCGGAGCCCCTGGCAGCTCTGCCGGAGGAGGAGCCTGTTGCTGCCAATGCTGAGTCTCCCGCTGCAAAGCAGGGTCAGCATGCTGCAGCCAAGGCTGCTCAGCCGGCTCAGGCTGACCCTGCTGCTGCAAGGCAGGGCTTGCCTGGCGGGGACAAGGCTGACAGCAGGCAGACAAAGGGTGCAAACGTCGTCAGCAATGCTACAGCCAAGCCCAGCAATGGCAAGAGCAGCTTGGCGGTTCAGCAGCAGGCCTCTGAGGGCGCTGCCAGGGCTGCGCAGGTGCAGAGTGCTGCCAATGGCACCCCGCCTGCCAAGCAGGGTGGTGGCGGCAAGCCTGCGCAGCCAGTCCATGAGCAGCCTGCTGAGGCAGCTGCCAAGGCTGCCCCCGCTGCGCATCAGCAGCAGTCTGCGACAGCTGCAAAGCCTGCGGCCCCTGCCACGCCGTGCACTGGCAGGGCTGCCCCTGCAGCCCAGCAGCAGCTGCAAGCCACGGCCTCGCCAGTGGTCCCCCAGCAGCCACCCGTGGTTGCTGTGAAGACTCCCCCGCCAGTGCAGCAGGGCCCCATTGCAGACACTCCCAAGGCGGGCAGGCGGCAGTCTGGCGGGGATGAAGCTGGGGCGGCAGCAGCTGCCATGTCTGCCTCAGCTCAGGCGCGCGAGGTGGCTGCAGCTCAGTCACTGGGGCCTGGCCCAGCAGTAGGCGGCGGCGGCTGGCCGCCTGCAGGCGCGCTGCACCCCCAGAAAGTGAGCGTAATGTATTTAAAGGCACACCATCTCTGGCATCGGTGTTTTGGTTGCAGCAGCTGCCTACTGCTGGCAAAGGGGCTTAAGGGCAATGTCATGCATCATAGAATGCCATCTCAAATCATTCTCTCTGTTGCCCATGCAGCCAACCCCCCGCATGCAAGCAGCAACCAGCAAGGCAGCTGCTGACATGTCTGCCTCAGCTCAGGCACGCGAGGTGGCTGCAGCTCAGTCACTGGGGCCTGGCCCGGCAACAGTCGGCAGCGGCTGGCTGCCTGCAGGCGCGCTGCACCTTGAGAAAGTGAGCTTGATGTATGTGAAGACACAACGTCATTTCTGGCACCGATGTTTTGGTTGCAGCAGCAGCATGCTGCTGGCAAAGGGGCCTAGAGGGCAGTGCCATGCATCACAGATTGCCATCTCATATCATTTGGCCCATTGCCCATGCAGCCCACCCCCCGCATGCAAGGAGCAATCAGCAAGCCCAAGCCTCCTGGCTTTGATGGTGCGGCAGTGGTGAGTGCTGTCTGTTTGCATCCGTCCTGTGCTTGATCTTGTTGCCAGCTGTGTGCATGAGGCATGCTGCCTCATCTTGAGCACTGCAAGTGGCAGGCAGTGCACAGTCAACCTCCCAGTTGCTGACTCTGAGAGTCCATTTGCTTGTGCAGGATGGGCCCCTGCAGCAGCACGCCAATGGGCGGCACGGCGCTCGCCCTCAGACAGGGGAGGTGCCTGCCCAGGCAGGCAGGGCAGATAGCTTCACGCGAGGCAATGGGCATGCCTCAGTCGCCAGGGCGCAGCTTCCGATGGAGGAGGCAGCTGCCTCTTCAAGCCACACTGACTGTGTAGCACAGCAGCTGCTGGAGGAGCCCCAGCAGCCTTTCCAATCTGTGAAGCCCAGGCCGCGCAAGAACCGTGGGGCAGGGCCCAGCCCAGTCCACCTGCAGGCAGACAGCATACGTGCGGCTGTACGTGAGGGCAGCAGCAGCAAGCTCTACTCTGAAGCAGGCCCATCACAGGCAGGTTTGGCATGGGCATGCAGTTCTGAAAGCTCTGTGGCTGCGGCAGCAGGACAGGCTGTGGAGCCTTGGCGCGGCCGCAGAGGCCAGGGTGACAGCGGTGGCAGAGGGCAGGGGCAGGGTCAGGGCCAGCCATGGCCAGGCAGATCTGTGACAGTGGGTGCTGCTGCATCCCCAGCTTGGGCACCAGGGGGCAGGGGGATAGTGCGGGGACCGTCGGCAGCAGCAGCAGCAGGGGCTGCGCCTGCCCCTGCCCCAGTGGCGGTCCCTGCTGCTGCTGTGGCCATGGGCGCCACGTCGTTGCAGATGGGGGAGCTGCCCCTCAGCAAGCCCAAGCCCAAGCCGCGCCCCAGAAAGGGGGCAGGGTGGTCTGCTGAGCCACCGCCACCGGTGCCCAGAGAGATGCAGCAACCCAGGCAGGAGGCTGCCCCCGCCAGCGGCAGCCCCGCGCCAAGCAATGTCCATGCCTCTGTGCCTCTGCATCAGCAGGCAGGGGCAGCTGCAGCAGACTCAGAGCTCAATCTGGACGACTTCTGCTGCCCCATCACCATGGTGAGTGCTGGGTGTTTCACCTGACTATCCAGCAGCATTTGCTCGTCATTGCATTCTTGTGCCATGCACGTATGGTTGAGTCAAGTGTTCTAATATTTGGCCCGCTATTTGACCTGCAACAGGTACGTCGCTGTCTGACGTGAGGCCTGCTTGCTGCAGGAGCTGTTTGTTGATCCTGTGCTGCTGGCAGAGGATGGGCATACCTACGAGTCATCTGCACTGAGGGAGTGGCTCAGCCGCAACCCTGTGTCTCCAATGACAGGCTTGACCCTCACCACCACTACTATAGTGCCAAATCGTGCAGTCAAGGCAACAGTGGCAGGTCTTCGTCACGGTTAACACGGTTACCAAGCTCCTTCTTCTTTAAAGTTCGACTCAAGTCAGCTACCAGCAGGAGTGCTCTCAAGGGCGCCTCTCCATGAATGTCACATTGGCAGTCCTGGCTACAGGCAAGGACTGCTTGTGGTGAATGTTGCAAAGTCTGCTGGTATACTTGTTCTGCGCAAGTGTTGCCTTGCTAGCATGAAGACAATAGCCAAGAACTGGGCTTCATATGAAAGAGCGCAAAGTACAGTCAAAGTGACAATGCTCAATGTGCCCGCGTGGGGAGGTGCTGTCATCAACAATGGAGTGGATCCTTGAGTGTTGTTTTCAAAGTCACAACAGTCCATGTCTGCGGCCCTCATCCTGTCCGCAGTCGCTTTGCGCTGGGCTCCAGAGGCTCCAGACCATGCTCTTTCTCAAACTGATGCAGGCAGACGCTTACACTTTTGAGGTGCTCCGTCAGCGCCCTCATGGTGTTGCTCTTGATGGCCAGGATCTGCAGCACAGGACTGGGTGAGGGTACTGGTTGTGTGCTTGTTCAGACCAGTTAAGTGGTGTTGTCTCTGAACAACAACAAGAACAATCAGCAGGCAGCCTCAGCTGGCAAGAGTCCTGTCCTTCCAAGCACAAACACAGGTGCAAGAGCCAGCATGTAGACTCAGTGCGGCGACAGCATTGCTGCCAGCCTGACGCACTGCTGCCACAAGCAGTTGGCGGCACAGCACAGGCATAACAGACAACAGGCAATCTCACTTCCCTGCTGCCCTCTAGGCAGTTATGCAGCTCAGGAAACTGTGGCCTGACAACTCCAACTTGTGCAAAACAGTCTGAGCCTGACTATAAACAGTGTCAGCACAAGCCCAACTGGTAGGCTTACATTGGCAACAGCGTTGATAGCAGCATGCTGTGCTGCTGCCGCCCTGGTTGCCTCCTCAAACTCATGCTCCAGCGTGCTCAGCTCTGCCTGCAGGTCTGCTGGCAGTACAGCTCCCCTGTTGCTGGCCCTGAAGGGGGGCACCGCCGGGACTGCCTTCTCTGCGGCACCTCCCCCAGAGTGCCGAGCGGACTTGGAGCCTGGCTGGAGCGCCTGCAGTCATCATGTGGCTCAGCACTTTCCTGCAGCTTCCATTCAGCTGCTTTTGCCTGGATGCTAGCAAACTAAATTATTCACTTCATCGCTAAATTATTTGCTCTGGGATGCTGGGGCCTGCAGTCCTGGACATGCAGCGCTGCACAAAGCAGCACCAGACTCTCAGCACCCAATTGTCAGAACGTTCAGCGCCGTGTTCTGCACTACACGCTCAGGGTTCGGCAAGGCAGACCGCCATTTGGACCAGCTGGGGCCTAGCAGCCCATGTGAGACGGTCTTGCAGAAGACCCCGATGTGTTGCTTGGCCATTTGACAAGCTGACCTTGCCACCATCCACCGCCCACACATCAGCGGCCCACCTGGGGTGTACAGTCAGCACTGCGAACCCGACGCAGGGGCTTCTCCTCTCGCATGCGCATAGACATCAGGTTCACAGCTGCAGCACACTCTAGCCCCACGTTGGCTGCTAGCGGGCTCTGGGGCATCACACGCTGCTCAGGCGGCCAGGAGTCCTCCTCAGCTGCGTCAGAATTGTGCTGCGAGCCTTCCTGCAGCAAGAGAGGCACTTGACTGCAGGGTGTTGCCTTGAAGACCAGGCGATAGGGCTGGCAGTGCCTGTTTGCTGGGGGAGGCATTCCCCAAATTGCCCTGTAGTGTCTGCACTCCTGAGTTGCATTTTGCACGATTCTGCATGAGTAGCGTTGGGCTAACCTCCTCTGACTGGTTGCCGCCCTGCGCTGCTGCACCCTGGAGCTTGCCAGCTGCCCTGCCCTTGGGCTCCATGGTGAAGCCTGAGTTCACTGCCGCCTGCAGGTCCCAACAGCTTGGGTTCTGGCATGGAAGAGAGCGTACGCCGTGTGAACAAGTGGCTGGTTGACGGTCCGCCTTGAGCAGAGGCTGATTGCATGTGCAGCAGCATGAAGTGCCCACCTTGCGCTTAGGCCTGGGGGGTGTGGGCTCCTGCACGCAGCAGTAGGATCATGTCAGCATTTGTGGCAGGAGTTGTTCTTGAGACAGGCATGCGGCAGGTGGGGGATCAGCACTGCTGATGCATAGCCCATGATCAGCACCATCGCGCTGCAGTTCGCCTGCAGTAAGCGGGCTGCCATGTGCTGCTGCTAAAGCCAGTGACTGACCTGAGCATGCTGGGAAGCGTCAGACTTGCGCCTACCCTCAGCCTGTGCCTTCTCATGCCGCTTCAGTTTGACGCCGCAGGCATTGCACAGTGTGCGTGGTCCTGCAGAGCACACCGCACTTGATCAATTGGCCTCAAGCCCTTGAACAGCACCAGGCGTGGACAACTTGTTCTTCAGGAGATGAGGTTTTGTAACAGACACCGGAAGCATCGCGCGGCGCACATGGCCTTGCAGAGTAGACAATGCCCTCTGATCTGCCACACTCAATGCTACAGTACAGTCCAGGTGCAGAAACTGTGGCAGTTGTCTGGTACTGCAGTGTGCAGAGCAGATCATATTCTGGTAGCCTGAGCACAGCTCGACACGAGCACAACTGCTCCCAGGCCCACTGGCTCGCTCCTCAGCTGTGCAGCAGTCCTGCGACTCAGTCAGGCAATGGCTCGCCTGGTGCCTAAGGTTGAGCTGAGCAAGTGCTCACCAGCAGGCCCCTCTCGCCACTGCGGCGTCTTTGTGGTGCCACATTGCACACACGCTTTCACAGGCTCCTGGCGTGCAGTTTCTGCTGGGGCTTGGGAAGACCCCATAAGTGCTGACATTGAACTCTGGCGCATGGCCATGATCTGCAGGCACAGCATCTGACTCCAGTGTGATATCTGTCTGATCTGATGCCATCTGCACAGTGGTGCCTGTGCTGAGGCCGGGGGGGGGGGGGGGGGGGGGGGGGGGGGGGCTACCTGCTGCTTAGAGGCAGCGATCTGCTGCACTGGCAGCACATCTGCGCAGCAATGTGAGATCAAAAGCGCCTGGCTGGCCAACAGCCACGCACTGTGAGCAGAGAGGACCACATCTGCAGATGATGCCTAACCTGAGCTCCACTCAGAGGCAACATGCCGCCGTCGTGCTTGTGCACGCCTTGTGACCTGTGATCCATCAAGGTCCCTTGCATATACATAGCTGGCTGGCAGCAGGGGATAAGAGCTGCGCTCAGCAAGACTTGATCTGCCACCGCAGATCCTCCGGCAGCAAATGCTGACTTCTGGGGTCAGCAGTGAGTGCTTCACGAACTGGCGGCCCGGCGGGCTCTCGGATTGCGCAGAGCAGCTGGAATGAAGGCTCCCTCCCTCTCTAACCTGTACCAGACCTAGCTTCAAATAATCCGAGCAGATTGCGATGCGGCAGCTGCCAATCTCTTCCTGTGAGGCTGCCTGACTGCAAGCTGACAGGTTGCTTGTTTGTAATGTGCTGGCTGGGTCGGGGGATACAAAACCAGATACTGGCGAAGCAGGTGAGCCTGGGACAGTAGCTGCACTGCAGGAGCGGTGCCTATCGCAGTGCTTGCCAGATCATGCAGCATCATCAAGCGCATGGGTGCCATGCAGAGAGCAGAGCCTGAGGAGCAGCAGCATCAACAGTACTTCTGGGTGGTGGCAAAGGTACATCGCTGCTGCTCATTTCACTCAAATCAACAGCCTCAGCCGCGGGCTGTCTCCGCTGTTCTGCAGGCCAATCCTGCAGCGAAACAGGCTGGCACTGTCAACTTGGCTCCCCAGCCTTCAGCAGCATGCCAGCAGCACACAGCCCGTGCAGTCTTGAGCCCATTGCTCTCAGCAGCTGCAGCCTGCCAGGTGCAGCCTGCAGACATGACTTTAGCAGCAATATGCAGATGCTAGCGCATGTGTGTGCGCCTTGGCCTGGCATCCGGCAGACTTCCTTGTTCAGGCAGGAGGCCAGGGGCCAGCCATCAATGTCGCGCTTGAGGCACCCGCTGCGTCCCAACGCATGGCAGGTACCCAGCACAAGTGCCCCTGCTGGGACACTTGAGTCAGTACCTGGGTGGAGGTGAACCATACCTGGCTTCTCCTGCTGTGGTGCATTGCACATCCCATGACCAAGGCAACAAGAGCTGCTGATTGTGCTTCATCACATTGTGCACACAATGAAGAGATGCATGCCAGGTGCTGCCTCCACTGCTGCAGCCCTGCTGGAAAGATAGGATCCATGATGTGCTAAGTCCTACAAGCCATGCTCCGCCAGTTTTGAGAATGGCTCATTTCGCAGTGTAGTAGTGCCTGCCAGCTGCAGTGTCATGCCCATGCGCAAAGCTGCCTGGTCCTGCCTGCACTTTTCTTGCACTTGCAGCATGCCTCTGCAGTTGCAGCTGCTGAGGTGCCTTTCAAATCATGGATGCAGGCTTGTAGGCACCCTCAGTCAAATGGCCCTCTCATGTGCTTCAGTAGCTGCCCGCATGGCTCAACATCCCTAACTGCAGCAGCGCACGCCAAAGCTGAGCCGCACTTGGCTTCTCAAGTTCATCTGGTCTAGGGATGGGAAGCTCATTCTGAACACGATTCCCCTCATGCAAATTCAAACATTCGTATCTGATGCAGTGGGCACGCTGACTCAGGCAGGCCCAGCAGTAGCACTTGCTGCCTTGCCGAGGTCAAGTCAAATCTGGCGCCCCTTGACCTGCCGAGGAGGCATGAGCAAGGTGCTGCCGCTGCCACTCTGATGATGAACCTGCTTCATGGCGGTTGCAGACGATTGCTGCGCTGCAAAGTGCCACTCAGGGGTCAAGGAGCGGGCAATCAGGATGGGGCCTTTGAGAACGGCCTGTGGTATCTGGTGTCCCTCGAATCACAGTGGGATGCTAACAAGAAATTTAGGACAGATGATGTGGTGCATAGGAAGGAGGCAAGCGGCCACATTGTATGTGCAGCAGGCTCATCTGACAGTGGGCCACTTGTGGCAGTGGCGATTGAGAGGTGTGCAGCACCTCAGTCTCTTCTGCTGCAGATGCTGGCAGCCATTGATTCAGCCATCAGCTCAAGTCGACACACTATGAGCAGCACATCTCACGAGTTTGCAACCTGGCTTGGTGACTAGTCAGCCCGCTTGTGCCACTGAGAATGGGTGCCAGAAGCTGCCTGACTGGATCACAGGGCCAGCCAGTTCTGCACCCTGCATGACCATGTAGTCCTTGCTTGAGGCACACCTTAAAGTGCCCACGCCGCACCTACAAAAATTGCGTCAGGGCGCTTGCGTCAAGGCGCTTGCCTGACCCTTCGCTCAGCATGTCCAGATCAACACCCATCAGACCTCTGAGCAGTCATTTCGAGTTGTGGAGGATCCGCCCTGCCAGGCGTCATTAGGTGCCTGCCTCCTACAGCTGTTAATGTCATCTGCTCTTGCTTATGTAGGCTGAGCCAGTCATATCTGCATTCCCCTTTCAGTGCATCATTAAGCTTTGCAGCAATGGTTAAAGCTGTGATCCCTGGGTCTGACTGGGACCATCAGGGATTGTGGCATGTGTCACCCTTGGGGGCAGCTGAGACTTTGCATGCCAACAGTTTAGAGGGTTTAAACATCTAAAGGAATTTCATTTGGACTGCCAGGACTGTCAAATCAGAGGGGCCCATTGCAGCCGTGTCTTCATGAGCATACACAGCTGCCATGACGTGTTCTGCAGCTCACAGAGCCCTTCCCTTGACTTGAGCAGTCTGCTCACAATATCTTAGCAAGCCTTTGCCACACACTGCTGTTAGAGAGGGGGTCTCTCCAAAGAGAAGGCAGGAAATCTGTTCAAGTGTGCTGACAAGAAACGCGATGCCACCACCAAGACTGCCAGGATTCCACGAGCAGCCTGGAAAGCCAAGGCACACTGTTCACATCAAGCCTGAGCAGGGGCCGTCTTGCCTCGGCGAGTCGGGCCCTTCTTAGCTTTGGCTGTGCCTGCGCGCCTCTGTGACATGATGTCAGGCCCTGCCTCTCCTGGCCCAGGCACATCTGGGTCGTGAGGCCTGCCCTCCCTGACTTCCCTCAGCAGGATGCACCTGGCGTCAGCGACCCCCTTGTCGTAATTCTCATCTGTGAAGACCACCTTGGGCAGGTCACTCTCAGGCCCCGTGTCCCATTTCATGGGGTAGATGGGCACCGTTTCAGACAGACAGATGACTTGGCGCAGGTGCTTTTCGAGGTCCTTCAGGTTCTGGCATGCCTGCTGCAGCTCTGCTCGGGGGAGGATGGCTGCCACATACTCTGAGGGGGTGACCCTGGGCCCCACATGCAGGATCTGCATGCACACAGACGAGCCATGATCAGCACATGATGAGTCCAGGCAGAGTCAGTGGCTCTGAGGGGCCCAGCTTCAAGGCACATTGTGCAGACTTTGCCAGCAGGTGTCAGGGCTTCCGCTTAGTGTGTGAGGGGGCAGGACTTGGCTTCATGTGCAGGACCTGCAGGCAGGTTCAAGGGGCTCAGGACAACTGTGACGAAATGACCCTGGAATCGACATCCAGAACCCGCTGTCAGACATCTGGCATTTTGCACACCATCAGGCAGAGGGGCACGGTCGACTGCGATCTGTCTAACACTGTGCCAAAGACGTGTCGCGTTTGTGCATGAACTTGCAGCCCATTCCACAGGCAGAAGGTATGCACAGCGCGAAAATAGATGTAGCATGAGTTGATGGAGGAAGGTGTGGCGACGGCCCTTGATGTGCAGGTGTGGTGGGCAAAGCTCGCAAATGCTGTGCGCGACAGGCGGCTGGCTGCGGGAATGCAGACAGCTGCAGCATGCCCATGACACCAAGCTGAAACCCCAGCGGGGCAGCACAGGGTTGGCTGCGGGCGCACACATGTACGGTGCATGGGGCTAGAACCCCTCTGCAGGTTGGCTGCCAATGAGATATTGGGTTTAAGCGGTAGATATAGCAGGCGGCAGCTCACCTTCACACTCTCCTTCCCTGGCAGCCAATTTCTGAACGACAGCTGTGGCCCAGAACCTTTGCCAGTGCCGTTGGCTGTGCCATTGTCTAAGTGCTCTGACACAGAAGTCATCTGCAGGGGGCCACACTCTGTCAGAGGCAGCCTGCTGCAGCAGCAGACTGCAGTCAGCAGGCTGCCAGGCAGCCAGCTTGAGTGTGACAGAAGCATGCGGTCTGGATTGTGGGTACCAGCAGCTTGCAAAGGCAGCATGCTGACCTTCTTTCTCCTGCCTTTTGTTGCAGGGGGCTGTTGCTCAGGGTCCAGAGGAAACTGCTTGCTTTGCTGCACTGGGACATCAGGGTCTAGAGGGAATTGCTCGCTGTGCTGCGCATTGGCGCCAGGGCCCATGGGGGTTTGCGCGCCTTGCTCTGCAATTGTTTGAGATGGGGCGGCCTGCAAAGGTCGCAGGATCAAAACCCGGGTGCCTCGTGAAACGCCACATCCTGAAGCTTTCAAGCAACCAGGACATCAGCTATCAACCCACCTTTTTCTTGCCTGTAGCGGACGCCTGGCGCTGCGTTGAAGAGCTTCCCTCTTTCTTTGCCATGAGGACATGTGACAAGCGAGGCTGGATCACAGGGCATCGTGCAAGACGGTCCAAGAAGTAGTTACCCCTCGCGTACAGCATGGTGCCGGATCTGATCTGCTGCGGCAGGCAGTCCGATAGGATTGCGACCTACGCTGCTCCACTTTGGCAGTGCGATTGCTGACTGTGATGACACAAGCGGATGCTGAGCGTCCCATCAGGGTGGGAGTGCTGGCCCTGCAGGGCTCTTTTTCAGAGCATGTTGCCACTCTCCTCAGTATACCCGGAGTGGAGGCCTTTGAGGTCAGAACCAAGGAGCAGTTGCACAAGGCAGATGGCTTGATCATCCCTGGCGGCGAGAGCACCACCATGGCCCTGGTGGCTGAGCGATGGGGCCTCATACCAGAGCTGAAGGCCCATGCTGCCCAGCACAAGCCCGTGTGGGGCACCTGCGCAGGCCTCATCTTCCTGGCAGACAGGGCGACAGGTGGGCTTGAGCACACTTACAGTGGTGGGCTGACGGAGTTTGATCAGGAGGCCTGCAGCTTGCTTGCAAGCCGGCTGGGGGTGGTCTCTGGCAGCGCTCTGCACATGTTGTGTGAGCAGTCGATTGAGCGGCTTTCACCTGCCACGTGGATGTCTCGTCAGGCTCTGACTGTGGGCAGCCTGGAACCTGCTGGAGATGCCAGCGCCGCCTGCAAGGCTGCACCTCAACTACTGCATGCCCTACTTAGACAAAGTACCTGCTGTGTTGTTAACCAACTGCACCTGCTGCAGGAGTCAAACAGGGCGGCCAGGCGCTGCTAGGAGGTCTTGACTGCACCGTGCACAGAAACTTCTTTGGAGCCCAGATCCACAGCTTTGAGGTTGACCTCACACCGCCGGACTGTCTGCCTGAGATCGGCCCCGAGCAGGGCGACTTCAGGGCGATGTTCATCAGGTGACGGGCTGGCTCAGCCAGAGGCTGACTGTCCCATTTGGCGCACTGTTCCTGAGATGGGGCAGGAGCAGGGCAGGTGCAGGATGATGTTCATCACATGAAGCCAGAGCTTACACCGAGTGCTCACCACACTGTTCTGTGGACTGCACCTCACGCGGGCTCAAGCATGGTGATTTCATGGCAATGTGGATTCAATGCAGGCCAGCCCTTCCATCTGAGCACAACTTCTGCCTGCCGTACAAGCAACCTGCACAACTGGCCTGGCAGGAATGTCTCCTTGGTAACCATGCGTCCAGCATCCCACTCTGCCCAGCCTTTGGTCAGACTCCCGCACAGCCTGCATCTTCTCCGCTGTTACAGGCAATTGCCTCGATCCAGCCCTCCACACCTGCATAGCGTCTACTGCCATTGAGGCAGAACCATCAATGATGCACAGCAGCCCTCTCCTGGTGTGGGCACCTGCAACCCAGCAGAGCGCCTGCTGCCTCCAAGGCAAGACCGTCCTGTGCACCCTGTTGCCCTGCCGTCCTCACACTGCAGGGCTGCACTCCTGCAGGGCACCTGCAGTCATTGAGGCAGGGCCAGCAGTGGAGGTGTTGGCTGAGTACCACCTGACGCCAGCTGAGCAGAGTGCAGCAAGTGGCAGGCAGAGCGTGATGGTGGCAGTCAGGGAGAAGCACCTGCTAGCCACTGCCTTTCACCCAGAGCTCACAGCAGACCTAAGATGGTGAGTGCAGCCATCGGTCTACCCTGATGCCTGTGGAAAGGGTGGCAGGGGTCCTCTGCTTGAGCAGTGGCCTTTTGATTCAGCTCTGTCGCAAGCTTTATTCACTGATGCACATCACATTTGTCTGGCTTGAGCCTCATGGCTGCTCCTGCCAGAGCATGTTCAGTGCAAGGGATGCTGCCTGGCACAGCGCCAGCCAATTTGAAGTTATGTGCACGACTGCAGGCATAAACTGTTTGTGGACATGATTCAGCAGCAACTCTTGGAACGAGGGCATGCTGCAAGTATTGCTGAGGACTTGCATGTGACTGAGAGCGGGCGCCTCACTCGAAGGCCCAAGCCTGCAAAGCTACCCATCTATGAGCGGCAGCAAGCTTCAGCTGACGCCTATTTGACATCTTAGCTTGTGACTATCTTGTATCAACCAAACCCCTGCTACGTCTATGTGTAAGCGCTGCATGCCATTGCTAATGCAGCTTCCCCCTCACTGCAAGTATGTGTTTGAACTGGTCTTGGGTCCAGTCACATTTTGAAAGGAGTTCAACAATGTCATCTCATTGATTTGGAGGTCAAGAGCACCATGCAAGCAATTCCACTTCAAGCTATGCACTCAAGACAGAGCAAGCAGATGCTGCTGCAGACAAACGGTGGCTTTGCCTGCAATAGGAGGCCTATATCCAAGACATGCTTGTGGTTTCTGAAGCGTTGGGGCATGTGTGGCAACATGCTCACTCTGTCACATGGCTTCATGTGCCTATGGCGAGTACAACTTAAGGCTTGTGCAGCGATGGAGGGTATGGCAGGCGATCATAATCTGTTGCAAGCTGTTTGAGCTCCTTTGCCTCCTTCTTCAGCTTGCTCCAGACGTCGGAGTCCCCAATGCGCCAAGACCAGTTGCCCTTGGTGGTGCCAGGAAAGTTCATGCGTGCAGTGTTGTCCAGGCGCATGACATCCTGCATATCAGTGGTGCTCCTTTTAGGCTGAAAGACTTGTGAACCGGCCTGGGCTGATTCCAGCATCAGCTTGAGGTGCTTGGCCACCTGGGTCTGCTGCACAGGATGGGCTTGAGCGTGGCAGGCACTGGCCTATTCACTCAGAATCAGGCAGCTGCGCACTGCTCCTGAGGGTGGTGAGGCGTGCAGGGAATGCCCATACTTGGGAGGCCCTGCCCTGCTACCCGCCAGACACGCTGAGACAATTTCAAGGCCTTTGGTAGCCTCACGAGCGCTCGCCATCATTATAACATTCCTGCTCTGTCTGAACATGCAACCCCTGCCTGGGCGGCACCAGGCCGCCAGTGTCCCACATGAATGCTCACTCACCATGTGTCAGGCCCTGTCCACCAGATGACCTGGAGTCCCCCACATTCACACACCCGCCAGCACATCGGCTAGGGCATGAGCCAAGGCACTTGCCTGTATCATGACGATGCTGGACTTGGACACAGACTTAAAGGCCTCCCTGATGAAGTCTCCAGCAATGTCCTTCCCACTGGTGTTCAGATAGCGCTTGAGGTACGACTTATCCTTCTCAGTGGCGCTATCCCTCCACCAGCCCACAGCCGTCTCATTGTCGTGGGTGCCTGCAGCAGCAGCGTGGCTCTGTCAAAAGCGTTGGAGAAACACCACAAGTGGACAGATTGCTGGGTGCTGTGCGGCGTGTGCAGCAGCAGCGTGCCTGCGTTTGTGGGGGTGATGAAGTATGGCTGGATGCAGAGCAGCCACACAGTGCAATCCTCTGCAATTGAACTTGAGCAATGAATGGTGCTGTAGTCTGACAGCCACAGCCACCAGGCTGACCAAAGATCATGATATGGGCTGTTGCAGGGGTGATACGAAATGGGTACTATAGAGGACCACATGCTGTGTGAATAGCTGGGCAGGTTGCAGCATGTGCAGCAGCATGGCGTCTGCATCTGCATGAGCTTGTGCAGCATGGCCAATGCACTGGGCTCTGACTGCAGAATGGGAATGGGACGTTGCCTCATACAGCCAGCAAACTCGCTTGTTTTTTTGGTGGCTGCTTGGAGTTGAGAGTCACGTGCCAGGTGCACAGCAGGCTCAGTAGAAGAGGCAGAGAGACTCGAGTGTCATTCCTGCAAGAACTTTGACGCCCTCTGAAACTTGCCTGGGTAGCAAATGGAGTTCTCATAGTGGTTGTGGGGGATGTGGGTGTTCTGCGCCCCACTGCCCCAGGCAAATTGTAGCACCACCATGCCAGGAGCCCCAATGGCCTTGCGCAGCTCATTCACGTCGCTGGTGATCACTCCCAGGTCCTCTGCAATGATGGGGACGTGGCCCAGCCTCTGCACAAGCGGATGTGAGCAAGCTTGAGGTCTGGTGCTGTGCATATGGGCAGTGCCGGATGGAACTGGGGTTGCGTCCCGGGCGAAGGACTCAATGTCCTCTGCAAGGGTGAGAGGACCTGACCTCTGCACAGGCAGCTGAATTTCAGTCAGCATGAGACAGTGCAGCTAATGTGAGGTCAGAAGGGGATGTGGCCCAGACCAGCTGCACAGGAAGAGCCACCTGACCCACAGCAGCATCATGCAGAGGCTGCCTCAATGGCACTGCGAGTGTACTCTCAGGGGATGAGTGCATCTGCCCAGCAGGTGCAGTTACACAGCAAGCTTCTACAGTCATCATGCGTGGATATAAGCCGGTATGCGGAGCTGTGTGGGCGGTGCATGTGGCTGGGCACTGCCAGTGGGCCTCCTGTCAGGTGCTGGCTGCTCTGGCAGTCCACAGAGCATTGAAGCAGCGGTCTATTGAGACAGTAGAGCAGCCAGCAACTTGTAGAAGCAGGCCTGCAGCAGAGCCTGTGCGCACATGCCCCTCACCCATCTATATGTCTCAATGTGATGCACCAGTCTGCAGCTCACCTTTTCAAGAGCCTCAAAGAGGTCAATATTTGGCCCCTTCTTCCAAACGCCGTTCATAGCAGTCTCTGCGTCTGCCTCCACAGCCCAGTAACCTGTGTCAAAAAGCCAACTTCAGCAAAGTTTTGAAGCTTTCTCACACCCACATCAAGAAGATTCCAGGTCAAGTCTGATATGCTTTCTGTGCGGGCAAGTCAGCAGCTGCGGGCTTAGAGGCCCTTCCACCCACAGGCATCATAACGCTCGTTGCACACAGTCCAAGCCTTGCCCAGGTGAGGGTGCAGCTGCGCACATGCATGGCCCATAGCATGCTGCTGCCAGCCCCGTAAGTGCTTGCCTGCTGCACACCTCTGAAAGCTGCAGCATGTAACGCAAACCTGTAAATCATTGATTTCTGCGATGCCCACCTGCAAAGCCTCTGAAGTGGTCTACTCGGGTCTCGTCATACAGCTGGAAGGCCCGGCCTAGGCGCTGGCTCCACCACTTGAAGTCCTCAGCCTTGTGGGCCTGCAGCAGTTGAAAGCAGTGACATCTTGGCTCCATCTGCAGCAGCACAGGCCAGCAGACTGCATGCTACAGCCATGCAAAATCCTCAGCCATGCGTGCCTGCAGCAATGCAGACAGCGGCGCTCTTTTGCAAGCGCAGGCCAGCCAGGCGTGCTCTGCAAAGTCAGCAATGGTCCTCAGCCTTGTCTGCCCAGAGCTACTGCCTAATATGTGCAGCGTGCCAGGGCCTGCCTTGTAGTCCTTCACAGCTGCCTGCCCACCTCCCAGTCATACAGGGGTGCTGCCCTGTAGTTGATGCCTTGAGTCTGCAGTCCATCAGCAGCTGCCCTTGATGTGCCTGCCCCACCTTCCAGTCATACAGGGGGCTTCCCCACAGTTGTCCCGTCTCGCTGAAGGCATCTGGCGGCACACCGGACACCATTGCGGGCGCGCTGGTCTCAGTCAGCTCAAACAGCTCCTGGTGTGCCCATACATCAGCGGACTGGCCACCCACGTAGATGGGCATGTCTCCCACAATCTTGACAGCATGGTCATTGGCGTATGCCTGCAGCGTCAGTGATCATTCAGGAAATGAGCGTGCGGCAGCCAAGCGTGCGGGCCTCAGGCGCAGGGCAGTATTGGACCGGCAGCAGGTCTGCTGAGGGCATGTAGGGGTTATGTATGGCCTGTAGCCTTGACTGCTAGGCCTGTGGCTGGCACCATCCATTCTTAGAGCACAAGAACGCAACCAGGAGGACCATGGCAGCCTTGATGCGCAGGCCGGCACTGTCACTGGATGCAAGCCAGGGGCACTTCCTGGAAGCCAGCAGTAGCCTGGCATGTACCCCCAGGGTGCAGGCCCATAGTGCGTGGCAGCTGGACCTGGCCTGGTGCGTTCGTGCGTGTCAGCACCATACAACAAACAGGAGCATGAGCGCAGGCCACCAGGCATGGGCAGCAGGCTTAGTCAGGGGCCTTGAGAATGGCAGAACCTGTAGTTGCACTCATGGGTCAGGTGTAGGGCTGCCAGTTCCAGGAGACATAGCTGGGCTTCTACAAGTTACCTTGCCAGGGGCACCCCAGCAGCTTCTGCATCACCACAATTCTCACCTTGACTGCCTTCCACTGGCGGTCAAAGAGGAACTGCAGCGCGATGAAGCGTTCGATGTCATCCTTGTGCCTCTCTGTGGCTCTTTGCACTGCCTGGGGCTCCCGTTTGCGCAGTGCTTCGTCGGACCATGTCCACCAGGCCCTGTCCTTGGTGTCTTCCTGCAGGGCAGACATGGGGCCTCAGGTGTGTGCCGGTGCCAGGTGCTGCTACTTGCGCAGCGTCCCCCAATGCTGGTCCTGTGTGGCTTCCAGGGCTGAAGAGGATACGCTGCTGTCGCTAGCGCATGCATGCTGCCCTGCAGTGGGGCTGCTCAGGCACAGCCATAGCATCCGAGCCAAATGCTGGGTGTCGTCCTACTGAACAGCTGCAGGGACCTCTGTGATGGGGCGGCGTCAGCACTGCTCTCCTCAGTGTCCTCCTGGGGCCACACATCCATGCAATGGGCACAAGACAGGTGCTGAGACATTGAGTGGCCGCTGGAGGGTTGCAGCATGGCTCAGCAACGTCCCAGGTCAGATTCTGTTCAGAGCCTCACCTTGACACGTGCAAGGCAAGGGCAAGGATGCAAGCAACCCAGCTTGCAACGTTCCCAGGCCTCTGTCTTCACAGAACCCCACCTGGAATTTGATGAGGCAGAAGAAGAGGGCTGAGTCCTCCACCCAGGAATTCTCCTGACGGAAAGCGTCCATCTCCCTGCGCAGCGACTTGAACTTGCTGTCATTGAGCAGCCTGTCGGCTGCCTTCTTGAGCAGGGGCTTCTTTGCTGCAGCCACCTACACAGAGGGAACAAGAGCCATGTCAGTGAGATGTTGACAATCAGCTGCCAGCACAGAGCCACTGAGCTGGAGGGCTCCCCAGAGCTTGCGCACAGGCTGGAAGTGCAGCTGGAGGCACAGGGCATTGCTGCCTCTGTTTGTGCTGAAATGGGCGGTCAGGGCGCATCTCAGGCAGATGGTACACTGATCACTGTGATGTCTTGCCAACCTGCTTGCTTTCTGCGGGCCAGCCCAGATGAAATGAATCAGATGTAAGCGCCCTGCCTCTCCAGACAATGCCGACTCAGAAGGCTGCCCCATGGGCCTGACCCCACCAGTCCTGACAAACAACTGCAGCCAGCAAGCGCTGGATAAAAGGCAGACTCACCTCCTCAAACACTGCCGACTGAATGGGCTGCTTCTTGGGCTTGTCAGCCGTGTCCAGCAGGCCCTCTTCCATGAGCTCATCAATGGCAATCAGCAGTGTGTTGCCGCACAGAGCGTCCAGGCCTACATGGCAGCATTTATTGGTGTCAAATGAGCTTGCCAATGACAATCAGCAGTTGACTCCTGCACAAGGCGTCCAGCCCTGCACAATGACAGCAGTGAGGCCACACTTATCGCTCAGGCACAGGGTTGCATGTCTCCACCAGCTCATTGTCAGCGCTGACCAACATATCCTTGTAGAGAATCTCCAGCCTTGTTGCACAGCAGCAGCAAAGTCATTGGCAGAGCGGTCCACGCAGAGCAGCCACTCCTGTACAGGAAGGCAATGAGCAGCGGGCAGCCTGTACAGAGATGCCAGCGTCTCAATGCCTAAAGAGGCTGGAGTTGCTTGCAGGGCTCACCCTCTTGCCCATCTTCATGAAGCAGGTGCATCCAGATGTGTTCCCAGCTGAGAAGACCCCTCATGGTCAGTGTTGCAAATGTCTGGAGAGTGCAGGCCAAGCAACAGACAAAGTCCTCTGGGGCTACGCTTAGACTGCTTCAACACATTCTGGACTCCAAACGGATGTATACGTGTGGCAGTGAGTATGAAAACAGAATTGCTGACCAGAAGCACCCTTCTGAGCGCACTTGTGGCAATACCTGCTAAATCTGCATGCTGGTGCTGTCCAGCAAACAGCCCAAGAACACAAAGCCCTGTGTAAGGTCCCGGGAGAGGGACCATAAGTGCTCCTTGGCCACTTGAGGCAACCCCTGCCAGACCCCTGTGTGTGTCCTGAGCTGACCTGAGTAAGGAGACCAGAACTGCTCCTCTGGGGGCACGAGGGGAAGCACCTGCCAGATTTGCTGGCCAGCGCTGACCAGCCAGTCCACAAAGCGATAGGCCTCCTTCCCGATCTCGCCTGTGCCGTAGGGGCCTGGCAGGGAGGTGGGGTGCAGGATGATACCTGCACGGCAGCCGGAAGGCGGGCTGTGGGTGAGCTTGGAACATGAAGCTGTCAGAGCCCTCCCTCCCAATATGGCACTGCCGCAGGGGCCTGATAGGGAGGTGGGGTGCAGGTAATGCCCACAGGAGACACGTGAGCCTCACAGCTTGGCAGTTGACCATGCTTGCCAGCATCCCCAGATTACTGCTTGCAGACAACACTGGGGAGACGACAAGGAGGTGGCTGCAAGAAGATGCCGGTCGGAGATACAGTGTACAGCTGCCGTTGCTAGCTTTGACAGAGTGGCAGGGCGTGTTCCCTAGCTCTGCCTGGGCTGCAGGAGCCTGGGGCGCAGGTGAAATGCAAATCAATGCCCTCGCTTGTGGAGAGGGCGGGCTGCAGGCCTGCATCTAGTGAGGAACATGGCCGGCAGGATGGCAATTGCAAAGACAGCTCCTCTCCATGCCCTTTGTGTTGGCCCACACCCTTGTTGCCATGCAAGCCACTGCTGCCAATCTGGACCCTGCCTCTTGCCTGAGCCCTTTGGTTGCTGATCTCCATCTGCATTTGTCATGCAGACTAACAGCGCCCATCAGCTTTTACCTCCCTTCCTGCCCTTGGGCTGCCCAGCAGTGTCGTTGCCATACTCTTCGTCCAGCTCGTCTCCTGTCATCATGCTGGCATAGCTCTGCTTCTTGTGGGCAGCCTGCTTCTCAGCGGGCGCCTCCATTGTGGCACCTGCCAGTGCAGATGTGGCTGCTCGCTGCCTGTCCCTCCTGGGTGCCAGGCAACGCGAGGCAGGGAGTCGAGTGCTACGCTGGCTGCGGATGCACTCCCTGAGGGCCAGCAGCTGCAAGGCTGGGAGCTGACGGGAGGTGAACCCGTACCCTTTGGGAAGCTGATTGATGGGCATTAGGTGGCTTGCCTGGACAGCTGCTCCCGAACTTGTGCCAGCCAATAGGAAGCTGAGCTCCTGCATGTAGCGGCACGTTTTTTGTAGCTTAGAGGTTGAGGGGCAGGGCATTTGCCGGGTCTCTGCTTGATGTGATCATTGCTTGCGAGGTCTGCCCTGATAAAGGATGGTACCATCAAAGCAGCCATCGCCTGCATTGGTCTCACCCGCCTAAGTAATAGTCAGGCGGCAGTGACAATGCAAGGGTCTCAACAGCTAGGTGGACTGAAGGCCCGTCACCTGTAGGGTGAGTGATGCAGGCAACTGGACGGTGCTCAATCGATCCAATCTGTGCTCGCCAAGAAAGACAGTGGATTGCATGCATGGCATTGTGATTTGCTGCCAGTGGGCGTCTTCTATCATCCCCTTGTTCCATTTGTCAGATATGCCAATGTGAAGTGGGCTGTTCAGCATAATGCAGGACCTGCATGAACACCTGCTATCAGCTAGGCTGCTGGGATGGCAATCACGTTGCAGGATCTGTCCCTGCCCAGCTCCAGCAGCATGCAGGTCAGGCAGACAATGCCAGTCCTGGGGTGGTTGGTGGGCACTGCAGCTGGGTGGGAGATCCAGATTCTGCGTAGCCTGCAGGACATGCTCCTGCTGAGTATCGACACAGACTTTGCTGAGCCCTGTGGTGCTGTGCCTGGCTGAGGTGCCTGGCTGTTGTGTGTGCGGTGGCTGGGCAACTTGCATGTCATTGCACCAGGGATTACTGGGCTGCCTTGTTGCAATGCTGTGGGGGCCCTGTGGGGCCAACCTCCTCGCAAGTGAGCCTGCTGGCTGTCCGAATAGCATGCTCAGCACTGGCTCTGCCAACAGAGCAGTTGGTGGCCAGCAGCCCAGGACACCTGGCGCTGTGGCTGCATCACACCGATTAGAGTTCAACTCAGGATTTTAGCCATTGGGACGGCTGCTGGGTGCTATTAGATGTGATGCAAGCTTCATCAGAAAGACTTTTGGGCAGAGGAACAGTGACTGGCAGCATATGCTGTATTGCATTGAGTGGGCATGGGGCCCTTATCACATCAGCTCACTGTCAAACTCCTGCATTGAGGCAACCAAAAGTCAGGACAATAGAGCTGATGATGTGCCCATATGGAATCACATCTTCGCCTTCACATCCACTAGCACAACCTTCCAGCCATCTGCAGCACAGGCATTGAGTGTGAACGTTCAGGTGCCAGGTCACAGCAGTCTTGTTTGAATGCAGTGGCTACAACAGCATCTGCCCAGACGCCCAGTACACCCACCTGGGTCAGTGATGCTTGTGATCTCGGTCTTGAGACCTGGCAGTGGGCCTGCTCCCTCACAACCTTTCCCCCCAGCTCTGACTGCCACGCCTTGGCTGCCTCAGCTGACTTGTATACATCCTGCAGCAGAGGGAGGCAGGCCACGTTCAGCTACATGACTGAAGCCACAGCTGCTGCTGCCAGGCTCCAGTTGCGTAGGTCCCTGATTGTGTGCTGTGGCTGACGGCCGTAGCCCAACATATTGGCAGAATGCCTGCTGTGAGGCAGCAGAATGGTCTGCTATGAGGCTGTAGGCTGGCCTGCCGCTGTGATTACTGGGAGCCACCTGAGCATGGCTGGCTCTTCAGGCAGCCTAGGGCGTGCAAGTGGCTTAGCATTGTGTTCTAAGCTTGACTCTTGCAGCCTGCTGTGCACAGAGAGGCACTGACTGGCAACGACAAAAGCCTGTGTCGCCCTTGTTGCACGAATGCAATGGCTTGCTGACCTACACAGCCAGCTGGGAGGCACAACTCACTGTGGTGCTGATGGCAGTCTGGGCATAGGCGTTGCCCTTGAACTCCTCCTTCCCCCCGTATTCAGCGAGGCTTTCCTTGCCATAGTTGTAGGTCAGCTCAAACTTTGTCTCGTCCTGCTCCGGCCCATAGGCTGCAGGCGAACACAGGGCAGGCCCTGAGACAGTGCTTGGGCTGCAGTCGCAGCATGCAGCAGGGACAAGCAGCCTGTGCAGCTTGCCGAAGCACAGGGCGGCAGACATGTTCAGGCCGGGTGCAGCCTGCTGCTGGGCTATGGCAACATCCTGTGCAGCAGTGCCTGTAGAAGGAGGAGGCCTGGACATTAGATCTTACAACAACATGTTTCTGAGATGAGGCTGCATCACTTGTGACGCCCCCATGAAGGGAAGATGGGGCAGACCCTGGGGTGCATGCAGCACCCTGCGCATCCTGCCCAGCAGCTCAGGCAGTCACAAGCATGCAAATGCAGCCCGCAGCTGACAGGCAGCAAGTCACACCACATGTAAACTGCCAGCAGGCGTGCCGCAGATGCAGATCAGGCTCATGCAGGCACGTGCCAAGCTGAGCTGCCGCCGTCTCAGACACCTGCATTTGTCTGCACAGGCTGCTGGCCCCACCCAGGAAGGCGGGGTTGTACTTGTAGTCTGGATTGTGACGCTCCTTGACCAGCTTGCACTTTAGCATGTGTTCGCACCACTCGATGCTCCGCTCCAGGTTGATCGCCCGCAGCATGACCTGCAGCAGTCAGCAGGCTTGGTCCAGCGTTGCCCGGGAATCAATGAGCACGCCATGCTGCAGCAGCCCTGCAGAGCCCAGCATGCCTGGCTGGATGTTCACGGCGGGCCGTGCCAACTTACCTGCGGTGCATGACACCTCATGCGCTGCCAAGGCCATCTGTCACAGGGCCTCTTTCCCTACAATCTGCACATAGGATCGGGCTCAGAGCAAGTCCTGACACGGCATCTCCCAGCAAGGCGGTCAGGTGATCACCTTCGAACTGTCAGTGAAGGGGGATCATGCCCCTTTCTGCAGCAAGGTGATGCCTCCCTTCATGTGCCAGGTTCAAGAGGCCGTTCAGGAGCTGCAACTCCATTAGAGTCGATAGAACGGCAACAGAGCAGATCTGTCGAAGTCACACCGAAGATAGTCCCAGTCAACGGAGCGCTTCTCGCCAAGCCAACAGTCTCCGCTGTCCTTCTGAACACCCAATGTTGCGTTGTGCCCACTGTGGCTGACGATTTAAGGTGTGCCCGGCGACAATGCTGTAGGTGCAGGGCCCGCCTGACTTGCTCAAGTTCGCTGACTGCGCATGCCGCTGGATGGTGCAAGGCACGCACCAGGATGGCCTGGATTAGACCATTAGGCTTCCTGATCCCCGCAGCATATGCAGCTCTTCTGGTGCTGTTCTTTGTGCACATCTGGGTGAGCCCTCATGAACGCTGCGCATGCACAGGCAGCAAAACATGGCACTCAGCATGCCTGCGCTCAAGCCTGACAGCTGAGCAGTGGCCAAGCAGCAGGAACGCAATGTTTGATTGTCATTGTGAAGTTGCGCGTGCCCAGTCGCATCAGGCAGTGCGGCGGCTGGTGTGACATGGTGTGACTCATACAGCCCACCATTCTGTGTGCCTGCAGCATGTGCACCAGGCATCACCAGTCTCACCCGCCTTTGGCGATGGCATCACACACCCAGTCAGCCTTGCACCTTACACCATTGAGGTGAGCAGCACACAGTCTGCCTGTCTCTGCTAGCTGCTGCTGACCTGAAGGCAGCATGCAAGAAGTCAGTGCTACACACCTGAATCACTCAGCTTAATCTAACGATGGCTCTCTGCTGCAGCTATGGGGCCGATCTGGCCGATCAACGCAACAGTCAGGCTATCAGCCAAGAACACTGCTGGCGCTGACAGCAGGTGCCTGTCCCCCAAGCCCCAGGGACTGCCGCGTCATCACTACACCATCCAGCACCCCGCCCTGCCCCTGCACAGCCTCTCTCAGCCACTCATGCTCAGGTGCAATGGCCCACTCAAGGCATGCCATGACGCAGGTCTTGTGGCGCCCACCCCCTCCTGATGCTTGCATCAAGCTGCCATGCCTGTCTGCCTCACACCAGCAGGCACGACACACAGCAGGTCCCTGCCATGGCATTTGCCCTGCTGTCAGGCATGCCTGCATTTCAGAAGCTCTTACTTGTGTCACATCTGCACACGCAGGCGGTGAATGACTGGCTCTCACTGCTGTCTGACCACGTGCACGCCATGGGCAGCCTCCTGGGCCGCTGGTCTACCTACTGGTCTACCTACTGGTCTACCCAGCAGTCCCCAACCACTGAGGCTGATCCAGAGCCAGCAGAGGCCAGCAACCAAGGAGATGACCCACAGGAACAGGTGTGCCCGGTGCAGCACAGCAGTCCACCTGCAAGGCCCCTGTGAATGTGACCCTGCTGCAGCCAGCACTGGCCTGGTTGCCTGCACTGAGGCAAGGCCGGCACTTGCTGTGCAGGTGCTGCTCACAAGTGTACATGCAAGCCGCCTCACCCATTGACCAGCAGCTGCTGCCTGTGCAGGCAGCAGAGTCCTTTCTAAGCCTGTCTTCCCCAACCTGCGGCTCGATTGGACCTCGACTGCCTGGAACGTGCAATCAGGGGCACTTGTGCACATGCAGGCGGTGGCTGACTCGCCCTCCCTGCTGTCTGACCACATGCCCACCATGGGCAGCCACCTGGGCCGCTGGTCTACCTACTGGGCTGCCCGCTGGTTCACCCAGCAGTCCCCAACCACCGAAGCCGACCCAGAGCCGGCCAAGGCCAGCAACCAGGGAGATGACCCACAGGAACAGGTGTGCCTGGTGCAAGACGGCAGTCCACCTGCAAGGCCCCTGTGAATGGCACTCTGCTGCAGCCAGCAACTGCCACATTGCCTGTACTGAGCCAGGGGTGGCACCTGCTGCAGGTGCTGCTCACAAGTGTTCATGCAAGCCGCCTGAGCCACTGAATATCAGTCGCTGCCTGTGCAGGGAGCATACTCCTTTTGAAGCCTGTCTGTCCCTACCTGTGGCTTCATTGGACCTCAACTGCCTGGAGTGCGCAACAAGGTGCGGGCATTGTGCATCCACGTCCATTCCTCTCTGCATTCCCCCTGGTATCTGCTGGCGACGCAAGCCCCCCTGCAGCCCTGCTTCATAGGCAGCATATGGACTGAGCAACTGACTGACACATGCATCAAACAGCTTTTGAATTGTGGTCCTGCCAGCTGAGGCTGTGCTGCAGCATCAGCCAAGTGCAGGTTACTTGCTGCCCGCAATGTGCATGTCCAGCACCTTGATGGGATGCCACAACACTGCTTGCCATGGCATGCTGCCGTCTGTTCTGCTGCTCATGGCCTCCATTCTGACTGGTCGGCAGCCTGCCTGCTGCGCAATGCCCTGAACTGCTGCCACCATGCAGCCTGTCTGACATTGTCTGATAATATACATCGTGCTGCCTGTCCTGATGCTCATTGCCTCCAATCACGACTGCTTGCATGTCTCTGTAGCATGATGTCGTGAAGGCCAGTCATCATGCATTTCTGTGGCGCAACATCCCTCTGCTCAGGCTGAGAGCTGCATCTTGGCTGCAGTTGGCACTGTTGCATGGCGTCTTGGCCAGCCATTGTGCAGCCCCTCTGACATTACATCTCCCTGCTCAAGACCTGACATCCGTTTGGCTGCAGGTGGCCTGCTGCCTGGAGTTCTGTTGCCTGCAGTCTGCTGGTGCCTTAACATCTGCCATGCACTGCAGGCGGCCAGCTGCCTAGAGCCTTGCAGGGCTGTCACCATCCAGCTCAGCTGACTTTGCACAACGCCCTGCTGATGCGATCTCATCTGCCATGCGTGCAGGTGGTCTGTTGCATGGAGTCCTGGAGGGCTGTCACCATGCAGGTCCTGTTGTCTGAGTGGGACTACGGACACAGTAAGGGCAGCGCCCCTCACTCTGAGCCAGGGCCTGCACAAGCCAGCCACCACGAGGGTGCCCCTCAAAAACAGGTGCATTCACAGTCTGCATATCACCATCAGGCAGTCCTCCTGCAGAGACCTCATGAAGGGCTGCAGTGTGCCTGCGTTGAAGGCTAGAGTGCGCACTTGCTCGAGGTGCACCTCCACCTCACGCGTGCACTTGCAAGTGCTGCCCTGCTGACGTCCCAGCTCCTGCTTACGCAGACAGTAGGATCCATTCGGAAGCGGTTTCTGTCCAATATTAACGGCTTCATTGAGGCTCAGCTGCCTGGAATCTGCAACGAGGTGCGGGCACGCTGCAAATGCCAGCAAGGCAAGGGGCCCCTGCAGCACTGCTTTATGAACAGCACCTGAACGACTTTCAGAAGTGGGACTGCATCACTGCTCCTATTCCACTGCTTCGCTGCAGCTTCGCAGCAGCTTCAGCTGAAGCTGACCCATCTGCAGCCTGCCCTGTCACATCTGAAATCGCAGAAGATGATCTGCTGCATATGCTAGCTGGATGCATGGGAGATCCTGGAAGCATGCCACCATGCAGCTTATGTGACACTGCTCTGCTGGCCATTGCCATCAATCTGTTCTGCCTGCGTTTGGCGTGCTGCCCATAAATTGTGGACAGCTGCAAACACGCAATGCACCTGACCCTGTGCTCATGACATGTCAATTTGCTGCAGGTGACCCGCTGCATGAAGTCATTGGGGGCTGCCGCCACGCAGCTCCTGCAGACTAAATGGGGCTTCAGGCACAGCAGCAGCAGTGCCACTCAACCCACGCCTGACCCACCACCGCCAATCATGACCAACTACCTCAACAAGCTTAGCAGTCTGGTTGCCCATGCAGCCCCCTGGCTGTCAGCATGCATGGTCGACAATGTGTCCCTCGTGCTGGCGATGGTGGCAGGCAGTGTGGCCGCCCATGTGTTGCGCATCCTCATCAAGCACTGGCGTCAGGTCAGGCTGTCTCTGGGTATCTTTTGACGGCTGGTGTCTGCGTCAAGTCTGCCTCTGGATCACTTGCTGTCTGGCTCGCCCCCCCTCCACCCTGCCTGCCTTGAAAGGCGTGACATCTGGAGTTGGCAGCCTGTTGCTGCTGCTTTGCGGAATTTTTACTGTTCTGTGGGTTGCATCCTGCTCTCTGAACTGCTTGGGTGGACAGACAGCTGTCATCATAAAGCTGCTGTTGCTGGTGGTGGTGCTGGGCTGTGTGAGCACGCTGCTGGCACCTGCCTGCTGGCTGCCTGCCCTGGAGGCACGCTGGCCCTCAGCTGGCTGCTTTGCACGTCTGTGAAACACCTCCTGCAGCTGCCAATGCTGCTGATGCATGTGCAGGTTCTGCAGCTGATCTGGTGGCTCCCCAAGACCTCAGTGCGAGTGGCCGTCGCTGCAGCGCGACGAATCGCATATTCCCAGGCACTGCAGGTGAGAGCCCTTCCCCTCATGAGCATATGCTGGCAGCCATGTGAGAGAGGAGGTGCCTGCAGCAAGGCTCTGTACCGATTTGTTGCTGTGACTCTTGTTTTAATTCTGAATCTGTGCAACATCACGACACGCCTTGTTGCAGGATGATCAAGCCGCTCCTGACCTTCAAACACCACTCGTCCTTCGCACTACCCCTGTTGTGCACCCCTTGCCCCACACTGCTGTCCCTTACCACTCCTCTTTCTCTCTGGCAGATGGGTGCCCATCCATGCTCATGTGCTCAGTCAGATGCGCCGGGGCTCACTGCTGAGCTGCAATCCCGCCAGGCTGCCCACTACCCAAAGCTGCAGCAGGTACAGGCAAGGACTGTGGAGCTGGCTGAAGCCCTCACCAACCTGCTCATCTCCAGGTGGGCAGCTGTGGCCCGCGCACAGCTCGTAGCGCTGCACACACTCTCCTGTGAGTCCCTGTCAGCAGCTCGTACCATGGACCAGCTCTGGTGCACAGCTTGTAGCATCAGAGACTCCATCCTGTGCAGGCCCCTACGCAGCTGGTCTTCTTGTGGCCGCACAGGCAGCGCACAGCACATGGGACTGCAGGCACTTTTGCGCTTAGTGTGTGCATGTTGTGACCATGTGCAAGCGCGCTGCAGGGCTGTGTCCATGCTGCAGGAGTGGGGACGCGAAGAGCCTGAGACAACAGGTCAAGCAGGCAAACATCAAGCTCAAGGTGGCACTTGCAGAGGCGGAGGCGCTTGGGAAGCAGCTGTGAGTTTAGTGCCTGAGTTGCAGCTGCTGCCACGCCGGCTGTAAGACCCTGCCTGGGGCTGCAACGTGCCAATCATGTGCGACAAGGGAGAGCTGTCAGGCAGGGAAGAGTTGACAGGGTTTTTGCGGTTGGTCAGTGCTAGCCGCACAGACGCAATGCCTGCCGACAGGGACTGTGGAAGGAAAGCTTGCAGACATGATGCACTTGGTGCGGCTGCAGTTGTGCACAGCACAATGAACAGCCTGCAGGTCCCCCAAGCTGTATTTTACTGTGCTCCTGTGTAAGCAACCACAGTACTGTACTGTGACCATGCCATGCAATCAAAAGTGTCCATTCTGCAGGGTGAGGATCAGCAGGCAAGCTGCAGCAGCTGATGCCTTGCTCACTCAGATTCTTGCTTGTGATTCCTGTGCATTGGTGCAACCCTGCCTGCTGCTGATGCCTGCAGGGGTGTGAGGCCAGCTTTGCCTGCACAGAAGGGCTCCATGCCGCAGGGCCCAGAGGGTGGTCAGGCTGCCGGAGCCGAGGTGGCCGCGCCAGAGGGGGTGCTGTGTGCCAGCAAGGGCCCCACCCGCCCGGCTGACGAGCTGCATGCCGACGCAAGGTGAGCTGAAGTGCTGGGCCTCAGTTGCAAGCAGAAGCTGCACGCTTGACTGCTCATCAAGGAAGCCATGAGATCGGCATGGTGACACCGTGCAGGTCTTGCTATGCTGCTTGCACACAGGCACGGCAATGCCAGGTGTGTGGCGGTAGGGGCAGTGTTCGTGGAGTGGTGCTGGTTTGTTTGACGAAGCAGGTCACTTCAGCATGCACACCAGCTCACATCTGCTGGGTGGGACCAGCATCTTGCTGCCGCCAAGTCAAGCTTTGGGCCCGGACTGTTCCCTGCAGGGCAGACCTCCGCTGATGCATTGTACTGCTGTCGATCTCAATATGCAGGTGGCCTTCTGCAGGTCAAAGCACCAGACAGTGCCAGTCCTCCCACAGCTGCTGGAACTGCACCATGCAGAGTCGGCCTGCGGCTGAGCGGTGCCTGTGCTGTGCAGGCCGAGCAGCATTGTGAGGACCAAGCCCCGTGCCAGTCGGGAGCAGGCAGCGTCTGGCAGTGCTAGTGGGAGCTCCACGCGGCAGCCGTCAGCGGGTGGGCAGGATGCTGGAGCAGAGGTAGCTGGGGCACAGCGGGTGCTGCGTGCCAGCAAGGGCTCCACCCGCCTGACTGACAAGCCAATTGCTGACGTAAGGTGAGCTGAAGTGCTGGGCCCCATTTGTGGGCGTGAGCTGCACCCTTAATTGCTCGTCAGGAAAGCTGTGAGATCGACAATTGACACCGCGCAGGTCTTGGTTCACTGCTTGCACGGGGGCGCCAGCAGCATTAGGTGCGTGGCAGTGGGTGCAGTGCTTGTTGGGTGACGCTGGTTTGTCTGACCAAGCAGAGCACTTGCACTGGCCACTGCATGTAGAGGTGACCAGCTCACTTGCGCAGCAAGTGACCGGCATCTTGCTGCCGCCAAGTCAAGCTTTGTGCCCAGATTGTTCCCTGCAGGCCGTACCTCTGCTGGTGCATCAACCTGCTGTCGACCTCAGCATGCAGGTGGCATGCAGGTGGCTCTCTGCAGGTGCAGCCGCCAGATGGTGCCAAACCTCCCACAGCTGCCGGCACTCCATCATGCAAAGTTGGCCTGCCGCTGGATGGTGTCCGTGCTGTGCAGGCCGAGCAGCATTGAGAGGACCAGGACTGGTGCCAGTCGGGAGCAGGCAGCGTCTGGCAGCGCCAGTGCGGGCTCCAGGCAGCAGCTGCCGGCGGGTGGCCGGGCTGCTGGAGCAGAGGTGGTCACGCCAGGAGGGGGGCTGTGTGCCAGCAAGGGCCCCACCCGCCCGGCTGATGCGCTGAATGCCAATCCAAGGTGAGCTGAAGTGCTGGGCCCCAGTTGCAAGCTTGACTGCTCACCAGTGCAGCAATCCTCCCACAGCTGCTGGCACTCCATCAGGCAAAGTTGGCCTGCCGCTGAATGATGCCCGTGCTGTGCAGGCCGAGCAGCACTGAGAGGACCAAGACCCGTGCCAGTCGGGAGCAGGCAGCGCCTGGCAGCGCCAGTGGGAGCTCCAGGCGGCAGCCGCCGGCGGGTGGTCAGGCTGCTGGAGCAGAGGTGGTCACGCCGGAGGGGGTGCTGTGTGCCAGCAAGGGCCCCTCCTGCGCGGCTGATGCGCTGAATGCCGACCCAAGGTGAGCTGAAGTGCTGGGCCCCGGTTGTGGGCACGCCTGACTGCTCACCAGTGCAGCAAGCCTCCCACAGCTGCTGGCACTCAACCATGCAATGTCGGCCTGCCGCTGAATGGTGCCTGTGTTGTGCAGGCCAAGCAGCACTGAAATGACCAGGACTGGTGACCAGGACCGGGAGCAGGCAGCGCCTGGCAGCGCAAGTGGGGGTACCAGTGCAGAGCCAGAGGGCGTCGACACCCAAGCCTCCTGCTCCATGGTGAGCGGCAAGCACCTCTCTTTCGGGAAGGAGGGCTGCGGGCATCCATGACCTGCCGCAGGTCCTGGGTTGCTGCCAGCAGGCCGCATCTGCACCGAGGTGTGCTGCAGGTGCTGACTTGTGCGCGGCAAGCCTGCCCAGAGCCGTCTCGTGCTCCCTGGCATCCCTGCTGCGGCAGGCTGCAGGGAGCCAGGCCCGCACTTGGGTCAGGGGGCTTTGCCTGCCACCACACAGTGGTTGTGCCCTCAGAAGTTGCTGCAGAAGACTGGCGTGGTGCAGGCACTCAGGGCCTGGTCGCTGGGGCTGGCTGATCCTGAAGAAACTCCCTGTGGGCTGAGCGCATCAGAACTGACTTGCTGTGCCTCGTGGCTTGGCGCATGGCATCTGTGGTGTGCAGACTCTGCAGTGTCGTGCCTGCTAAGGCTGGGCTGCCCCCAGCAGGCCCCCATGCGCTCCTGCTCATCAGGTGCCACTCGGGGCTCTCCTGAGGGGCTGTGTGCTGCTGCAGGCTACAGAGAGTCAGACTCTGGAGCAGGAGGGGGAGGGTCCCCGGCAGGGCAGGCAGGAGCCCACCACCCTGGCAGTCCCTCCAGTCAGCTCTGAGGCCGGTGAGGCGCCTGGTGCAGTGGTGGCAGGTCAGCTTCCTGCGTTTGGATGTGCATGGCCCGAATGCCTGGCATATGCCAGAGTGGACCGCGTTTCATGCAGCTCTGGCCACCCTGACTTGTGCTCTGGTGCCCATGCCGATGACAGCAGCAGCTTGCAGCAAGTCCCCCTGTGTGCTTCGGCCAACCTCTGTCACAGTACAAGCTTCACCTTGACGGTGTTTCCACCTGTGTGCTGTGGCGGCGCCATGCATTAGGACAGGCTCTTCATCTCGACATTCCTGTCATCCCAGGGGCCCTGCTGGCCACAGGGCCACATGCAAGTTGCCTGTCCACATGGGACTGCAGAGGCTGGACCAGGCAAGCCCAGCGCTGCGTCCAGCGCCGCTGGGGGCAGCCTGTCTGACGGCCTGGCACCCACAACCCAGGCAGATGGTGTGGAGGGAGAGGAGGACAAGGTGAGAGTGCAGCCCTGAGGCTGATTGGGATCAGTATAATTTTCCTTTAGGGAGCCGTGTTGCTGATTGGCTTGGAACCTGGTGTGCACAGCTGCTGCACCGCGCGAGGCTGGCCCCCATGGTGCGCACTCAAGTGCTGCACAGGGGTCTGCCTGGCCACTGCACATTGTGTACTCAGTTTGCAGCTCATTGCAAACACATGTAACATTGGAGCAGGCCATACTTGAGACTGCACATGGTGTCGCATGCTAAGCTGTTCCACTGAGTGCCCCCATGAGGGAGGGTTTCACGCAAGACAGCACCATGCCTGTGGCCTGCACAGCTTCTTGGAGTTTGGACAGCAATGGAGCCGTATCACAAACACTGCCCAGCTCAGCTTGGCAGCATTGCAAGAGCAGCTGCGCAGCGTTGTCCTCTGTTTGCAGTAAAGACAGGCCTTTGCCACTGTCTGCCATTCCCTGCTGCAGGTGGTGCCAGCCAGCAGCGCGGCAGCAGGAGGGCGTGCAGGTAGTGCCACGCCGGCTGTGCAGCCAGCAGATGCCCACAGCCATGCACCCCTGCAGAACAGAAAGCTGTGGCTGGATGGTGGGATGGGCGCCAAGAAGGGTAGGATCAGCACTGGCCAGCCTCGTGGGGTGGGTGAGTTGGCAGCAGGGCCTGGGACTCCTAGCCGCCGCTCAGAGGACCTCACGGTGAGCACACCTGCACTGAGCGGGCCCACACTGCATTGGGCAGGCGAGGGTTACCCTGGATGGGCTGGCAGCCACTGCTGCCACAGGGCCCTCACAGCAGGTACGCAGGTGAGGGCCATCGTCCGACTGCCTCTCAGCCAGCATGCCAGCTGCTCCTCGTGGTGCCTCTGCCTGCACATCTGTGCAGCTCTGGCCGGTGTCTGGCGTCGCAAAGGTCCCAGCGTGCGCAGTGAGGTGGCTTGCCCTGCTAGTCAGCTCAACTGCGCAGCTGGGGATGCTGCAACCTGTTGCCTGAGCTGCTCAACTTGGCCAGCGCTGTCACCCCTCCGATGTATGCTGTTCCACAGCTGCTGGACGCTGAACAGCTGTCCTTTCATGGTGCAGTGTACATGCTGCGCTTCATGGTTGCAGGCGTTGTGGCAGTTTGGGTCTGGTGTCGAGTTTGAAATCGATTTACCGCCCCTCAGCCCAGAGGCTGTCAGGGTCAAGGATGCCTTTGAAGAGTGGCTGGTGGTTGAGGAGCGATACACGATGCAGGGGGCGACCTCCACAATGTACAAGTGTGTCTGCACGGGGGCCGCCTCTTCAGTGCAAGGGAAGCCGCATGTTTGCCGCCCCTGTGATCTTCCAATGGAGTCTGCATGCTGCCAGGGCTGCAGCAGCAGCCTGAGTTGTGGGTCGCATAGTCGTCACACCTGAGCAGCACACTGCTCATCACTTCAACAAGCCTAGTGTGCCTCAGTCATGAACAGCTTAGTGCACAATCTGCCTCCTGAGAGAGGAGGGCTTGTCTCCAGATTGCTTGCTCGCTGCTGCTTGCCTTCCTCTGGTGGCAAGGCCAACGTCTGCAGGTCAGGCTCCGAGAGCCTGTGCATGCTGGCTGTTTGTCTTGCAGAAAGCAGAGGCCTGTGAGGTTGCCTTTCGCTGACCTTGGCTGCGACATGCAAAGCCTTGGTCTGCAATGCTTTGAAGGTCCCCCCTCTGCAGAAAACCACCTGAGACCCACGTGGAATGCAGCCTGGGGTCTCTAGCACTGCAGCTATCCAGAGCCTGCTTCCCTGCAGCTACGTGAGGCTGGGTTGCCACGGCAGCTTGCCAGCATAGCCGCAGCTTACCAGCTCCTGCCTGCCTGCTGGATGTGCAGGGCGCCTTACAGCATGAGGCTGTCCCAGGGCTGTGGAGGTGCTGCTTGACGTTCCTACATCTTTGCACACTGACCATGGCGTGTCTGTGTGCTGTGCAGGTGCCGCAAGCCTGACTGCCCAACCAAGTACCTTGCCAAAGTGCTGACGAGTCGTGAGGACTGGGAGTTTGGCCGCAAGGAGTTTGAGATGGCACAGGTGTGGGGCTGCGACCCAGAGCTCAGCCAGCATGTGCCCAGTGGCTGGGAGATGCGGGAGATCCCGGAGCTGGGGCCTGTGGTGGCTATGCGGTGAGCCAAGAGATCAGCCGGTGCATGTAAGAAAGCTGGTCTGGGGCCAGTGGCGATCAGGTGAGCAGGCTGCACATGGTGCAGGGCTGCAACAGGCACCCAGAAGAGCCAAACGGGGACTCTGGTGTCGACAAGGGAGCAAGCTGCACCAACTCCCTGCTGCAGCGAGGTGCCTGTCCCTGGGAGACGGCAGGGCCGAGCTGACTCTGGGTGGGCGATGTTTATGCACTGTTTCTGCATGCGCTCATTCTGCCGCAGAACGGGTGCAGACATGCTGCGATGGGGCTGTTGGCATCGTTGAGTGAGCAGACTGTGCTCAACATCTTCACGCCATGATTGTGGGCGCCTGCCTGCTGCAGGGGTGGTGGAGCCTGGCTCCAGCAGAGACGCTTTTAGAGACCGCAGTGCAAGCAGCTGCAGGGGTGCATTGTGTAGGACAGGGTGCTGCCGCTGTGGTGGGTGTCTATGAGGGGTTGGGTCCTCGCCTGCACTGGGAGTCTGTGCACCAAGAGTGTTGCTGAGCATGCAGCGCTTGTCTGGGACTCCTGCTTCCTGCAGAGCTTGTGTGCATCAGCAGCTGAGGATTGTTTCACTGTATCACCCCAAGCAGGCGTCTGCACTTGAGCTACCCGAAGATGGGTGTCTGTCCGAGTCCCTGCTGGTCTGGCATGACCACCCATTGTTGTTTGCAGGCTGTTGGACGCAGAGCAGATCAGCCTTGACGTGGGCTCGCTGCGAGTCAAAGAGCAAGTCCCGTTGCCCAAGCTGCTGCCCCGGGTGGCAAGGCTGATCAGAGCACTCCTGAAGGTGTCTCATTCTGACGACATCCTGCAATCACTCTGTTGTGGTCCGCCTGCACGCAGTTCGTTGGCGCCATCCCACACAGATGGTGGTGCTGTGCTTGGCTGCAAGGGGCGCTGCCTGAGCACGACCCCGTCTCAGATGTGAGCATGCATGCAGCAGGCTTGCCACGACCACTCCTGCACCTCACTTCAAGCTACGATCTGTGTAGAATCTGGCCAGGGCGCATGCCAGGGGCTTGGCGCATGGGGACCTGAAGGCAGCCAACGTGATGTGCCGCAAGCCTGCTGCGCAAGGCCAATGCCCGGTCCTGATCTTGGTTGACTTCGCACAGAGCCGAGATGCGCATGACAGTAAGTGAGGCTGCAGCCAGCCCACTGCTGTTTGCGAAGCTGCCTTGTGCTTGACTGGTCATCTGAATCCTCTAGTCAAAAGCGCCAAGCGCCATCCTGGCTGGATTGTTGGGATTGAGCTGCCCTAACAGCTGTCTAGCGTGGAGGAAGCTTGAGCAGTGCGCCGCTGCACGCCTTGCCCTGCCTGAAGGTGCACTGTCAGCCCTGCATGTCCTCAGTGCTGGATGCTCATCTCCCGACCTGCAGGTGTGGGAAGGCTGATCAAGGAGGAGGGGTGGTTTAGCACAGTGTCATTCCTGTGTCCGTCCGCTGTCCTGGCGATGTCAGAAAAGGAGCAGCAGTGCCACCTGCCAGCTGACACGATGGCAGCTGACGACGTGTGGCAGATGGGCTGCCTCTTTTGGCGGCTGCTCATGCGGGGAGAGCCTGCTTTCTGCACCTCGCACACCCCAAGGGCACGCATTCCGTCAGCAGTCAGGGAGGCGCACAATGCGCTGGTGAGTTTCAGCTGCCGCACCTGCCTGGTTCGTCAAGGCTGCTTCTTGTAATCGATGGGTGCCTGCTGCGCTTGGCTGCATAGCAGTCAGTGAACATGTAACGGCTTCGCTGCTGTGCTCTGCAGGCGCTGTGCCAGAGTGATGCCAGCCGGGAGTGGCCTGGCTGGCAGACAATGCCAGAGGGCTACCACAACAGCCCCCACTTCCCGCAGCTGCGGGCGCTGCAGGGATCTGAAAGCATTGTGCCCTATGCCTGCAGGGATCTGAAAGCAATACAGTGGTTGAGGTAACAAACCTCCTGGTGGGGCTGCTTGTGCGAAACCTGGATGCCCTGCTGACTGGGGAGAAGAAGCTGGGGCTGAGTCACATGTGGACAATAGACGGGTCACAGCGCCCAACAGCACAAGCTCTGCAGGAGTCTGCAGAACTGGCACTCCTGTGTGAAGATGCCTGAATTGGTGGGGATTCCCCATTGACATTCAAGTAACTCTCTTGTAACATACCACAGCACCGACAAAAGTCATTTTCAGTCAATCAAAAAGTTCAGCTGTTGGTGCTGCTTACGTCGGTGGCAGTCTTTACATCTTGCATCAGCTCCTGACCAGAGAACTAGTAGTGATAGTGATCTGGCAAACTATTGCAGAAGCGATCAGACTTCCCAGGGCTGAGAATCTGCAAAGGTTTCTTCTACCTGATTATCAATGTCCACAGTGGACATAGAGGTCTGCAGGGCCAGAAGAGCTACACAGAGCATGAGGCAGGCAGCTTTGGGGAAGGGAAAAACACACCTCCTCCCCTTTCACCTTCACTGCTGACTATGGTGTGGACAGTTGATGGCACACAGCGCCCAACAGCACAAGCTCTGGAGAGAAGTACAGAGCTAGCTCTGCTGTGTGGTGATATGTGACAAGAGGATCATTCAGACAAGATGGTCAGGGAGCCAAGTATCAAAGTCTGTCCTGCATGCGATTGGTGGCAACCATTGGGTTATCCTGCAGTTGCTGGGCGGTGAAATAGTGCTGGAGATAAGGTGGCAGATTGAACCAGAACACCTCTAGATCCTCAATGGTGAGGGGCTCGAACACTGCGGCAAAGGTGTCCTGTACCAGGTCGCCAATGACCTCATTGGAGATGGAGGTCTGCAGGGCCAGCAAGGCAATGCAGAGTGCTAGACAGGCAGGTTTGGGGATGGGGGCTCCCTCCTGGAACTGAATGGTTGCTGGTGACATGAAGGCTGCCATGCAGTCCATGATGGACTTGACATGGAGCCCCTCGCAGTTGCTGACGAGAACAGCCATGTCTAACATGGCAGCATGTATGCCTCTCTCGCCTTGCGACGCTGCCACCTCGCCACCGCAAATCAGCATGCCTAGCATGTCGTTTGCTCACTCGAAATGACTCTGCAGGGCAGCAACGCAGTTGTGCAACAGCAGGTGGTGGCAGGGTGACCTTGGCCTCATTCAGCGTGAATGCAGCAGGTACGGTACAAGCAGCAGTGCAGATGTTGGGCCACACCCCCAGCATGTCGTGTAAGTCCCACAACCCTGCGCCAGTTGCCCGCAGCCAGGCAGCCTGAACATCCCCCAAGGGTATGCAGGGGCCTCTGCAGGATGCAATTCGCTGCATGGCAGGTGAGAAGCACTCTGCGTAGGCAGCTGCAGTGGGGTCTAGGGCAGCCAGACTGCAGCATCACAAGCCCAGGGTGGGTGGGCCAAGTGCAGTCTGCACACTGCTGCTGCAGGCAACAACGCAGTGAAGGGGCTAGGGGCAGCGAGCAGAGTGCTGCTCTGACATCAAGCTCAGGGAGGCACCCACTGCTGAGCTCTGATGCAGAGCTCTGCCATGGGCATCAAGCTAACCCCAAAGAGCGCCTGCTGCTGCCGGCTCACCCCTGCCAGGGGTGGGAGGTCCCAAGGCTGGTAGCCGCCAGCCAGTAAGGTGTCTGCCCGTCTCTGGCCAGAGTAGTGGTAGTCAAGGTAGCCACCTGGATCTCCGATGGAACGCTTCATCTTCTCCTCCAACTCCCAGAACCACTCGTCAGTGCCGGTTCTGGCAAAGAACCCGTTGCTGAGGCTTTTGCAGAACACAGGGAACTGCAGGACAATTGAATAAATATACATGGCGCTGCTGCCGGCAGGCAGCAAGGTGTTGGTGCTGGAGAGTGGGCTGGCAGGGGCAGAAGGGAGCAGGGGCAGCTGTACAGATCCATGCGTGGACTGGCTTTGTGTGCGGTGCGGTGCAGAGGATGTGCAGTAGTCTGCAGCTGCCGCTGAGCAGGTGACACAGACGGTGCAAGCCAGGCAGGAGACAAATGGCAGCTGCAGCCCACAGCACCATGCAGCGCGGCACGTGCATCACTCGGCTTGGGGCAGTGCCACACAGCAGCCTCTTTAAGGTGCGCAGGTTGCTGAGCGATGGCGGTCTGCTTGACAGTCAGCACTTCAGGCTCTGACCTTTCCTGTAATGCTGCAGGCACATGCGCCAGCACCCGGCACTTGATGCCCTGGTGCAAGGCTGCATGCAGGTCCATCTGGCTGTCTGACCAAGGTTGGTTGACAGCCTGGAAGGGACCCACCTGGTTCCTCAGGTTCTCCATGTACTCTGCCTTCACGCCAAACTCCTGCAACCCCTCCCGGAAGGCTGTGAACAGGAGGTCGGGAGTCCTCCTGGGGGCCACCATGAGGCACATGCACAGCCTGTGCATCACCGTGAGGAGTGCATGCCCCTTGCAGGTGGGCAACCTGCTCAGGAGGGACACCTGCAGGCAGAACACAGGTGTAGGCTAGAATGCCATGAGCTGCATTGGCCATGGTGCATGAGACCATCTTGGGCACCAGCTGCACCTGTGACAGAGCACCCAACACCCAGATGAGCTGCCCAAATGAGCAGGCACCTGGACTTTCAGCCGCTGACGCTCGTCCTGCACGCTCTGGTTTGGGGGGAGATTTTGGGAAGTGCACCCATGGCAGCAGCTCACCTGCGCAAGGAGCACATCAAATGGGTAGCCAGCGCCTGCCGTGCCCATGACAAGGGCGAACATCAGTGTACGGAGCTCCTCAATGAGTGCTCCGTCCTCTGGGTGGGCCGCCAGCATGTTATGGAAGACCAGCCTCAGGCTCCCGATGCAGGCTGTAACGGCAGCCTGCAGCCAAACATGTGCAAGTGCCTCAGCAACAGCGGTGTTGATGGGAAGGCAGCGATGTGCTATGTCACATCGCAGTCGTGCAGAACAAGCTCCTCAGCAGCTGCACATCAGGGCGCAGCTGGCAGGCCACTGTGCACAGCACACAGACCTGGGTGGTAGGTCTTGCCCATCCTGCAGGTTGCAGGTCAGGCTGGTTGGAGGGAGCACTGCATGCTGTGCAGCCTGACAGTGACAACAGAGCATGCCCAGGGCCTGGTGACTTCCTGGCGACCAAACTGCATCAGACCCCTGGCCCACCATCAGAGCCTCCCTCTGGATGACCATCTGGGCCCCATCATCCTCATCAATCTCGACCTCCTCATCATTGGTGGGGTCCACATCGGAGCCCTCTGCCTCGTCCTCAGTGCTGCCCTGAGCCTGGTGCAGCTCCTCCCGTAGGCACACAACAAACCACAATGAGGTCATGGCAGCAGTCTCTGGCAGCAGAGTCTACGCAGACGGGAGAGCTGCCCGCAGTCTGGGCCAGCCAGGGACACCTTGACATGAGGACAGCAGCAATCTGAATGTGAGATGTGGCCAGCAGGGCGGGCAAGCCTGCTGCAGTCTTCCCCCTGCAGGGTCAACTGCAAAGTAGGTGGGGCGACATGGCAGCAGATGTTGCCCTTCTCAGGATGATCTTGCTCCTACAGAGTTGATTCCAGGTGCGATGCTGAGAGGTAGCCGCAAACCATATGTTTTCTTGCAGGATGCCTGGACCTGGCCCCGGCTCATGCCGGGACATGTGCAAGCATTGGCAAGGACATGAGTGCGCAACATGCAGAGGTGCAGGGGGCTGCTGTCATAAGACATGATGAGGTTGAGCTGCAGCTATCAAAGTTTGGTTCACTTAGGACTCCTGCAGGCTGCAGTACATACTCCTACCAGCTTTCAACATTCTGGGCTGCTGACATGCAACGTGCAACATTGCTACACAGCAAAAGCACTTGCCAACCTGCTTCACGATGCAGCGGTGACAGCAGCTGCAAGGCCACTGAGAGGCCTCCATCCACAAAGCCAAGTTGACATCTGCAACCACAGGCAGGAAGCCCGTGTGGTGGGCGACGTCGCCATACCACAAGGATCAGTGGCTGATCATGTATAGCCAGCTGAAGCCTGCTGTTGTGGTACTGTCAGGCTCCACAGCACTGCATGCTATTTCAGGAGCCTGACTGCCACCTGCAGGATGTGCAGTGCCTACCACCCAGGCCTGTGTGCTGTGCATAACCACTGTTGTGGCTAGGGCCTGCACTGATCATGACCCACCTCGCCAGGCTTGGACTCAGTGATGCTGGGCCCCAGGGTGATGGCAGCAGCGTCATCCAGCTCCTCATCCTCCAGGTCCTGCAGCCACATCTGAGGACAGTCATCAGCCTGCTGCAGCAGCAAAGAGTCAACCTGCCCCATGTTGCTGACAGCTGGGCCAGCAGCTGGCCTGTGCTGGCCTGTTGTATCCTCCAGCTCTACACCCTCCAGGTCTCGCAGCCACAGCCCACATGAGGCTTGGGCAGGGTGCACTAGGGCAGGCCACTGACCTGAACGAAGGGCAAGTTGATGTGATACTTAGCGCAGGGCATGGTGACTAGCTGGCAACCAAAATTCCAAGTCACCCCTAGCCCACCCTCAGCATGTCTTCCTGGGCCTCCTCCTCGTCATCCTCATCACAATCCTCATACTCAGCATCGCTTGCATCGAGGCCCTCTGCCTCGTCGTCAGTGCCGCCCTGGGCCTGGTGCAGCTCCTCCTGCAGGCATACAGCAATTCCCAAGAGTTCATGGCGGCAGACTCTGGCAGCAGGCGTCGCTGGCGCAGAGAGCTGCCAGCACTCTGGTCCAGCCGGGGACACCTTGACTCAAGAGCATCAGCAAGCTCAATGTCAGTTGTGGGCCAGGCAGGCCTGCTACAGTCTTGCTCCTGCAGGGCCACCTGCAAAGAAGGCGGTGCCATCTGGGTTACACTTGGCAGGCTTTCCCAGGCTCCTGCTCCTGCAGGGTTGCGTCCAGGTGCGTGGTTGAATATAGGAGCACACGATGATCTGTCTTGAAGGATGTCTGGACCTGGCCCTGGCTCATGCAGGGACAGGTGCAAGCACTGGCAAGGATGTGAACGGTCTTCACGCAGAGGTGCAAGGGGCCAATGTTACGACATGATGGGGTCCTGGCTGCAGCTGTCAAGCTGTGGCTCAGCAGGGCTCCAGCAGGCTGCAACATATATGCCTACCAGATTCATCAGGGCTGCTGACATGCAACATGCCCATTGCTGTACAGCAGTGTGCTTGCCTACCCGCTTCATGATGCAGCAGGTGGCACAAGCTGCAGGCCACTGTGGGTCCAGATCCAGAAAGCCATGTTGCAAACGCTGGAGATGAAGCAGATGCGCTATTGACCTCACCATACCAGAGCAGGAGCTTTGCAGGAGGCGTTAGCTGCTGTGGTGAAGTGCCCATCATTCAGGCCAGTATTGTGCACCTTGCCCCAGCCCTGTATGGGCTTTTGCTGCAACCAGACCAAAGAGGGCCTGCACTGCTGATCACCCACCTGGCCAGGCGTGGGCTGAGTAATGCCGAGGCCCCTGTTGGTGGCAGCCAATGCAGCTGCTGGCCTGCGCTGCAGCAGGCTATCTCTGCATGGCTAACCTGCATGGTCAGCACTGCCCTGCCCCATCAGCTTGAGTGCACCGGGCTTGATGCAGGTCAGCATGTGCGTGCTGGTCCAAAGCGTGCAGACCCCAGCATGCACATCTGGAAAGGGGTGACCTGGGTTCCTGTGGGCTTGCAGCCTGTGGTCGTGCAGACACGTGTGGCCATCAGAGCAGGAAGCCCAGCTGCCTGAGATACACATTGATATCCCTCTACGGCTCGTAGCCATCAGTGGTTTACCAGTACACGCAGCCAGCCCACATGCCTGCCATGAGACGCACGACGGTTTTCAGTGCTCATCACCCACCTCGCTAGCAGCCATGCCTTGGTCATCAGCAGCTGAGTCACCGCCTTGCTCACGCCAGTCAGCTGCAATGCTATTGGTGGCCCTACTGTATGGAGCCAGACAGTGCACAACACTGAACAGGCTCTGATGCACTGCAGGATGTGAAGCCCTGATCCCCTCAGCGTGTTCGACATGCAGCTCCCCGCTCAACATCCCACACGTGTGCACAAGCCTCCCCACCAGGACACTTGATGGGCCAGCATCTGCCAGGAGTGACTGGCAGACAATGCCCTTGTTGTCTGCGGGCTCACCCTGAACTCACCGCGATCAAGTCATTGCCAAGCACCACCAACAGCTGAGTCAGCGACTTGCAAGGAGAACAACAGTGACTTGCAAGTATGACAACTGTGTGGCACCAGCTGCAGGACTCACCTCTGCAGGGGGGGAACCAATGGTGGGAGACTCCTCCTGAGGAGAGCTCCCTGAAGTGCTGGCGTCGCCTGTAGTTGCCATGGATGGCAGCGTGCAGGGTCAGATGGTGGCTCCTGAGGTTGCTGGAGGCCCTGCACAGCAGAAACAGGCGATCTGTTAGACATGCTTGTCAACAAGGGCTCTGCTGTGACATGATAGATGCGCCCAGGACCTGTGGAGGCTAGCACGTGGGGGAGCTTCATGTGAGCTGCCAGATGAGCTCCTGCCTGTCTTGGCAGCAGCCTGCTGGCTCAGGCGCAGCTAAACATGATAGTGGAGGCAGCAGCCACCGCATATGGCGATCGAGGACTCCCCGCGTAATGCTGCGCTGACATGGCAACTTGTTCAAGTGCTGCCACAGGCACACAGGGGGCTCACCAGGCTGTCTTACAGTGATCCTGGGGCTGCACAGGGGTCTCAGCTCCTGCAGGCTGGTGGTGGCCTGATTCGCTTGGAAGTACCAAAACAGGGGCCCACCGATCTGCAGCTGTCTTGCAGGCCCTCTGGGAGATGCAACTGAGGCCTGTGCACGTTGCAGATGCGACAAAATCGGCACCAGGCCCGATCTCGAGCCGACAATGGGGTTATTGTATATTCTGGGCTCACTGGTGACTTGAAAGGGGACAGGAGCCAAGCTCTGACAGCTTCAGAGTCTGGAAGGGGCCCTGATGCCAGTCTCTGAGAGCTCCAGGCTCTGCTACGATGACTGCAGGACAGCAAAAGGTGGCATTGCTTCTCTGTCATGATGGCTTTGAGCAATGCAGGCTGCAGCTCAGTCTAGCATGCTGCTGCAGCTATAAGCCTCTGCAGCAGACTGGCACCACAACGACTGCAGGCAGGCCTTCAGCATGTGCACCACCTTTGCAGGTTGCCAGCAAAGAACCTGTCAGCATGCCTGTCAGCTGACACGTTGCACAACATCTCAACAGCTGCCGGCCAATTGTTGCAAAAAGGAGTCCCCTGCTGGGGCCCACCTCCACAGAGCAGCTGAGCAACTTGGTAACACCAACATCCAGAATGAATTCGCCTGCACCTTTACACACATCCTGGCCATGACAGCGTCCAGCCTCACAAGCAGCAAGGCATGGCCTGAAGCACTGTTGTGTTGTGGCCATGATGCATGTAGCTACCGGCCGGGAGATGAGCGTCCAGCACTGGGGACATGCAGGGTTGCACAGTGCACCTTCAGGCAGGGCAAGGCATGCAGCGGCGCACTGCTCAAGCCTCCTCAGCGCTAGAGAGTCAGAGCTGAGTCTTTAGAGATGGTCAGCACTACCTTCTAGACAACAACATTTGGGACCCAGATGACCACCTTCTACCACACCTCTGGCGAGAGATGTGCAGAGGGGCTACTGGCTGAAGGCTATCAGCCACTGAAACTTCCCCAACTGACAGAGGTGAGCTGGCAGCAGCAGGCGCTTCTGGCGCTTTGCTTGATGCTCATGGCAGAACTCTGCATCAGAGCTCTGCTCGAGTGCCTCCCTGAACTTGATGTTTGCAGCAGCACTCAGCCCCTTCACAAAGGTGTTGCCTGCAGCAGCAGTGCGCAGACTGCACTGGGCCCACCTTAACTTGGCTGTTCGTGCTGCAGTGCGCATGCTGCCCTAGACCCCATTGCAGCTGCCGACGCTGGGTGCTCTTCACCTGCCATGCAGCAGGTTGCATCCTGCATGGGTCCGCAGCCACTGCCAGGCGGCCTGGGACTACCTGGCTGCGGGCACAGGTCGCAGTGTTGTGGGACTTGAACGACATGCTGTGGGTGTTGCCGACATCTACAATGCTGAACCCCTGCACCTGCTGAATGTGGACAGCCCCCCTCTGCTGCAGGATGTTCAAAAGTCAGCTGAGGCAGCTAAGGCGTGGCAGTCAGAGCAGGGGGGGGGGCTCGGGGCGGGGGGGGGGGGGGGGATTGGTGAGGGAGGCAGGCCCTCTTCCAGGTCTCGAGACCAAGATCACGAGCATCAATGACTCAGGTGGGTGTACTGGGCGGCTGGGCAGATGTCGTGGTTGCAGCTGAACTCAGTTGCAACAGCTGTGAGTTGGTACCTGAGTTTACACATTCAATGCCTATGCTGCAGATGGCTGGAAGGTTGTGCTGGTGGATGTGTAGGTGAGGACAAGAGTTTCTTGTGGGCATTTGTGAGTCCTGCTGTGGGGGTTCATCATGGGATCTTGCGTCACGTGTGATGTGTATGCTGTGCAGGCAGCAGCAGAAGCCAGCCGCCCAGGATGCAGCAGTCTGCTCAGGCCGGTTATCAGCCCTATTTGCCTGACTCCTGGTTGCCCCAATGCAGGACTTTGAAAATGAGCTGTACAGCACATGTGATACGGCCCGATGCCCATTGAAAGAATGCAGCACATTTCCAGTCAATGTTCCTCTGCCCTAAACTGTTGCTGAAGAAGTTCGCATCACGTCTGGTGGAAGCCAACAGTTGTCCCACTATTGATTTCTGAAATGGACCCTTTATCAGGTGTGATACAACCACAGCGCAAGGTGTCCCGGGCCGCTGGCCATCAGCTGCTCTCTGGGCAAAGATGTTGTACTGGCATGCTGTTCAGATGGCGAGCAGGCTCACATTCTGAGGAGCTGGGCTTGAAGCTGCATACAGCCATGTGCAGCAATCACTCTGTCAGTCTGTTCCAGATTGCACTGGCGCCATATGGGTGTGGGAAGGCTGATCAAAGGAGGAGGGGTGGTACAGCATGATAAGGTTCCTGTGTCCGTCTCCCGTCCTGGCGATGTCAGAGGAGCACCAGTGCCGCCTGCCAGCTGACATGATGGCAGCTGACGATGTGTGGTGGGCTGCCTGCTTTGGAAGCTGCTTGTGCAGGGAGAGGTTGCTTTCTGCCCCAAGCACGTCCAGGCCGCAGCTAATTTGTCAGCAGGAGAAGCACAACGCGCTGGTGAGACACCTGCCTGGTGTCGTCAAGGCTGGTTCTTGTCATTGGTAGGCCTGCTGAGCTTGGCTGCATGACAGGCAGTGAGCATGTAACGGCAGCTTTTCTGCTGAGCTCTGCAGGCGCTGTGCCAGAGTGATGCTAGCCGAGAGTGGCCTGGCTGGCAGACGTTGTCTGCCAGAGACAGTGTCTGCCAAACAGGGGCACCGCAACAGCCCCCACCTTCCACAGCTGCGGGAGCTGCTGACTGTGATGTGGCCAGTAGATTGCTCACAGCGCCTAACAGCACAAGCTTTGAAGATGTGTACAGAGCTAACTCTCCCGTGTGATCACTAGACAAGTTTCATTGCCCCCATGACATTCTGTCTGATCAGCTCCCTTGTGACATAAGGATACCCGCAGACTTCGCAGCATTCATTACAAGCAATCCTCGCCTGTAGCCAGGCCTGCCAATGTGACATTCATTGAGAGGCGCACTTGAGGGCACTCCTGCTGGTACCTGACTCAAGGCGAAGCTCAAAGCAAAAGAACAAGGCCATTAGGAGGGGAGTGGGTCACCATGGCAGCTGCGACGAAGAGCTTCTATCGTTGCCTTGACTGCATGATTTGGCACTATGGTAGTGGTGGTGAGGGTCAAGCCTGTCATTGGAGACACTGCTTGGTGGTCCAGCCACCCCCTCAGCGCAGCTGCCTCATATGTGTGCCCGTCCTCTGCCAGCAGGACGGGCTCCATAAACAGCTCCTGCAGCGGGCAGGCCTCACGTCAGACAGCGATGTATCTACTGCAACTCAAACAGCTGGCAGAAGAATGGCAGACTTGACTAAACCATATGTGCATGGCACAGGCATGCCTGGCAAGCAAGTTCTGCTGAGAGTAGTCAGGTGTAACACCTAGCACTCACCAGGGTGATGGGGCAGCAAAAGGCATCCAACTCAAGGTTCAACTTGGCTGCAGCTGCTCCTGCCTGCTGATGCAGTGGCCTAGCAGCATGGCGAGTGTTTGGCGCGGGGCTGCCGCCGGCAGGGGCAGCCTCCTGCCTGGGCACCGGTGGTGGTGGCTCAGCAGACAAACCTGCCCCCTTCTTGGGGCATGGCTCAAACTTGGGCTCCTCCCCCAACAGACAGAGCAAGGTGGCAAAAGGCACTGCTGCTTGGGCAGGCGCTGCCCCTGCTGCTGCTGCTGTCGGTTCCCACACTGCCCTCCTGGTGCCCCTGCTGGAGGTGCAGCAGCCACGCTGCTCTCTGCCTGCGGGTGGACTGGGTTGAGCCCTTTCCCACGCTTCCTGCGCAGCCGGGGCCTCACCAGCTGGACAGGCTGCCGGGGCTCCTCCATCGGCTGCTGGGCTGCACTGTCAGCTGCCTCCTCCTCCATGATGTTGGTGAGCTGCGCCCTGGCGCCTGAGGCATCGTCCTGCCTGGAGCTGTCTGCCCTGTCTGCCTGGGCAGGAACCTCCCCTGTCTGACAGCAAGAGCCGTGCTGCGTAATGGCGAGCTGCTGCCGGGCCTCATTCTGCACGCAAACGCACACTTACAACCAGCAGGTGGGATGTTGATTGAGCACTGCCTGCTGCTTGCAGTGCTCAAGATGAGGCAGCCTGCCTCATGCACACAGCTGGCAACAAGAACAAGCACAGTTTCAATGGAAACAGGTAGCACTCACCACTGCCTCACCGTCAAAGCCAGGAGGCCTGGGCTTGCTGGATGCCCCCTCCATTAGGGGGTGGGGCTGCATGGGCAAGAGGCCAAATAATCTGAGGTGGCGCCCTGTGATGCATGGCATCGCTCTCTGGCCCTCTCTACCAGCACTACGCTGCTACTGCAACCACATCATAGATGCCAGAAATGGTCGTCCTTTCAAACACATGAAGCTCACTGTCTCACCGTGCAGCGCGCCGGCAACGTATAAAGGGGAGCTTTGTGTGTGTGAAAGCACAACGTTGTTTCCGGCGTCAATGATTCGCTTGCAGGATCCTACCTCACCTGCTCTTGCTGCCTGCAAGGGAGTGACTCAGCGGACTGTAACGAACCAGCTCTGCCAGAAGCAGAGCCCTAGTTCAGGGCGATCTGGAGAGCACCTCGCTTGCAGGTGGGCGAGCAGCTGAGGCAGGACATCTCATGGTTGCCCCCAACTGGACTCCTGCCCACTTGCTCAAAGCCATCTGGCAAGGAATCGGAGGACTATGGCGTGCAGGAGAGCTACAGAAGAGCAGAATGCAGGTGTATGCTAGAATGCTGTGTGCCATGGTGCATATAGACTGCCTTGAGCAGCCATTGCACCTAAGACAGAGCACCCACTACCCAGAGCCTGAATGTGGTGTTTGAGGATTGACAGAGGCAAACCAGGAGAAGTGCCTTGCCGGCACGTGCAGGCTTGAGTGGCAGCCTGCAGCAGAATTCATGCAAGTGCCTCAGCGACAGTGGGGTTGAAGGGAGGGCAGCGATGTGCTGTGTGACATTGCAGAAGTGCACGACAAGCTTCTCAGCAGCTGCACTGCAGGGCGCAGCTGGCAGGCCATTGTGCACAGTGCACAGGCCTGGGTGGCGGGCATTGGCCATCCTGCAGGTTGCAGGTCAGGCTCCTCGGAGATGGCATTGTATGCTGTGCAGCCTGACAGTGACAACACGGCATGCCCAGGGCCTGGCAACTGGCTGGCAACCAAATGTCACCCCCAGCCCACCCTCAGAACTTTCCTCCGGGCGACCCTCTGGAACCCCCTCTGAGATGATGAGGACGATGATGAGAGTGATGAGGATGATGATGAGAGCAATGAGGTTGATGAGGAGGCAGCCCAGACCCTCATCATCACCATCGTTGGTACCCACTTTCAGCCCCTCGGCCTCAACCTAATTTCGCCCTGGGCCTGTCAGAGCTCTTCCTGCAGGCACACAGCAACCCACAATGAGCTCAGGCAGCAGTCTGTGGCAGCTGAATTTGCTGGCGAGGAAAGCTGCCAGCATGCTGGGCCAGCCAGGGACACCTTGACTCAAGAGCAGCAGCAACTTGAAACTGATTGAGGCCAGCAGGGCGGGCAAGCCTGCTGCAGCCTTGCTCCTGCAGGTCCACCTGCAGAAAAGGCGGTGCGACATGGCACCGGGCGGTGCCATCTGGGTTGCACTTGGCGGGCCAACCCGGGCTCCTGCTCCTGCAGGTTTGCATCCAGGTGCATTGTCATTACAAAGCAGCAGACAACTTTCAGTGTTGAACATGTTTGGACTTGGCCCCAACTCAAGCAGGGACTTGGCCCTGACTCAAGCAGGGACATGTGCAAGCATTAGCAAGGACATGAGTGGGCTCATAAACGGGCTTCTCGCAGAGGTGCAGGGGGCCGCTGTCATTAGCTATGATGGGGGTTAGGGTGCAGTTGATCCAACTTTGGCTTAGTATGGCTGCAATACATACTGGACCACATCCGAAACCATCTTGGCTGCTGAGTTGCGTGCCCATTCTAGACAGCAAAATATTGCCAACCCGCTTCATGATGCAGCAAGTGGCGAAACCTGCAGGCCACTAGAAGGCCCTCATCCACAGATCCAAGATGAAGTTGAAACTTGTTAGCATGAAGCAGTTGCAGTGCCCACATCATACCAAGAGCAGGGCCGCTAGCTCGAGGAACCAGCTGCTGACTTTGTATAGTCAGCTGAACCCAACTGCTGTAAATGGTGAACTGCTCTTCATTCAGGCAAGCGGCCTGCTCTAGTGCACCCTGCTCAAGCCCCGTGTGGGCTACAGCGGCAGCCAGACCAATGAGGGCTACATTGAACATCACCCACCTCGCCAGGCATGGGCTCAGTAGCGCTGTGCCCCACGTTGGATGACAGCTGTGTCAGCTGCTGGCCTGTGCTGGACAGCATTCTCCTCCAGGTCATCACCCTCTAGGTCCTGCAGCCATCAGCTGAGCACAGCCACCAGCCTGCTGCAGCAGTAAACAGTCAACCTGGCAGGTCAGGCGGCTGCTGTGCTTTGTGACATTGCTCCCGCAGAATGCAACTTCAGTTTGGATTTGACCCACCCTGGGCCTCCCGCTTTTGCTGCTTCTGGAAAGCAGGCAGACTGTCAGCTCGTGGCAGGCATACAGCGTTCAGATCATGCTGTCTGCCAAACAGCTCCTGCAGACTGTTCAAATCAGGCTGCGATCCCACATGAGATCTCAGCATTTGCACACATGCGAAAGGCTGTTCCACATGTGCCCCCCTCAGGCTCAAAACAGCAGGGATATGAGCATAGTGGACAAACGAGTCAGCCAAGAGTGTGTGTCTGCCAGCATGGAGAATGACGCTGCCTGTCTGCATGCATTCTGCTTGCAGCTGCAGCAGGGCAGCCAGGCCAGCATGAATGCCGCTGCCGGCCCCATCAGCCATGACATAGGTATACTCTGCGCCCAGCTCACAGTGCTGCACTTTGATAGGACCCAATGTCCTGCAGCTGCAGCAAATCACCAGGTGACCTGGACTTACATCGCCCACCTGGTCAGGGCTGCCCTGCCCCAGCAGCTAGAGTGCACCAGGCTTGATGCAGGTCAGCACAACTGTACTGGTCCAAAGCGTGCAGAGAGCCTGTTTCTGAGAGGCTGGCAGCGCAATCACACGGGTGTGGGTCTGTAGATGCAGCTGCGCTGCTGGGCAGCCACCCCAGCATGCACTTCTGGACAGGATTGACATGGGTTCCTGGGGGCCTGCAGCCTGTGGCCGTGCAGCCATGTGTCGCCATCAGAGCAGGCAGCCCGGCTGCCTGCGATATCCCATCAATGTCCGTCTTTTGCTCACAGCCATCAATACTTTACCAGCAGGGGCAGCTGGCCCAAATGCCTGCATTGAGACGCACGGTCGTCTGCAGTGCCCAACACCCACCTCGCTGGCAGCCATGTCTTGGCCTTCGGCAGCTGAGTCAGCGCCATGCTTCCAACAGTCAGCTGCAATGCTCTTAATGGGCCTTTTGTTCAGTGCCAGACAAGGCACAGCAATGAAATGGCTCTGCTGCACTGCAGGATGTGAAGCCCTGATCCCGTCAGCATATTAAACAGGCAATTCCCCGCTCAACATCCCACACATCCCCTCCACCCCCCAGGCGAAAACACTAAGGCCCTTCTTGTTTGCAAGCTCAGCCTCAACCCACCTCTAGGCAAGCACCACCAACAGCTGGGGGGCTTATGCGGCAGCAGAGCTCACCTCTTCAGCAGGGGACCCATTGGTGAGAGGCTGCTCTTCAGGAGGGCTCCCTGAGGGGCTGGAGTCGCCTGCAGTTGCCATGGATGGCGCTGTGTGGGACCCAGATCAGAACTTGGCTGCTGGAGCAGCTGAAGGCTCTGCACAGCAGAAACAGGCGATCTGTCAGGCATGCTGGCTGGCAAGGGCTCAACAGTGACATAGTAGGTGCGCCCAGAAGCTGAGAAGGCTACTCTTCTGGAAGCTTCCTGAGAGCTGCCAGATCAGCTCCTGGCTGTCTTGGCAGCAGGCTGCTGGCATCTCACTGTGCTGGTGCAGGCAGCACAGCCACACAGGGCGATCATGGACAACTCGCCGCAATGCTGCGCTGACATGGCAACTCGCTCAAGTGCTGCCACAGGCACACAGGGGGCTCACCAGGCAGTCTCAGACTGATTCAGGGGCTGCGCAGGGGTCTTGGGCTTATGGTGGCCTGACTAGCTTGAATATGCCCTTTGAGGGCATATGCATATTCTGGACTCACTGTTGACTTAAAGGGGGACCAGGAGCTAAGCTGTGACAGCACCAGACTCTGAACGGGACCTGACACCAGTCTTTGACAGCTCGAGGCTTTGCCACCAGGACTGCAGCACAGTCAAAGGTGACATTGGTGGTATGGATTTCCACAATGCAGGTTGCAGCTCAGTCTAGCATATCGTGCAGCCCTGAGCCTCTGCAGCAGACTGGCAGCACAAAAACTGCTAGCCTGCCTTCAGCAGTTGCGCGTCATTTGCAGTGTGCCAACAGAAGACTTGTCAGCATGCCCCCGACGCCTTGCATGACACCTCACCAGCTGGCGGCCAAATATTGCAGCAAGGAGGGTCCGGGGGCTCACCTACACAGCGCAGCTGACCAACATCCAGAATGAATTCACCTGCATCCCCACACTCACTCTTGATGGCTGTCAGCCATGACAGCACCTCACAAGCAGCAAGGCGTGGCCTGATCAGTTCATGATGCATTATGCATAGTGGCCATGAAAGCGTCAGTGCAATCTTGGATGACTGAGTGAATCAATGATTCTGAGCCCCAAGCCCACCCATCACAAGTGAGCCTGTTGGCTGTTTGAACAGCATGCTCTGCACATGCTCTTTGCCACAGAGCAGTTGAAGGCCAGCAGCGCTGTGGCTGCATCACATTTGATGGAGGTTCAATTCAAAACTTGTTGGGAAGACTGCTGGGTTTCACTAGGCGTGATGTGAGCTTCATCAGAAACACTTTTGGGCAGAGGAAAATTGAATGGCAGCATTTGCTGCACTCTTTTACTGGGCATGTGAACTCTTATCACAGCTCACTCTCAAAGTCCTGCATTGGGGCAACCAAGAGTCAGGAGACAGGGCTGATAACATGCCCACAACAAAAGCATGCCCTCACCTTCACATCCACTAGCACAACCTTCCAGCCATCTGCAGCATAGGCATTGAGTGTGCATGTTTAGTTGCCAAGTCACAGCAGTCGTGTTTGAATGCAGCCGCTACAACAGCATCTGCCCAGACGCCCAGTACACCCACCTGGGTCAGTGATGCTTGTGATCTTGGTCTTGAGACCTGGCAGGGGGCCTGCCTCCCTCACAACCTTTCCTCCCAGCTCTGACTGCCACGCCTTGGCTGCCTCAGCTGACTTGTATACATCCTGCAGCAGAGGGAGGCAGGCCATGATCAGCTCAATGACTGGAGTCACAGCTGCTGCTGTTAGGCAACAGTTGCGTAGGTCCCTGAGTGTGTGCTGTGGCTGACGGCCACAGCCCAAAATATCGGCAGAATGCCTGCTGTGAGGCGGCAGACTGGCCTGCTATGAGGCTGTAGGCTGGCCTGCCGCTGTGAGTATTGGAAGCCACCTGAGCATGGCTGGCTCTTCAGGCAGCCTAAGTGGCGTGCAAGTGGCTTAGCATTGTGTTCTGAGCTTGACTCTTGCAGCCTGCTGTGCACAGAGAGGCACTGACTGGCAATGACAAAAGCCTGTGTCGCCATTGTTGCACAAATGCAATGGCTTGCTGACCTACGCAGCCAGCTGGGAGGCACTACTCACTGTGGTGCTGATGGCAGTCTGAGCATAGGCGTTGCCCTTGAACTCCTCCTCCCCCCCGTAGTCAGCAAGGCTGTCCTTGCCGTAATTGTAGGTCAGCTCAAACACTGTCTCATCCTCCTCCGGCCCATAGGCTGCAGGCAATCGCAGGGCAGGCCCTGACACAGTGCTTGGGCTGCAGTCGCAGCATGTAGCAGGAATTGGCACCCTGTGCAGCATGCCCATGCACAGGGCGGCAGAGGCGTTCAGGGCGGGTGCAGCCTGCTGCTAGGCTACGGGCGCCACCCTGTGCAGCAGTGCCTGTAGAAGGAGGGGGCCTGGACATTAGATGTCACAAATGCACGCTTCTGAGTTCAGGCTGCATCACATGTCACGCCCCATGAAAGGAAGACAGGACAGCAATCAGCAGACCCTGAGCTGCATGCAGCACAAACACTGTGCATCCTGCCCAGGAGCTCAGGCAGCCACAAGCATGCGAATGTAGCCCGCAGCTGGCAGGCAGCAATCACACCACAAGGCAATCGCCAGCAGACCTGCCACAGATGCAGATCAGGCACATGCAGGCACATGGCAAGCTGAGCCGCCGCCATGTCAGTAAGCTATGGGTTCGTCTGCACAAGCTGCTGGCCCCACCCATGAAGGCAAGCTTATATTTGTAGTCTGGGTTGTCACGCTCCTTGACCAGCTTGCAGCCCAGCACGCTCTTATACCACTTGATGCTGCGCTCCAAGTTGGTCACTCGCAGCATGACCTGCGGCCGTCAGCAAGCTTACTTTTCGGCATCAGTGAGCATGCAATGCTGTACAGAGGCAAATTTATCGCATTTGCAGCAACCCTGCTGCGTCCAGCGGGCCTTGCTGCATGCTCAAGGCTGGCCATGCCAACACGCCTTCAGTGCATGGTACTGCATGTGCTGCCATGGCCATCTGTCAGTGTCATCGGGCAAGGGTTAGAAGGGGTCCTGAGATTTCTGCAGTCCCAAGCAAGCCAGTTTGAGCACACACTGCTGTGCATACGTAATGCATGGTGGCTGGGCTGAGCTTGCTTTGCTCTGCCAAAACATCATGCAGCAGCACAGGCTGCCCCATCATGCCCCCAGGACGTGCCCTTGAAGACATTGGCAGCCTCGGATGCAGTTCAAGAACGCTGCAAAGCCCCTAGCAAAGCCAGTGCTCCTTGCCAGCTGGCTGACCTGGCAGATGGGCTCCCGAATAGGCTTGCCCTTACGCTCGATGAGCTCCCACTTGTAGCCTGTTGGGTCCTCAGCAAAGGCAATTACAGAGGAGCCGCCCTTGACTGGGCCAGCATCGCGGGGTAGCTTGCCACCTGCACCCAGTCAGCTAACTTGACCAGCAGTGGCTTGTTGTAATCTTCCAGATCAACTGGGTGTATACTGCCTCGGCGTTGGCCAGCTGAGCGGCAAAGGGAGTCTACCCCTTTACAGCTTTCCATTAGCACAGTGCCGGGCAGGCTGTGCCCGACTCAGCCAGCCAGTGCAACCAGGTGCCGCACACCAGCCGAGACTCAAAAGTTCAGTGTCCACCACCCACCACTTCACGTGCACAACTGTGAGAGATCATGCCCCCAAAGACTCACTGCTGCCCTTGATGGCCTCAGCTGTCTTGTGGAGAGATGCAAGCAGCAGCCTGGCTGCCTACACTTGAGGTGATCACTGTAAGGCATGTTCCCTGGTGACTGGCCCACGCAATCATGTTGAGGGCTTCAGCATGGCGTGGACAGATATGGGCAGGCACAGCCATAGTCCTGGACGCCATCATCAGCAGGTGACTCACCGCTCTTCTTGATGGCCTCAGCAGCCTTGTACACATCGGGCACAGCCAGGGCAAAGTGGCCAAAGCCTGAGCCCAGGTTGTAGCTGTCCACGCCGTAGTTCTCTGTCAGCTCCAGCACAAAGTTCTTGTCCTCAGTGGTGCCCTTGGGCGCCAGAAAGGCATTGGTGTACTTGTCCTGCAGCACATGGCAACAGCTATGTTGACACTCTACAACATATGGACACTTGACAGGATAGACCCCCTAGGGCCAGCAGAGGGCAGCATCGTGTAAAACGACTGCAATGGCAAGTTTCAACAGGAGAGCAGCCTTCTGGTATGAGTTTAGTTGCAGACTTCAGAAATGCGTGATGCAGGAGCCAAAAGAACAGGGAGTCAGCAGCAAGCCCAAGATGCTGCACCACCCAACCACGCAGGAGCCCAAGCCATGCTTGAGGACCTGCCAGGTCTGTCTGCTTGCAGTTCAGCATGCAGGTGGCCAGGAGGGGAGCAGCCTGCTGGCAGCGCATCATCAAGCAGGAGGCCAGATTAAAACCCATGCCTCGGCTGCCATGAAGCTTATGCTGTGCACCTTGCGACAGCGATATCTGTACAGGCTGCTTGCCAGCACTGCCAGCAAGCAGTGCAGCATGCTGCATCCATGACACCATCTGGCTGCCATGAACCCTGTCAGCCAAAGCGGTCAGCTGGACAACGCCTCACGTCTGGCACATCCCTGTACCGCAGCTGCTCCATGCCAAAATTCTCCTTGTAGTACTTGATGGTCTCGTCTAGCTTGCCAACCTGCACCACCAGCAGTGTTGTCCTGCATGTGCAATCTGGCGTGAATCTGCATATGCTTTGCCGGGAGGCAATGCATGTGCAATCTGGTGATTTGATGCTGCCTGTGTAGGTGGCAGCACCTCAACAATGTGCTTTCAGCTCAGGGAAGTCACCCTATAGACTGCGTGCAGGAAGCGGCGGGAGTCCTCCTGGGGAAATGATTTGATGTCCTCTGAGGTTGCCATGAATCTGACAGCCAGGGCTGGTGAGCAATGCGACCGCTTGCCCAGCACTGTTGTGAAAGCTGCTGAGTGCCTGCAGGAGGGTTTCGCCCAGGTCTTTCATCACAACAGGGCTGAACATGTATGAGCTTTGCAGTAAGGCATGGTGCTTGGTGCCTCCAGCTCGAGCAGCATTGAAGGTTGACAGAGCCGCTATAACACTTGGAATGTGTGGTGGATTGTGCCTGTGGTGAGCACAGGCATGAATGCATGTCCGAACCTCTGCAGTGGTGCTCCCCGGAGGATGCTGGCCATATGTATGCCGCTTCAATCCAGTGATCTGAGCAGAGACAGGCTTTGGAAATGTTGACCCTGACCCATCAGAGGCCATGTCACCTGCTGCCAAATGGCCCCTTGCGGTCTGGAGCTGGTATGCAGAAACCAAGATAAGCTGGCTGGTCAAGAGCTTCGAAGGTGACTCATCTATGGCTAACTGTGAGTGGGCTGTGGTAGGCAAGAAGGGCAGATCTAGGCAGCAGCCTGGCAGTGCCAATGAGGCCCTTCTGACCATATGCAAGCAATACAATCAGCAAGATGTGCACCCGGCAGACCCCCTGCCACCAGCAGAGCCACTTACAGGTTCGCCTCTCAGAAGCAGTTGCTCACAAGACCTCATGCGGATGTTGGCCAAACTGGACCGCATCAGACGGGATGTGGAGCAGGCAGACACCACGGGATGCTGCTGGCGACTGCTCCAGTATGCACAGCTGCATCTCATGGACGACCTCACTGAGGAGGAAGCAGACAGCATGGCTGCCAGAGGGCTCTTCTGGAAGTGGACAGATGTGCAGAAGCTAGTCGTCTTGGGCCTGGGATCATTTGAGAGCACCTCAGGTGAGTCAACATTGCAGGCTGGCAGGCACTGCATCACTCTTTGCTGTTGCGAGCCTGTCTACACCCGTGAGCTGTCCTGCAGGCTCCAGGTCACTGCAGCAGCTGGCATTTGCCCAGCTCCTGAGCCGCAGGCTGCCAGGGCTGGTCACACAGCCTGCTGCATTCGACCCGGTCTTCACACAGTCAGACAAACACCTCCTCACAGCTTGCGGGTTTCAGGTGTGTCAGGCTGCCATTGCTTGTTCAAAGTGGCAGCAGTCCAGCACCTGCCAGTGAGCAGCCTGCATTCAGCTTGCGCTGCATGCAGGTCGCCGATGCACAGGTGTGCCACCAGTCTGCTGATGGTCACACTTTGTTCTTCATGCCGCACTGCGAACGGCAGACATTTGAGGATGTGTTAGCAGCCAACTGGGCCCCAGACAGGCTGCCTAAGGTTGCGATACTAGGTGAGATATTGTGGCAGCGTGCTCTAGCCTGACCTCTGGCTGTGCATGCAAACACTTGCTGTTGAGGGCCCTCAGCTGCTGTTCACAGAGGTTTATCATGTGCAGGCAACAGCTTCAGACAGTATGCAGAACAGCAACATGTCCACAAGCAGCTCCCTGCAAGTGCCTTGAAGCCAAAGATGCTGCAAGCTCTTTCAGCTGGAATGGTATGGGAGATGCCTGTTCCATCCAGTGACTTGCTTAGCGACCAGAGCCTCCACCTCTTCCGGGGCTGGAGATGCGCTCATCTAGCTGACATGAGCTTGCCCTTACAGTGCGGATGATGAAATTAATGAAAGCTTGGTTCATTCATTGATATCATGATATTTCAAGCGTTTCCAAGCTGCTCCATGGCAGCAAAGTCACAGCTCCAGCGAAATGTCCGCGTCCCTCATTTTGGCAAGCATGTCCTGAATGGCAGTCCCCGTTCCAGTAGCCACCAGATCATACGGCACGCCATAGGCGCCCTTGTTGGGCCTGATGACAGTAGGCTCCGTGATGATGCGAAAGCACGAGCCTTCTGCATACACGTCAGCACCCTGAACAAGTTGGTCAGGCAACATAGTGATGACAGGTGGTTCAGGGGTGCTGCAGAAGTACACAGCATGGGGCTCTGTAGCAAAGCAGGAGCTCTGCATGGAGCCGGTTGCAGATGCAGCCTCCACCTCTGCAGCAGGGAGCACGCAGCACAAGGTGGCAGAATCAGCGGCAGGCAGCAGCGTCTCCCAGCCAGCTTGTCACCTGGAGGACAATCTTCTGGATGTGGAGGGACAACTTCAGGGGCATCCTCATCTCCAGGGGCCTCAGCAGCAGGTGCCTGTGCTGGTTGCTGAGGGCCTGCTGCTTGACCCTCAGCAGCTTGCTGCTGGACTTCTCGTGGAGGGGTGCCGGCACGGTCATTGCCCTGCTGGCTGCTGCTGACACCTGATGCATCAGGGGGCGCGCTTGTGTACCCCAGCTCTGTCCAGTCAAACAGCAGTGGGGCTGTTGAGCCCCCAACTGGGTTGAAATCCATGAGCTTCACAGTGCCATTGGTGGCCACATACACATCCATTGTGTCTGCAGGCAGGCAGACCTGCATTTGCCAGGGCAGTGTGCAGAAAGGCCATGTGCAGTGCAGTCTGCCGTTGAAGGCCATCAGGTCATGCAGGGTTACTGCCCTGCAAAGTGCTCTCTTTAGAAAGAAGAGGCTCTGGCTGTGTCTAGTCCAGGCATGGGGGTAGACTGTTGTGGCAGCCAGCAAATGCATTGTGCATGCTAGTGCTGCTCTACAAGAGCGCCACACTATGCCGAAGACTCCGCAGCCTGATCTGTGGCAGCCAGCAAAGACACTTTGCATGCTGGTATGGCACGTCAGGTGACCGCTTCATACAATGAATTGCTCACAGTCTTTGCTGGGGAACTTGTGCTGCACATGGGTTTTGAAGAAGCACAGGATCTGCCTGCTGAGCTCTGCTTCCTGGCCCTGCAGCTGAGGGAAGCGCTGGGTGACATCACGCTGACTCATGCCTGCATCAGGAGCACTGAACTTGACATGGCTGGCAGGTTGCTAGCATTTTGTGTGGTCTGCAGACAAACAGGCTGCAATGTGACCAATGCACAGGAAGCAGATGCTGCCCTCAGGTCAGCTGCTGCATCATTGGATCTGGGCGAGAAGCAGAGCAACTATGCCAAGCAGGTGGCCTTACCGATGAGCTGGTGGCCTCTGACAAAGCAGCGGAACTCCCGTTCAGGGCGCAGGTCGTACTGCTTCTTGAGCACCAGGACATGCTGCACCGGCTCGGCAGGCCGGGCAGGGCAGGCGTCAAAGGCGTGGCAGATGTCGTCTGCCACGCGATCTGAGCTCTTGAGCAGCAGCACCACCTCATCAGCATTGGTGCAGCAGGTGCTGTTGGTGGCTGTCACCCAGGTTGCATCCTGCAATATGCAAGGGGCTAGGACTGTCAAGCGACTGCATCTGGTTGCAGGCTGCTCAGCCTATGCGCAGGACAGAAGATGTCATCCTGGGCACTACAGGCTGCTCAGCATGTGCTGAATTGAGTGGGGTACATTGAGCAGGTGGCAGCACCAGTGTTGCGCAACTCTTCAAACACAGTGAGACGCGCTCTGCGACATGCCTTGTCACTGATGTGATGCTACCTTAGGGCAGCTCCAGGTCAGCTTGGGGATGACTTTACCCCCCAGCTCCCTGATGGCGCCATCGATTTGCTGGACAAGCTCTGGAAAGTCCTCTGCCTGCAGCAACGTGGATGATCGAAGCACCTTTTACAGAGGAACAGGCATGGTTTTGTTGGCAGTTTTGACAGGTGCAGTATCAAAACCACAAGGTGCACACCTGCTCAAGCTCTGGTGACCTCTCCTCTGCAGAGCAGCTGCTGCCGGCATCACTCCAGTCCTGGAGCTCATCTTCATCAGCAAAGGGATCTGCTTCTGCCCTCAGCGGCAGCTGCACAGCATCAGTACCATGTGTCAGCATCTGGAAGCGCAGCCATTGCAAGAGCCACGTCCGAGACTCACTGCTTTGTTGGTTTCTGGGACTTTGACGCCATCAGCCACCAAGTAGCTCAGAAACTCAGCAGGCAGTGCAATGGTGTACGATCTGAAGGCGACCTCCCTGAAATGAGGCCCCCAGCTACCATGGCTACAGTTCAGAATATCCTGCACATCCATGCTGGAGTCAGATGGGCAAGCTAGGTTCTGGCACTGGCGATCCAAAAGACAGCCGGCAGATGCAGCTGCAATGTGGGCTGCCAGGCAGGCGCCCCATCTGCCTCCATCCCCGGAGCAACCTTCGTAAACCAGGCCACAACCTCAGAAGAAGGCACAGATGCCAAGCCCAACAACCATCAGATGCCCCCTGCAAGGCTAGGCATCAACCGCAGGCAATGGCAACCTCTGCTGGCATGGCAGCAGCCACACTGCTGGCCTCCTCACCAGCTTGCGCTTCCCAGCGGCATGGAGACGTCGTCTACCAGCTGGCAGACATTGATGCCAAGACGGCAGGCACCATTGCCAAGTTCCTAGGCCCGGTTCTGGCCCTGAGCACCCTGCTCATGATAGTCCGCATCGTGCTCTCCTGGTACCCTCAGCTGGACGGCAAGAAGCTGCCCTGGGCCATAGCAGTCAGACCTACCGAGCCTGTGCTGGGGCCCACTCGCAGGGTCATCCCATCAGTGGGAGGCGTAGACATCACGCCCATTGTCTGGGTGGCGCTGCTTAGCTTCATGAACGAGATCCTGCTGGGCCCCCAGGGCATCCTGAACCTGCTCCAGCGGAAGATTGACCTGTCCTGACAACGCCTGCATGAGCACAGATTCTTGGCCATGTGAGCTTGAAGGGAGTCTGCAGCCAGAGCCCTGGTGCATCAGTGACCCACTGCTTGCTATATGGACAATCTGCCTGCTGCCTGCTAGAACTTGAAGAACACTATGCACCTGGACCCTCGAGTCATTGAGCCTGCACCTGTGCCAAAGTGAAGAGTTCACACAGAGAGCGAGAGCAAGAGACAATCTATCACTCTGAGGGCCACACTGACTCGGCGTGGCACTGAAATGCAATGGTAGCTTCCAGCTCTGACCATAGGCCGAGCCGACCCAGGTAAGTAGGCTGCTGCAAGCTGGCACATGACAAGCCACTCAATTCAACTCGTTGCATGTTGCTTCAGGTCTGAGCTGCCTGGGAAGACCTGCTGCGAGAGCACATCCCTGTTTGCTCAAAGCTCAGCAAGCATATCTACCTTGTATTGGGTCAGCATTCTGCAGACCCTGCAGCTTGCATTGGGCTGTTGCAGTGCCGCTGCCTTTCCCTTACGAGTGCTCACCAAGTCTTCACTGTGACCAATGTCCGAGTACCATTGCATTCACCCAAGATTGTGCTACTGTTGCCTTGGCGATGAAAGGCAGCACTGTTTTGCACATGCAGGGCCCAACCAGACAGAGGCGTCAGCCATCTTCAGTGCAGCAGCTGTAGCATGATGCCAGGCGCTGAAGGACAGCATGCACCCGCCGCATCACAAGCAGGCGAGTCTTGTGGTCTTACTGTTTTTTGTCAGCACCTGGGATCCCCCTTGTGGCATGCATGAGTAGCCCAAGCCAGGGAGCGCTGCAAACGCCTTCCAGGCCTGTTAATGCCAAGCTTCTTGGCTAGCTGCCGCAGGGCCGCTGCAGGTTCTGGCCACTCACTGTGCTGCTGGACATGACCAAGCTGAACGGCAGGTTGGCAGCGACTGCTGCTGAGTGTGATCTGATCTGCAGGTTGTCACTCCCAGCTGCATGGAGCAGCTACACCGCCCTGTTGCCGGTGCCAGTGCTCTGAAGCGATGGTGACAGGCCTGCTGTGACATTTGACGACTGTCATCAGGACGTACTGTTGCAGAGAGGTCTCTGCATCCCTGCTTGGCTGGCAACACCAGAGATGGCATGCAGCCAAGAACCAGCTGCACCCAAGGGCAACCCCCTGCCATAGCACCAACTGCACAAAGCCGTTGCATGCTGCGTGCGGTGCTGCCCTGCGAACAGGGCATGAAACTGCACCCTCCTGTCAAGCTGCAGGCTCTCTGACATACACAGACATGGCCCCTGTGACCCTGCTGCATCTGGCAGCAGCCCATCCAGTTGAAGACGACATGCCCCTGCAGAAGCACGTGTGTTTCCAGTTCCAACAGGGCAGCAGTGTCAGGGTTGGCAGCAGCCAGGTGAGCTGCATGAGCCCTGCATGGCTGTCGGCTGTGGCCATGACAACTTCTTGTACCCAGTATCTAGAGGTGGCATTGAGGCCCCACAGCCACCTGTGGCCTCATCTGGGGCCAATCCGCACGAGAGCTCCAAGTCTGCTGTGTGCCAGTCTGTCATGCCCTGTCTTACCACAGATGAGAGGTCACTGGCTGTGGCTGCAGACTGCAGTGCCGCACAGCCCACCAGGACGACAGTGCCCCTCAGCGGGGCCCAGCCATGTGCAGATGTGAGCAGTGATGCTAGAGCGGGCTGCACCAGTGGCGGCTGGAACTCTGACGTGTACCAGCGAGTCTTCTTGGCAGCACAAGATGCTGTCATCCAACAGGGTGCCAAGAGGTTTGCCGCATCCAGGAGCCTTGCAGATCAGCTTTCAAAGTCTTGAGTGTTGCACTTTCAAGGGTTCCAGCCTGGCACTGCCTAGCGTGCTGTCTTCCTCGGCCATCATTTGAGGAAGAGCCAGCACAAGCGGAGCAACAGCAACTGTTGTGGCCATCTTGTGGGCTTGGATGCATTGCTGCAGGCACAGGGGTGACCCAGCGCTCCCGCTTCACGTTCAGACGGCACTGCAGCCTCAGCAGGAGTCACTGGGTGGCTCCATGTGGGCAGGCACGCTCTGGCAGCAGAAGATCATGCAGGCAGCCATCACGCAAGGTCAGTCTAGACTCAGTGTGCTGGCAGCTACCTGGTCAGGCAGTGTGGCGGTGAGTCAGCGGTGGCAACACCAGGTGCCACCTGGGGAAGTCCTTTTGCAGTGCAGGGCTTGCCCAGCTGCCATTTCCTGAATCTGGCAAAGTGCAGGGCCCCCATGGTGATTCAGCTGCACATGCAGCTGTGGGGAAATGGCAGCTGTGGTTGCTTGGCTGGCTGCTGACAGCGTCCTGGGACCTGCAATGTGGCTGGCATCCTGGAATTGTTTCCCAAGCTGGGCGCCTGTCTGCAGCAGGGCCAGTCAGTCAACATGCAGGAGCTGGCCAGCATGCACAACCTGTGCTTTGAAGCTCTGGCACTTGCGCTGGAGGGCCACGAGTCTTTGTGTAGCAGATAGATGCAGGGAGGCTCCACAGCTGCTTGGAAGGAGGTTTTGTGGATGCAACGGCCACCGCATGCTGGCAAAAACTGCTTTCAGGTGCTGTTGGATCATGCTTGTGAAACATGCAAGCGTAACTGTGTGCAGTTGCTCTCAGAAACGTCTCCTTGATTCTGTGGGTCGGCTTGATGCCATGGTGGCCACCCTGCACCAGCTGCGCCCTCAGAGTCATAAACGGCAGACACAGGGCAGCCCTCTAGAGCAGATCTGCGCCTCCTTGTCTGTCTTGCAGCCTGCCATGGTGCAGCAAGTGAGGCTGCAACACTTGCAGAGCATCGCGGAAAATTTACTCTGAGGTGCATCAGCCCAAAGTCAGCCATAGTGGCGAAGTTGTTGGTCACCGCCCCGCTTGCCAAACATGTTGCCAAGCCTGTCAACATGCCACAAATGCCTCACTGTGCCACCCTACTCCCTGGACTCTTGTGTGCCTCAGAGTAAATTCTTCATTGCAACGGCTCGACACTGATCACTGGTCTGCATACAGGTTGACCTCTGCTGACAAAGCATAAGTATTGACTCGGTCCTTTGGAAGTCTGCTTAACAGCAGGTCTAGGAGAATGCCAAGCTCATGATTATTTGCACAATGTCATGGGGAGTCTTGTCAGGTAGAGCTGCCCTGAGTGAGAGAAATGCATATGTCATCTCTGTTGCGGCAACATGAGCCTGAGCATGCCTGCCGGCAGTCAAGGGCGCTCCATGCTGCCGAAGGAACACAAGCACACGTGGGGAGATGGTGCACCCTCCCAAATCACAATTCACGGGTAACCACCAAGGGCAGGGAGGTTGCTGTTGACGAGCCCACCTCAAATCTGCAAGATGATTGTTAGCGGCTGAGTGACTCGTCCGCCAATCCCACGGGCAGCCATGTTAGCGCAGCCACTTCAGCATGCTGAGGTTGCCACATTCAGCCGCTGCACTGCAGACCTCTGGACCCCATTCACAGCCGTTTTGGTTGGCAAACTGCAGCACTGCCAGGTGGCCTCCTCGAGCTGCAGCCTGGCACGTGAATGAGCTCCAGGCACAGCCCTACTGGTGGGCATACTGCAGCACTGCCAGTTGGCCTCCTGTTGCTGCAGCCCAGCACGTGTCTAGGTCCCAGGCACAGCCATTCCGGTGGGCAAACTGCAGCACTGCCAGGTGGCCTCCTTGAGCTGCAGCTGTGCACGTGACCGCGTCCCAGGCACAGCCGTGGTGCCGCGCCCTTCTCAACACCGCCAGGTGTCCTTTGCTGGCAGCAGCTGTACAGGTGCCTGCATCCCAGTGACAGCCCTGCTCCCGAGCCCACTGGAGCACGACCAGGTGGCCTCCTGCTGCTGCCTCTTGACACGTGTACTGGCTCAGAGTAATGCCCTGCTGGCGCAACCACTGCAGCACTCCCAGGTGGCTGCCTCTGGCTGCGCAGGCGTTCACTTGCCGACGGGGGACCTCAGTCAGTTGGTGGACCCTTGACTGCAGGAACTGCAGATCCCCAGCTTCGGCGGTTTTTGAACACCTGCAAGAGTCTCGAAACAATCGAGGCTGGGTGTCATCCCTGAGCTATTGAGGCTGCACATGCAACTGTCTGGCCCAGCACTCATTTGCTCAAACAGAACATGCCCCCACCTAATGCTCCCTGGGCCGGAGCAATAAGAATCCGTGGGTACAGGGTCCCTCTGGGCGCGGGAAGAAAGACAGCATCAGCAAAAGTCGGGTAGAATTTGCTGCCGCTGCCTACCACCTGCTGGTTTTGCAGATCAGATCTGACTGCAGCAGAGTTTGCCTAATTCAGCTCAGATTGCAATACGGCAGCTCAGCTAGATGTTGAGCAGCCAGAGAGGGACAGGGCTGAGCTGCCCCATTGTTTCTGAGGACAGACCGGCACAAATGGTCAGCGGGGCACAGCTGATGGTGCAAAGCAAGGGTGCCTGTGCTCAGAATTTGCGCCTGGCATTTTTACAGAAGGGCTGCAAGCATCACATGTGCAAGCGTCAGGCTGGGCCATATCGGCAGCCACCCCTTGCAACTGCACCTGTTTTGATTGGCAGCTTCGAGTGGCCCCTCTTGACATCAAGAGCCTGCTGTACGCCTTTTGCTGACTATGCGGCCACACCTTGCACAGCACACTGTGCAGTCCTCCTGCCTTGATTGGCAAAGCTAAGGGGCTGCCCTGACAGCAACCTTGATTATGGTTCCCATCTATATGCTTGCCTTGGACACTAACCCATGGTTTGTTGCTGCCGTTGCCAAAGTCCAAAGCAGCAGCTGCAGATCTATTTTGACTGTGTACATTGATGACATGACGACAATAGCCTCACCTGCCTCGAGGGCCTGACGCAGGTTCAGCATCTGGTCCCCACAGATGTCTGCAAAGGGCAAGGGGCTGGGTGCAGATGATGTCAGCTGCCTCTCAAGTAGGCAGTGCCTCAGTCTCCAGCTCACGCACGCTCTGGGGCTTTTCCAAACGCATGCGAGGGGGTCCAGAGGTGCCACAGCCATCCTGACGACCTCTGTAGCACGTTACTTGATTCAGGTAGGCGGTAGCCTGTCGCCATGTGCCTGGAGCCTGATGCTTGCTGCAGGGGTTTCCCTCATCACACAAGCACCTGCTAGTCTGTTGCCACCAGCTGTACAGCAAGCAGCTTCGCCGTTAGTGCGATGACCGCTTTCACAGCACTGACGGGTCTGCAGCTGAGCGTGCAGAGCATGAGTGCCCAGGGTCTGTCCCTCCCTGGGACGCTCAGGCATGGCGCAGACCAGGCTTGCATGTGATTTAGATTGCTTGCAGTACGCCTGAGTGCAGTCAACATCGCCTGTGAGATCGGAACTTGCTCAGGCGCCACTCTTGCCAAAGCTGTCAGGAGACAAGACAGCTCATAGACCCACAGGAAGAGGTGGTGGCACGCCTCCTGACCGTCCAGACTGCCTTAAGCCGTTTGAGTGCCTGATGAGGACCAGCCTCCTGAGGAGTAGCTGCAGGAGTCGTCTCCTGGGACCCAGCTGTGATGCATTGTGCAGCTGACCTGTATTCCTGGTGGCTGCTACTGCTGATCAGCATCCCAGCAATCAGGGGTGACAGCTGTACGCATGGCCAGGGCAGTGTGCTCTGCAGGCGGACAGCCAGAAGCAGCAGCTTTGTGACAGGCCAGAGCTCCAATGCCTAGAATTCCATTCGATCACCACCACACCATCCAATTCTGTGTCAGTCTGCTGCGCAAGGCACCTGCTCAGGTTCTGCCACTCTGCAGTTGACATGACCAGGCCGGCTCTGAACCCACCACGCACCTGATTGTGCAGACAGGTGCTGGCAGCCTGTTCACAAAGATTGAGAAGAGATCGTTGGCAAAACACCACTACTGAACCTCCTTCCTGCCAGCAAAGAAGGCTGAGCTGCCCTGTCTGTAGCCCTACCAGCTGGTGCCTGAGCTCAGCACCAGTGTGTTGCATGTGCTGAAGTTGCTGATGGTCCTGATGATAGCTTTTCGGCGGATTGAGTGAATTCACCGTGGAGATCTGGCAAATCTATTCTTTCTTGGCAGTCGACCTGAACGGTCCTGCTTTTTCCTGAAAGCTCCCGGGACCTGAGATGGTGCCCTGCCTGCCTCTGGAACACTAGGCAGGATCGAATGGGGTGCGTTGTGAGCTCGACAGCGCAACATGAAGAACCCCTCGAGGTGGGTTGCACGTCTGAAGGCACTGAGTCGCACCACCTCAGATCACGCCAGTCCACCGGGGCACAACTGCTGCAGGTGGCAAAGTCATTTTCACCTCATGGCTCAGCTCCCAAGCCCCTGCCAGCCCAGGTAGTGTGATATCCTGGACCTCTCATGTTGTGTGAAGTCCGCTGTCATGCCAGCCAGCATCTGATCTGCCAAATATCACTGCCATGGCATGCTGTGCAGCAGCTCCTACAAGCCGTGTGCCAGTCCGGTCCCAATTGCTGCACATCATTCCCTGCTGGACCTCTTGCTGGCGCAGGTGTCTTTGTGTGTGGCCGTTGCTGGCACGCCAATCACATTGGACTCCTGTGCCACACCAGTCCCCAGCCCAGACTGCAAGGTGCAGCCCTGGGCAGGTGCCCCTCGCCCTGTAAATGACAGCGAGCGCCTGCAAGCTGTGGCTGAAGTGGCCGGCGGCATTCAGGGCCAGTCCCCCGCATTTCTGCCAGACAGATACATCGAGCTCTGCAGACGAATTTTCGACGTGAGCCTGCATGACGCCCCACATGTCTGCTTGTCTGCACCAGGCAGGCCTTCTCACCTGCATCCTGGTGCTCCAGCAGAGCACATGCGACACGCTGCAGCAGCCGTGGTGCGCCCCTGTCCAAGATTGACACTCTCCTGCTGGCCACGCATGCCAGAAGCTCCAAGTTGGTGCCCCTGCCAGGCTGCATTGCACTTACAAGTATGCTTCAGGCCATCCTGCTGCCTGCCACAGCCATGACAAGCCTGTCAAAGCTGTTTGTGAGGCAAGCAGCCTATGCTGCTGCAGCCTGTGCTGCCGCAGCCCAGCCAGTTCGCCTCTCTACTTGCTGGACAGGGCTGGCGGCCGTCAGCTGCTTGCACTGTATTCCAGTGCTTCTGCTTCTCTTGCGCCTGTCTGCGTCAAGCTCAGGCAGCTCAGCACGGCTTTCACTGGCTTTCATTGTGGTGTCTCTGCGTCTCTGGCCTGCAGGCACCTGCCTCCATCACTTTCTGGTTGTCAGGCAGCCGTTTTCTGCCCCAACCGCAGGGCACACTCTCCTCTCTTATCTGTAGGCGCCCGTCGTCATCATTGACCTGCTCTCCGCAAAGTGCACAGAGATCTTCAGCCACACCAAGGGCTTCCCCTACAAGCAGCACCCTCATGTGCAGTCCGCCTGCCCCTGGACGCTGCTACCCCCCCACCCAGAGGTCCTCGTTCTGCCAGACACGTATGAAGATGCAAGGTAATGTGGGCTGGTGCCCTCTGGTGATGCCTGATCTGTTCAAGCTTGCAGCATGTCAGAGCAGATGGCTGGCCAGAACTCATTCTTCAAGCATTTGTCTGCATGGGCAGCAGTGCGTCTGTGTGCTTGGCCAGGTTCATGTTTTCCTGGTTGACAGCCTACACACGACCTGGGGCCCCCGTTCACAGTGGGGCTGCCTAAAGCTGCCACGCACCCAGCCTGCACATGCATCCCTGCCTTCTACCAGAGCATGACCAACTAAGAGCAAGAGCTCTGTGCCGAGCACAGTCTGTGTGCCGCTCAGGTTCAGCCAGAAGGAGTGGGTCAGAGGGCCTCTTGGCATACGAACGTATGTGGGCGCCCCTCTGGTCCTCACCAGCGGGTACCGGGTCGGCGTCCTGTAAGTCTCATCTGCTCACTGCCCTGCTGCCATGCTCATGCTGTCAGCTTGGCTGTGTCTGCCAGCTGTGCTGCTGGCATGTGCTTGAAGCCAGCGGGCTGTGCTTGCCAGCTGTGCTGCGAGTGTGCGCATGCTGTCAGCCAGGCTCTATCTGCCGGCTCTGCTGCTGGACTTTTGGCATCTCCTGGCACTCAGCCAGATTCTGCTTCAGCAAGCATGCTTCGTCAGCAAGCCCCAAGCTGCTTCATCTCGGTGGCACATATCAGGGCGCTCCCAGCATTGCAGTGATATGTACAACACGATATGTACACCATGCAAAACCCTTTGCCGCAAATTTCTTCTTGCTGAGCAGCCATCAGTCTCTGCTGAAGGTGCCTGCTCTATCAGGAGCCCAGGGAAGTGGACACAGCCACTGTCAAGCTGCTGGCCAATGTCACGGAGCTTGTTGTAAGGGACATAGAGGCAAACGTCCTGAGCAAGTCGGTGAGGGCCACCTCAGCTTCTTGCCATCTAAACCCTAACCCCCAATGTTGATGGGCCCGGACTTCAAGCTTGTAAATGTGGCACCCACCCTGTGTGCCTTGACTTGACCTGTGCAGCATGAGGCAGAGTGCTCAGCAGACTTCTGTGGCTGCTTGGCTCAGGGGCAGCATGAGATCAGCTGCATGGGCAAGCAACCTGTCAGAGCCTGGCCAGCTGTGCTTGCTGCACCTGCAGGCTACCTAGGGGCTGCAGAGGCTTGGTGCAGCATGTAAACAGATGCATGTCCAAGCAGTGCAGGCTCCCTATCAGATCTTGTGGATGCTGCACCTGCAGGCCTCCCCAGAGGCCCTTGCTGGAGCCTGCAGCTGCTCAAAGGCATTGGCCAATCAATTTGTAGGGCTTGACCATTGGCTTTCCATTTCAGGGCTACCACCGCTGTGTGCCCTGCCTGTAGGCTCCTGAGAGGCCCTCTCGCCCCAGCATCTGCACCAAGCAGGGCATGTTGCTGGTGGACGTGAGAATGCCTGGGTGGAAGGTCATCTGGGCAAATGAAGAGGCCTGCAAGGTCTCGGGGCACAATGCTGAAGGTGCCAGCCTTTGGTCCCTATTTGCCATGCCAGGCGTGGTGGTAAGCTGCACAAGCCTGCTTATTCTTCTTGTAATTGCTCCCCCTCTTACAAAAGCGTGGTGACAAAGCAGCAGCATGTAACGCATCAAGTATAAGCAGCCGGCTTTGACTTGCCTGCCCTTGGTGACCTGCTCAATGCCGCGCGTGAAACAGGCATTCTTGGTGGCCTCTATGCCCTCCCTGGCCTCTGCGGCCCTGATATTGCAATTCTGGCAATGCCTGAAAAGGACGTTGGGCTGCAGGAACACCCAGAAGCCCACTTCAAGGCTGCACTCTCCGGTGGCTGGCCTTTCAGTGCACCAGTCAGCTGCTGCACGGGCAGGGACGGCTACAGTCCACACTGCCTGCTGGAAGTCAGGTGCAGCGCCAACATCTTTGCCATGCACCTGCCTATTTATGGACAACTTTGAAGCTTTCGCCTTTCTGCTTTTACTTCTGTCCCCCATACTCCACCTCTGGGGAGCAATCAGCCCCAAGTCTGACATATATTATGCAGGCCTGGCAGCATCACAGACTTAGACGACCTGGTGCCAGCGGGAGCTCAGCTGGGCACCCCGGCTTTCCTGGCAGGGAACACCAACGACACGTCTACCAGTCACGACTACTGGTTTGTGGTCGTGAGGCGATTGTCCGCCCAGCCTCATGTCGGCAAGGCGCCGGGGAGCGTGGGCCGTGAGAAGAGCATGTGCAGCACCAGGGTGCAGGCCGACCCCCACTGGAAGTTGCCTGCCAAGAGCGTGCAAGGTAGGCTGTTGCTGACACCACTCAGGTGGTAGAATGCGATGTTTGTCTGCCTGCTGAGCTGCCAGGCTGTTTGTGGAGCCTGGCAGCGGCCTGTAACAATATTCTCCCGAGCTGCAACACCCAGCTGTAGTGCTGCATACCTCACACCTGTGTGCCTGCTTGCGTGCTGAGGTCGCTGTGTCTGTGGCGGCCCCTCTGCTTCTGCATTCCTAGCTCACGCTCGCCCTTTGTCACAAGTCTTGCTGTGGTCGATCTGCTCAGATTGCTTTGGCAAGTTTACATGCCGTGCAGCTGCATTTCTGGTTCTGCAGTCCCCACTGGCAACGCTGACTGGCGGTCGGTCCGCCTGGGGCCGCTCATTGGCCGGGGCGGCTTTGCGCGTGTGCACTGGGGACGCTGGCAGAATTGCCTGGTAGCCATCAAGGCAAGCATTGCTTGCGGGTGCCCACAGTCTGTTGTGCCTTGCTCAGTGTGGCTGCACATGGCAGCGCCTCTGCGTCGTGCCTCACCTCCAGCATGTCTTGGCCCTGCCAGTGTAGCAGCACATGTGTTAGTGTCAGTCGCCTTCGATGTAGCAAGGGCACACTGACATGGGATGCTCTGCCTTGTGCTGCACTATTGTCTGGCAGGCGGTGCTAGTCAGAGCAGCAGTGAGCCTGGCTCTAACATCATGCAGGACCCCTGCCTGCAGAGACCAAGCCCTGCTGCCTGTTGTAGCAGCCTAGGACCCCACCCTGCTCCTGCTGCAGATTATCCGCGCAGAGATGTTTGAGCACGTCCGGCGCACTGAAGATGGCACCCCGTGGGAGGTCCAGCTGACCAGGGGAGTGGTGCACCCCAACATTGTACGCTGCCTGGCCTATGGCACGTTCCAGGACGATGTGAGAGCTGATGCATGTGCACTCCACCATGCCTAAGGCTGTGATGCTCAATGCTCAATGCTTGCGCCCGCTGACAGCGTGCCCTTCTCGGCACAGAATGCTGCAGGCGCATTGCTTGTTGTCAGAAAGTACAAGCACGACCATCATGCGCCTCCGGCCGCCATCGGCGTCCTGTGCGGTGTCTGGGCTGGAGAGTTTCGGCCAAACTGTACACCCCTGCCTGTGGCAGCTGCCTATGTGCAGCAGAACAAGGTGTCGGCCCTGCACAGAGGGCTGATGCACCCTCCTGCCCATGTTGCAGCCTGCGTGCTGCACTGTAGATCTGCCGCCCCCACCCGCAGCATGCATGCTCGGTCTCGCCCCCTTGCATAAGCCATGCTGTATGTGCGACGCAGGCAGCAGAGGTGCCTAAGCAGCACTTCCAATCTTGTCCATTGAGGAGTCCAAGCAGTCTGCTTCTACATCTGCCATTTGTGCCATGCAGAGTCGCCTGAAGTCCGAGAAAGTCCTGTGCGACTCTGCCAGCTCCATCCAGCACGTCACCCCAAAGGAGAATGAGCCTGCCATTGTCCAAGCCTCCTCCTACCCTGTGATGTGGATGATCAACGAGCTGGCCACTAAGGGCAGCCTTCAGGCAAGCTCCTCGCAAGATGCTGCAGTTGTTATCCACCCTGCTGTGCAGCGTCTGCCAATGCAAGCAGGTGTTTCCTCTATAGGCTGCAGGAGGCAGCAGGCTCCCCTGTGCCAGCTGCCCTGCAGGGGCAGCCTCTACGCTGCCCCCAAGCTCTTGTGCTGGGCACTGAGCTGGCTCACAGTCACAACAGTGGGGTCCATGCCTGCTCATGCGTGCCTGCTGCAGCAGGCAAGCTCCGCTTGCCCATGGCTGGCAGCGGGCTGGGCCTGCCTTGGCCTGTGGTGGCTGCTTGTTGCTGCGCAGGATGATGGCGTGCCATGCTGTCTGCTCTGGGTGACCTCTGAGCTGTGTGCTGCCGTCAGCAAAAGGCCCAGCAATATGATGGACAGCGGCGCAGCACAAAGCATGGGATTGCTGACATTTGACAGCTCATGTGTGAGGGCAGCCAGTTGCGGGTCTGCCAGCCTCCCTGTGGGGTGCTTTGAAGAGGGCTGTTGCCCTGAAGCAGCCCTCTCAAGCACGCCTGGCAGGCTACTCATGAGCATGTTGCTGCCCTGCAGGATGCCATCGACCGGGGCTGGTTCCTGGAGGAGGCCTCCCATGAGCTCAGCAGCCCCTGCCTGCGCACCATTCTGCAGACTGCGCGGGAGATTGCAGAGGCTATGCGCTGGCTGCACAGCGTGTGCGTGGTGCACGGCGACCTGACTGGCAGCAATGTTCTGCTGGACAGCGCTGAGAAGACGACCAGCGACCTGCGTGGCTTTGTGGCCAAGGTGCAGTGCAGCTGGCGCCGTCTGCGCAAACTGGCTGCAGGCCCTGAGCATCTGCATGGACGCAGCACTGTATCTTTGCTGTCTGGTTGCATGGCCAGGGCAGGGTACGCTGCAGCCGCCGCACTGTGCTGCTGCAAACCCTGGCCTTCTGCTGCCACCTGCAATGCTGGATCACAGTGCTGGCACCTCTAAACCTCCCCCATTGTGGCTGTGGTGCAGATCTCAGATTTTGGCATCAGCAGGAGGGTGCAGAAGGAGAGAATGACAAACTCCTACGGGACATGCACCCACATGGTGGGAGCTCCCCTGTCCACACTGCTTGAGCGCATTCCCAGGCAGCCCTGACTCTCTGCCGGCTTACGTCAAACTCTTGCTCGAGTTCCCTTACGACTTGCTTTCTGCCTCTGTGCCCTGCAGCCGCCTGAAATGATGACAGAGGGGCAGCTCACCCCTGCGACAGATGTCTGGTGAGTGTAGACTCCAATGTCTACACATGCTTGCACAAATTGCATCTGTCAGCTACACAAGAATATCTACAAGCTACAACGATGCTGTGCTTCTGATTGAGCAGTGCCTGCACCTGCAGGTCCTTTGGCGTGCTGCTCTGGGAGATGCTGAGCGGGCGGCGTGCCTGGGCAGGCCTGGCATATGTTCGTGTGGTGCAAGCTGTCGCCATTGATGGCAAATCCCCCCAGTTCCCTGACTCTGCCCCAGCCTACTACGCGGTGAGCCAAGCCAGGCAGCACAGAACCAGGAGCGTATTTGCCAGCTGCGCTGCATCGCACCCTGCTCCATGCAGTCAAACAACGTCAAGGTCTGCCATGTCTTCAGCATGAGCTGCCTTGCTGCAGGCTTTGGGGCGCCGCTGCCTGCTGGCAGACCCTTCAGCCCGCCCCCCCTTTGCAGCAATCGTTGAGGATCTCGACAGTATGCTGCGATCTACTTTGTCGCTCAGCCAGCTCACCTGCATCTCAGCCTGAAAGCATTGCCCTGTATGCCGGCACCTGGAGCTGGCTGCCAGCAAGTAGTAAGCCTGCAGATGAGCTCATCATTTGGCTTTCATCATGCTGATGTTCTGTCACCTGCCTGGTACCATTGTTCATCTTTTGCCTTGTTGTGTATGATCCCATCAGCGTTGTGTTTCATTGATGGGCCTGAGGTAGAACAACATCAAAAGAGATGCATGTACCAGAACTCATGCCTAGCCACAGAGGCTGAATGATCCCTCATCTGTCTGACTGTCTGTCTGTCTGTCTGCCTATCTGTCCACAGGGGTCCAAGTCTGCAAGCTGAGCCAGATGAAGATTGCTTGACCTGTTGATGCTATGCAACACGTATGCAGTTTAAAACCTGGAGCTTACAGGGGTACCTTCCAAGCAGACAGCTTGGTGAAGGGATGCACCCTCCCCAGCAGGTCCTGAGATTGCAAATCTTCAGAGACCCCAAACCTTTAGGGACTTCAGGTGGCAGGCATAACAGCTAGCTGGGCTTTGCAGTCCCTCTGCGCATAATCACAGCCTTGATGCGCTGCTCTGTTCTGGCGACCCGCAAGGCCAGCAGCCTTAGGGGTGAATCCTGGTGTCGTGTCTGGTCAGCTGAGCCATGCCCTGCTGCGCTTGGACAGGGGACTGCATGAGCCAGCAGCCCTGGAAGGTACAACAAGAGGCCTTTCATGCAGGCCATAACATACAACTGCACTTGCTGCTGCTTGATGCATCATGGCCACTGTCACAGGTCCTCTTGCTTGCGCACCCTGGCATGGAGAGATGGCTACCCCTGTAGAGCACATGCCAGGTCAGCCCAGGGCATGTAGGTGGGCACAGTCCGCACACTGGAGTTACGCCGGATCACTGTGGCTTTGTTAGGTGCAAAATTGGGTACCTGGAGACTGCTGTGTGGGGGGCTATCCTCTGCCTCTGGGGCGTTACAGGCCTCAGGGTCAGAGCAGCCATCTCAACCCATCACACCGCTGTGCAGCCAGCTGCTCATCTCTTGGTGTGCCGCTCGGTCAACAGAAGCTGCAAATGGCCGGCATCAGCCATGCGTGCCTGGCCTTGCATCTGTCCCAGACCGGTCTCGCCAGGATGTCAGCTACTTGCAGCCAGTTCACCAACCCTATGGCGCTGCACGCTGCAGCTTGCCCCAGTCAAGTTGGCAGGCATGATGTGTGGCCTCTCCTCACCCACAGGTCTGAACCATGCCTTCCAAGAGGCATGCTGGCTATGCACAACAACCCCTGCAGCCCTGCCAGTAGCTGATCACTTTAGAAGCTGCCCTCAACCACTTCCACTGCAGGCAGACCCAACAGGTCGACCACAGCCTGTGCACACCTCATCGGTAGGCTAGGGCTTCAATACATCCAGAGCTCCCTGGTGGCAGGACCCTGAACACGTGGCATGCAGCGTGATACATGCAGCCCTGCCAAAGCCCGCTCACCCATGCATGGCCAGCCCCAACAGTGCACCACAGCATGCGCAGTTTACACCTGGGCCACACATTCAGAGCATACCTGACCCCCCCAGTAGCAGGAAATGGAATGTTTGCCGCTCAGAGCCTTGCTGGCTTTAGTGACTATGTAGCTGAACCTTTGCAGCCCTCTCAGAACAACATTTGCTCCAGATCTTGCCCTCAGCTCTAATACTGATGCAGGCAAGCCCAGTACAGCATTTGCAGGTCTCACCTGTGGCCTTGTGCTTCAGAGCATCCATGAATTCTTGTGAAGGCCACTCTCCTGGGGCCACCCTCAAGCTCTGCCTTCAGGTCTTCCACCTGCTTCCAACAGAGGGCCACACGAGAGGTTTGAATCACATTCTGCGCCTCTCCCCAGTTCTGCTACCGCCAGCGTGTTGCACACAGCAGTCCCACTCTTGGGGATTATCCGTATGGTGCTGAGATGTTCTGGTTTGCATCTGTGGTGAGGACAGTATTCAAGCTCTGCTGCGGTGGGCCAAATTCAAACTCTCTAATAATGCGGTCAGAACAGGCTGGCAGATGTGCATCTGATAGCCATGGCTCGGTTGGCTGCAGCTGCAAACGTTTGCAGTACTCACCTTGTGGTCCTTGCCACAAGACGCGGAGTTGCAACTGATCAGCGGCAAAGACAGGCATTCCCAGGGATCGCGACATTGTCATGTGCATTTGATTCCAAGTCAAAGTTGGGCATGCAATAGCTGAGGCAGTTGGTGTAGGTCAGGGGTGTCGCATGGGTCCTTATTAGTAACTCACTTTTACAAGGCCGCTGACCAGCAAGCTAGGGGAGTCCAAGGCAGCGGGATCTGTCCCACAAGAACTGCATTGCAAACCTTGCCTCTGCTGTGCAGACCCTCCGCTGTGATCAGGGTAGTTGAGCAGTTGGTTAGGGCCCGGGGAGTATCAAGCAGCTTGCCTCCAGGTCAGCAGGGGAATCCCTTCCCTTGGCGGGCGATTGCTTCAACACTTCGCCGGTGGTTCAGCACCGGGGGCAGAGGCTTCACCTCTTGAGCAGCTGAGCCAGGTAGTGCTTGCAAGTCATGCAAAATGTTGAGTGCAAACGCTCCTTACATGCCATCTGTGCATGGCATGATCCATGATTGCGCAGCAGCATCTATGAACACTTCATAAACTCAAAGGTGCAGGGCGTCTGGCAGGAGGACCGGAAAACCGCCGCAATGGCCTCCCGCATGGGCGTCGCAGTCATGGCAGTGCTTTTGGCACTAGCCGCATCTGTGAGAGCCCAAAGTGAGGACTGGCCCTGTCACGGGGTACCACTGCCTCAGCTGAAGCAGGCCAGTTGGCTCAACTGCTAGCACATACCTGTCCCTGTGGCAGCCAGCTGGCTGGGAACTGCCACCATGCAGCAAGGGCACCCTGGCTCATGTCGTTAAAGTACATGATGAGTCGGCAGGCTGGACTGCACTCGCAGCTCGAAGTCAGTCTGCAGAACAGTATTTGTGGAACACTTATTTTGCACTCACCTGCCAGCTGTCCTCATCCTGTAGTACCTTGGGGAAAAATCCCTCCAGAGACTTTCTCACTGCCCATCCCCTCCGTCCCCTGCAGGCACCCCCAATGCGCAGATCAACCTGGACATGGAGGTGTACGGCAGCACCATCCAGCCCTTCAACAGCACCAAGGCCAGCACCATTGGGCAGGGCATCGCCAACCTGCTGGCCGACGGCACCCAGGCCAGCCAGATCTCCATTCAGGACCAGGGCGCGCTCGCAGCGGTGAGCACCCCTGCCAGCCTGCACGGATGTGCCTCCACCAGTCGTTGAATACAGGTCTGCAGCTATCGGCCTTGCATGTGAGCTGCAGGGTAGCAGGCCTTCAGAGAACCCAGACGTTGTGCAGACTGGTGCACAGGCCAGCTGTTGGGCATGCTGCGCCGGCTGCCTCGCCTAGATAGGCACCAGACAAGCAGAGAGCACAGCACCAGGACATCTGCCGACTGACGGGCTTTTGCTGCTGTGTCTGCAGAGCGCGTCCGGGGGGACCGGCCTCGGCAATGGGCAGCCCGGCGTGAACCTGGGTGTGACCATCCAAACATTGCAAAGCCGTGCTCAACAGGAGATCGACACCATCTACAACAGCCTGTTCAATGGGAAGCTGCAGACGCAGTGGGGCCAACTAAGTGAGTCTACAAACTTGGTTTGCAGGGGCTTTGCATAAGCATCGGGTTGCGCAGGGCGGGCATGCAGCTGCGCATGCCAGCTGGTTGGCAGCATCCAGCAGGGTTGATGGGCCCAGCAAGGGCTTGGTGCATGGTGGGCAGCATGCCCAGCATGCGGCATGCATGGGTTGCAAGCACTAGAGCCCTGCACAAGCCCACATACACTGCACACACAACCAAGGCCCACCACTCCCACAAGCCAGTGATCTGCCTGCCCTGCGTAGAGCAGAGCGCAGGAGGGTCAAGGACTGTCATCACACAGGCACCTGTGCATGCATCAAGGCATGCCTGCAAGAGCAAGTGGCTGGTGCCCTAAGGCAGCAGGATATGCGCAGGAGGTGTGCCATTGCGGGGACCAATGCCTGCTAAGCCACAGGCGGTCGGCATCTGGAGGCGGCAGGATGTGCCCCGGAGGTGGTCGCTGCTGTGCCCCTGCCTGCAGGCCTGCAGATCACTGGCGTCAACGTGACCCGCAACTCCACGTCAGGCCTGACAGGCGAGGCAGTGCCCTTTGGTCAGGGCCCAGCGCCTTCTGCCGGGCTGCTGACAGCGCCGGCGCCGGCTCCCGCCAGGAGCAACGCGACGCAGGCTGCCCCAGCACCCTCGCCGTCCAGGAGCAACGCGACAGGTGCCGCCCCTGCGCCCGGCCCCGCCCCGCTGCAGGCTCCCCCGCCAGTCCCCTCCCCTGCCTTCTCCCTCAACACAGTCGCCTTTAATCTCACCCTGGGCAGCCTGTCCAACCAGAGCTTTGGCAACCCTCTGGGGCAGGGCGACCTCAACCGCATCCAGCAGAGCATCTTGGCCATCATCGGCCCCATGAACTACTCAGCCGCCGACATCACCATCGGCCAAGTCAGCAGCTCTGGCGCAGGGCATGCCCAGCCTGCCGGCCGCCGCCTCCGCCAGCAGCAGCAGCAGGTGGGCACCGTCATCCTTACTTGTTCTCAGCCAATGAGCACTGCTCCATGGTGCATGCCTGAGCCTGCCACTGCCTGTAGCACAGCGCAAAGTCTGCCAGCAGTGTCAAGCTGCTGCCCAGCACCTGTGCCTGCTGCTTGTGCTGTGCCTTGTGTCAGATCCACACATGCCCAGCCTGGCTGACTCGCTGTTTCCTAACCCCCTGCAGGCAGTGTCCCCCTTGGTGCTGGCCCAGGTGCTGGTGCGCGCCCTGCCCGGCGATGCAGCCAATGTCACCACCGCTCTGACGGACGCCGCCAGCAATGGGCGCCTCCAGCAGACCTTCTCAGACAATGGGCTCGCTTTCCAGCAGCTGACAGTGGTGCCCACACCCGGGCTCCCTGCCCTGGCCCCAGCAGCCAACCTGACAGCGCCAGCGCTGGCCCCCAGTTATGCGCTTGAGGCGCCTGCACCGGCCCCTCTCAGCTTGGCAGCCGCAGCGCCGGCCCTGGCACCGCTGCTGGCAGCCAGGGGCCCCGCTCCAGCCCCCCTGGCGGCAGCGCAGGCCCCTGCACCAGCACCTCTGCTGCTGGGTGCCGGGGTGTTGGCCGTGCCGGCACCGGCGCCATTGCGGGCAACTGTGCCAGCACCAGCGCCGCTGCAGGCACCAGCACCAGCGCCCCTGCAGGCTCCAGCACCAGCGCCGCTGCAGGCACCAGCCCCAGCACCCGCAGCAGTGTTCCTGCCGGGCCTGCTGGGCCTGCTCAGGGCGCCAGCACCCGCGCCGGCCGCCTTCTTCCTACAAGCCCCCGCCCCCGCGCCGTCAACCTCGGTGGCGGTCGTGCCCGCACCAGCACCCATGCAAGGTCTGGCAGCCCTGCCTGGACCAGCACCACAACCGGCAGCACAACCACTGCTTGGCGTCCTGCCGGGCCTGCTCTCAACTGCACCAGCCCCTCAACCAGTCTCCCAGCTAGAGCTCCAGGCTCCAGCTCCAGCTCCAGTACCGGAGGGAGCTGCCTTGGCATCACCAGCATTCCAGCCACCTGCTCCCCAACCTGCGCCAGGCCAGCTGGCAGCGGGCACAGGTCCGCCTCACCCGCTTCTTGTCTGCGTGAACAGCAGCGGCCCTCGTGATGACAGTGCCTGCACCGCTCTAGCTCAGCCTCCCCTTTGCTGGCTGTACACTCAGCAGTAGAGTGCTCACCACATGACTCAGCTGTGCCTGCAGCTGCCTGCAACCGCAGGCCTTGGCAGAGCCTCCCTCGCCCCGCACCCAGCACCCAATACATGCATGTCCCCTCCGTCAACAGCCCACCTGCTTGCAAGCCTGCCCATGCTTCCACTGTCTGAGTGCCATGTTGAGCACCTCAAACACCTGACCAGTCTGCACCTGCGAGCCAGCCCACCTGCCTGTCTTTTGCGCTTCAAAAGGCTGCTGCTGACCTACTGCTGCCTGCCTGCAGTACCTGCCACTGCGCCACAGCAGGGCGCGCCCACTCCTGCACCACCACCAGCCGCCACGGCACCAGCGCCTGCCCCGCTACAGACTCAATTCCCTCCAGCGCCAGGGCCCTCACCTGTCCAGCTGACGGCCAACCTCATCCTGGCCGATGCCAACCTGTCTCTGCCCCTGAGCCAGGCAGATGAGCAGAACATCATCCAGTCCGTGCTGCAAGTGCTGCCGCCAGGGTACACTGCCGCAGATCTCAGCCTGGGCAGTGCCCAGAGCCTGGCACAGGCTGCCTCTGCGCCTGCGTTCTCCACCAGCAGCCAGGCTGGCCGCAGGCTCCTGCAGGTGTGTGTGCTGTGTGTGGGGTTCAAAAGCCCACTGCGCAGGTGCAGGCACTGCTCTGTCCTGATGCTGGTCATGCGTGCACACAGAGTGGCTTGCTGTCAGCAGGCAGGCCACCCCCTCGTTGCAAAGCTGCTGTTGCCCCTCTCAGTTGCCTTGGCCCATGCGCCGCTGCCTGCCTGCCTCACTCTCTCACACAACCCTTCTTGTTGCCTTCTGCCTGCCAAAATGTTAACATAACCCTTCCTCTTGCCCTTGCCCAGACAGACTGTCCCTGAGCCTTCTCGCCGCCCCTGCAGTCTGGCTCCGGCACCCAGGTCCAGGTGTTGATCAACAGCGCCTCAGGGGACGCACAGCAGGCCCAGAACGCGATCCAGACTGCCGTCAACAATGGGCAGCTGTCGCAGGCCTTGCAGGCCAACGGGGTCCCAGTCTCAGGGGTCACCACCACCAGCTCCATCCAGACTCCCACACAAGGTCCCTGCTGCCCAGAAGACAGCCCTGCCCCCGAACAGAACCTGCAACATGCACCTGCACTGCACTGGGGACAGGTGTAAATGCAACTACCCTGCACAGAGGGGTTCAGCCCGCGAAGGGCACTGCAGTGCATCTGGGCAGCATTGCACTCACACTCTCTTGACCTGTTATGGGTTGATGCGGGCTGACCCTCCAGCTGCTGGGTGTGTAGGACTCCCATCTAGGCACTACCTGCACTGCACTGCACGTCTGTTGGCTGCGTGGCAGGGCCGCCTAGCTCTCCAGTCCAGTCTTGCTGACAGGCACTGCCTTGGCTGCCCCTGCCTGCAGACCTCCAGACCAGCGGCGTCAACATCAGTCAGGGCAACATTGGGAACCCAACCCCTACGCCAGCCCCCGCATCGCCGTCGCCCACCCCTGCAAGCCCCAGTCCATCACCAGCAGCAGCCACCAGCCCCTCACCAGCGGCAGCCACCAGCCCCTCACCGGCCAGCGCATCCCCACCTTCCAGCAGCCGCGCCCTCAGCAGCAGCGGCGGCGGCGGTGGCTTCCCCACCTGGGCTGTCGCACCCATCGTTGTGGGGGCCCTGATCTGCCTGGCGCTTGTTGGTGGTGAGCCATCTGGCTTTTGTACTGATGCTCACCCGCTATGCTGCTGACAGCTTCTGGACTGCCCCTTTTATTGTGGGAGTGCTGGTCTGCCTTGCGCTCTGACATAATTCACTGGTTTGCTTTCTGCCTTTGAGTGCGCTCCCACTCCGAGGTATCAACATCTCAGCAGCCTCAGGGCTGCGGCTGTGAGAGCGTTGACCTGCTGACATTTGCCTCGATTGCTGTCAGCTGGGTTGTCTGTCTGTGGCTGCGTTTGTGTTGGCTGCTCCCTATGGCTTTACTGTGCATGCTGCAGTGACACCCTGCTGCAGTACCACCCTGCTGCAGTGACACCCTGCTGCAATACCCTACAATTACACCTCCAACCGCTGCCTATCTGCTGCAGCTGCTGCCTGGTCTCTCAAGTGAGCTGGTCCCTCATGTGGGGCATTCAGCAAACCCCCTTTCTGCTGCCTGCTGACGCCTGCCCATCTGCTGCAGTGCTCCTGTTCTGCTGCGTGTGGCGCCCACGCAAGCAGCGCAAGAAGCAGGAGGCTGACTATGTGCAGAAGTACTTTGAGAATGTGAACAAGGGAGAGCCCTACCCCAACAATGCAGCACCCGCAGCAGCAGGTGAGGGCTGGCACATCATGCTTGCTTGCGAGCCTGTGCAGCTGCGGCTGGCTGTTGCCTCCTTCGTGCGGCCTTGCTGTCTTGGTTGGCGTCCTTCATCCAGCATCTTTGCTGAGAAAGGTGAAGCGCCATCACAACGGCATTTGCAGTCTGACAGCGGCCTACCCTCGCCCTCCCAGCCTTTGTCGAGGGGCCTGTGCATGACATCCACTCCCTGCTCTGATCAGTCTGCCGCAGCGTTGCACACAGAAGCGCAGCACCCTGCCAGATCTGCTACTATAACCAGTATGGCAGCTGCCTGCTGAGCCAGGTGTAACTGACCACCTGGTCTGCCGTGTCGTTTGAAGACTTACTGCCCAACTGTCAGGGCAGCTCTGCTGCAGTGGGCGGTGCTGCCTGCATCAAGACGGCGTGGTCTGCACCAGGTGGTGCAGCCCGCCCTGTCTACAGTGCATTTGTAATTTGGCCCCCTTGATAGACATTGCTGTCCTGCTGCAGCGGGCGGTGCTGGCGCTGGCGGTCTGGCGGGCCTGCAGCAGCAGCTGCGCAGCGACTCCATGTCATCCACCAACTCCATGACGCGCAACCCCATGCTGCTGCCCGTTGGGCCGGGGGGCCTGACACGCACCAACTCTGGCCTGCTGCGCACGCCGTCAGGTAAAGGCTCGCTGCCGCTGTCTGCCCTATGGCCACCAGTGTTTGAGTGGAGCACTGCCTGCTTGCAGACTTCGTGGTTTCCGCGGAACTGTTTGTTCCTGGTGCCCATGCAGCGCACTTGTCGTCTGAATGCCAAGTGCCAGTGGCAGCCAATGCACAGGCATGTGTGCAGGCAACCTGCACTCAGGAGTCTTGCTGAGCACATCTGGTGATATCCTCTGGCCCACATGGACGACAAGGCTGCCTGCCTCCTGCCCCTGGCTACACGGCCAACCCTCACTGCAGTCCAAATTACAAACTGGAGTTGCTTCCCTTCCACCATCTGCAGGCCAGCTGCTGCGGACCAACTCGGGCAGCTTCGCCAACCCTGTTGCCGGCGGCGGTGGCGGGGGCCCGGGCAGCGTCGTCTCGGACCGCAGCGGCGTGTCCCGCACACCCTCGGGGCAGCTGCGCTCAGCCTCCTGGCAGCAGCCCCCCCTGCAGCGCACCAACTCAGGGACCAGCGGGAATGGGGTTGTACGCAGCACGTCAGGCACAGGTGCGGGGGCGGCAACGGGCGCGGGCGCGGGCGCCAGCATGAACCGCGCCAACTCGTTCGGCGCAGTCCCGCGATCTGTGTCGGCGTCAGACGGCTCTGCTGGTGGCCTGATCGGCCCCCGCGACGCAGCCAACCCCCTGGCACAGGTGACTTCTTGTTCAATTGTGAACAGCTTGATGGAGATGAGAGGAAAGGGTGCTGCTGGCCACTTGCGGCTTTGCATCAGCAGGTCTGGTGTGGCTGGCCATTGGCACTGCCTGCCAAGGCTGGTCTCAGCCATGGGTGTGTGGCAGTAGCCACAGGCTGGCCCAAAAGATAGTGCTTGGCCTCAGTGTCACTCTTGACGTCAGCCGCACAGTCATTGGCGGCTCTCTCCAGCAGTGCCTCAGTCAGGATACCGCCACCCTCCACCCGCCTGCTCACAGACTTGTTGACCTGCTTCAGGGTAACGGCAGTGTGCTCCCCGTGCGCCAGCGCAGCACCAGCCCTGGCCAGCGCCGGCCGGGGCGGATGCAGGACACCAATGCCCTGACGGGGCTTACCACCAAGCCTAACTGGGTGCGCGGCAAGGTTGGCAAGCCCAACCTCGACGTTCTGGATACTCAGTGACACCCAGACAGTCTGACAGGCACCAGGACTGCAGAACTTTGGCGGCGCTGCGTGCTCCTCCCAGTGACGACTTGTTTCCTCAAGCTGCGCATACCTCAAGCTGGTCATACCATCCCTCCTAAACCCAGGTCAGACGTCACTCTAGCTAGTCCCCTCAGCTGCAGTCCAACATGCAGCGTCCAGATCAAATGTCTGAAGATGATGTTGTTGCCCAGCAAGGGGATTCCCCAGCCTTGATTCTCATGCTTGCCATTGCATAACCCCATGTTCAAGTTGAAACCAGTGTGTGCTGCCCAGCCAGCGGTACTTGCGGCACCAGAGAACAGAAACCACAGGCTTGTGACACCTGTGAGGCCCCTCTCCCCCCATTATTACCCATTTGTGACACATTTACAGCTGCAGCCTGCCACATTCATGTTTGTAATTGTCCTCTTGTCTTTCATTCAAGCTGAAGACGGCAATAGTGCAATGGGTAATCGTCCAGCTCCAACAGCGTTCAGTGGATGTCATGCACCACAGTTCATGTCTGCCCCTCTGCCAACTCAAGCTGAGCCTTAGCGCACAGCTAAGTCACAGCAGGGCTTGTTTAGATAGCAGCAGCAGCGTGGATCAAGTTTGCCCCTCTGCCAACTCAAGCTTGGCCTCAGTGTACAACAGCTTATACATGATGAGGACTGCCTCTGCCTTGCTCTGCGGCACGATATCAAAGACACCCTTGCTCAGCGAGGCTGCACTGGGCAGCTCTGTGTGCTCGGCAGCTTGGCTCTCATCATCATCATCGCTGTCCATAGCTTTCAGATAGGAGTACAGCTCCTCAAACTTGGGCTCGCCAATCAGGCGGCAGCAGCGCTGCTTGTGCAGGGCCATTTGAGCACGCAGATCGCTTTGTCTTTGCAGGCCTGCAGAGTACAGGGAACCGCCCTTCATCAGCGCAGGCTGTTGCCTTTGCACACAGCAGCGACTGAAGCAGGGACCCCAACACAGCTGATTGCATGCCTGTGCCTGTGCTCAGCAGCACAGGCACCCTGCTACACCACAGCAGGTCCGCTCCACTGTGAAGCCTTGCAAGACCACGCATGCCACTGCCCACCTCCGCTCTTGTCATCTGCACCGCCAGGTCCAGGCCCAGCCTGCTCACCCCCACCCTCAGGGGCATCAGTGGCCCGACCCTCAGCCAAACCAGTCCCTCCAGAGGCCCCGGAGCTGAGGTCTTCAGCCCCAGGCTGCAGGCTGCCGGCGCTCAGGGTGCGCCGCACAGGCCTGCGCACCCGTGCCAAGGGGGGGCCCTGCCCTGTGCCATGCGCGGGGGCCGGCAGCTGGCTCTGCAGCCTCTGCAGCTGCAGCTCCTGCTCCAGGGCAGAGTTCAGGGACCGGCTCATCACCCGGCGCATCTCGCCTGAGGGGCGGCGGGTGGCTTCCAGGGAGGCCTGTTTCTGTGCAGCAGCAGCGCCCTGCTGCTGCGTGGGCGCGCCAGGCAGAGCTGCCGCTCCAAGACCTGGTGTTGATGCCAGTGATGCAGTCTCAGACAGGCGTCCAGGTTTGATAGAGGGTTCCTCCAGAGGGGGGCATGCAGCCCCCAGCGCATCACGCTCTGCAGGCTCAGCAGGCGCAGCCAGCGCAGGGTCGCTCCAACGCGCAGGCTGCCGGTAGCGCTGCAGCTTCGCGCGCCAGGCGGGCTGCAGCTTGGCTCGTGCAGCTGCAGGCTGCTCCAGCACCAGCTCGGCACCCTGCAGCGCTGCGGGCACCTGCTGGGGGGCACTGTCGTTCACAGCTGCAGCCAGCTGGGGAGCTGGCGTCACGGAAGCCAGGGAGGGCCGCGTCGGCCGTCGCCTCACTCCCCTGGCCCCACCTGCTGCACCGCCTGCTGCTGCGTCAGCCTCCTCTGCGGGGCTGCCGGCTGCACTGTCTCGCCCTGCAGCCGTGCAGTGCAGGCCGCTGGCAGGCACAGGCAACCAGCACCCCACCCCGATGCCGCACCTTGTGGCAGACAAGATGCCGGCCACACGTGGCAAGGCCTGTGGTCGGTCAAAGAAAACAAGCAGTGTGGCCGCCTGCCCTTGCCCTGCTCTGCTGGCAACTTCCTGGCTGCGGGAGGAACCGCAGCACCGCTTCTCATACAACCCTCAGGACCGCTCCCCATGTGTCCCTTCGCTTCGACCTTCGGTGTACAGGATCTCATTGACTAGGACGAAAGCGCGCACCTGCCCCCGGCTTGGCCTGGCTGTCCTCCGCAGCTTCCCCAGGCCCTGCTGGGGTCGCGTGACCGCAGGCACTGGACGGGCGCGAGGACTGGGTCCCACTGCGGTCCCCGCTCGCACTGGAGCGGCGCGACCCGGCAGAGGGCGGCCGCTCACACAGGAAGGCCTGCGTGCTGGTCACTGCAGCAGGAGCCAGCAGCAGCAGCTTGTGTTGCCGTATCCATCAACATGCAGCCTGGACCGGCTCATCCCCGTAGGCCAGCAGTAGCAACTTGGGGCTTGCCATATTTAGCACTAGAGGCCTGCACTGGCTGACCTCCATAGGCCAGCAGCATGGCAGCCACTGCTGGCTGCGGGGTATACAAGTGGCAGACGCCGGGGAAACCTGGGTCCGCGCAAAAGGTGGCAGCATCCGCAATGTGTCCGGCTGCACTTGAGCTCCAGCAAGCACCAGGTGAGCAGACCAGCAGCATGGCAGCATATATTGCCGGCGGCCCGACATTAGAGGCAAACTTCGTCTGCCACTTTCAAGCCTGCCATGACAGGCAGCCATGTGCACCAGGCGCACTGGCTGTGAGCACACACAGGTCAACACTCAGACCTGCGAGGCAGGACGAGCTGCAGCACCCCTGACAGCATCATGCACCACCTCCTGGGTGTGGCTGCTGAGGAGGCACAGTCAGCGCTGTTCTACCTGACAGCTCAGCAGGCTCCCGGGCCTCCCCTGCACTCCCTGGGCGCTTCAGGCCAGCACGCCCAGCGGCCAGCCCACCCCTGCTGCCTGCAGGCATTCAGAGGGGCACCTTACAGAAGCATGTCAGCAGGCCATGCTTGACAAACATACAGCAAGCTCTTGGGCTGACGAATCGGCTGCACAGGTCAGCTTTCATGGGAGCATCCTGCAGAGGCCTGATGCAGAAAAACAGACTGCTGGGTGACTAGCAGCTCATTGAAGATGGCCAGCAGTCAGAGCTGCGAAGTTCTCTGCAGGGGCTGGGCGGTGCAGTGTGCAGCAAGCGCTGCTTAGGATGCACAGCAGCACCATAGGATGCAGCCTCGCTCTTGGCAGCCGCCGCCGCTGCTGCTGCAGCGGCCTTGACTGGGTCCGCCCTCGCTGCAGCCCCCAGCAACTCCCCTGTGCTGCGCCGCGCTGGGGCGCGCCTCGCTATCGCAGCTGCAGGAGGGACAGGCACAACATCAGGGTGGACTGCCTTGCCAGCATTCGACTTGCCACAAACTGCATTCTGACATCCACTGACTACATGGCCACGCCAGTCAGGAGTTCACAAGGCCAGAAAGAGGCAATGCAGCGCATAGGCCTGCCAGATGACCCAAAGCATGCAGCTCTGTGTCAATGCAATACAGGATGCAGAAGATGCATCCAGGCAGGCACCTCACCTAGCCGCTCCTTGCTGCTCACAGCTGCCGGCACCCTGCGCAAGGGGTTGACTGGCGGCGCCTGCTCTGGCAGCTCGATGCCCAACAGCTTGGCCCGTGCTCTGAAGGCTGGCAGGTTCAGCAGCCGCTCTGCAGGAGCACGAGACAGACCTCATTTTGGACAGCACATTGAATCGAAACACAGCTTCAGCAGCTACCCTGCAGAGGGCAAGCACAGGATCGGGAAGGGGGCAGGTCCTGCAGCTGCTCTACCTGAGGCAGAAACAGCCCTCAGGCCATCTGGTGCATGAAGCTGGGTGGCAGCTTTCTCTCAAAAACTCTGCAGTGGGCAGGCACAGGCTCATGGCACCAGGTTGGATGCAGGGCTGATGGCGCATGTGCTGAACCTGTCTGCAGGACGCTGCGGCGTCTGCTGAGGCCTGTGCAGGGCAGCATGCAGGCACTGCTGGGCAACAGGTGACTGCCTCACTCATTTGCACTGCACTGCACACACAGACATGCACAACATCAGTGCCAGGCGCCCCACAGCGTTCAGCTTCATAAATAGCTGCAGCTGCCGGGCAGCAGGAGTCTACCCCTGGACTATGCACAGCCTGCTTGGCACAACGCAGGAGGCCCATCAATGGTGGCTGGAGCATTGCAGCATGCGGCCACAGCAAAATGGGTCATTGCTGCGGCGCAGCCAGGTGACTGCCTTGGGACTTTGCAGAGCCCGCCTTCATGCATGAGCATGCACTCGCTGCGTGTAGCCCATGTGGGGCACGAGCTTCTCAGGCTGCATGCACTTATGATGGCCAGTGCCCTCTGTTGTGGCACTGCCTGTAAACAGGAGCATCAGAAGCGTGCTGCTGGGCCTTGCTAGTTCTCTGTGCAGCCCACCTGTGTTGGCCCTTCGAGTGGCAGACTGTGTGAGGCAGCGTTTGACGATGTCCACCAGATCAGATGAGTAACCCGTCACAGCTGTGTATTTGCCGCGTAAGATCTTCAGAATCAAGGAGGCCTGCAGCAACAAGACAGCCCTGCCTGACACTTCCCAGGCAGGGTTACAGGATCATTGACACCTGCAGAGGGGCCAGCAATGAGACAGCAAGAACAGGGAGGCCTGCAGCAATACCAAAAGACCTGCTGGACACTTCTCAAGCAGCAGACAACAATCTGGGATGAGCAATGCCTGCAAAGCCAGCACCAATGGAGCAGGTCTGCCTGGCCTAGCAGGAGGGTGGCAGCTTAATGACGTAGGCCAGGCAGCAACAAGACAGGCCTGCAACCGATACTTGATGGAAAGCTGTCTCGCATCTGACACATTCAGCATGGCAGTCCTGGACTATGGCAGTTGCCCGTAACAAAAAGGCAGACCCAAGCTTACCAGAGAATGGGCAAGTGAAGCAGGTCAAGCAGACCTCACCTGAGACTGAGCGTCAAAGGGGTGCTTCCCCGTGCAGCACTCGTACAAGACAATGCCCAGAGCCCAGACGTCTGACTTCTCATTGTAGGGCTTCTCCTCACACAGCTCTGGCGACAGATAGTAAGGGGTGCCAATGACCGTCTGGGCAAAGCATGTGTGGGTGCTCAGGAACTGCACGGCAGGGGAGCACCTCGGAGCATGACATCTGACAAAGCGGTGTTGCAGATCTGGCATGGCAGCAGCGGCCCCCCTGCTGCAGTGCCCCGACAGGCAGGCAAGGGGCACAGCTGAGACGGGCAGGAAGCAAGGGGTGGCCCTGCCATGTGCACTGCTGGAAGGATTTGCCTGTTGACAGCAGCGTCCTGTGGGCTCCCACGATGCAGTGAGATGGGCTGTACTGACGGGCAAGCCTAGCTGCAACGCAAGGTGCTTGCAGCTTGCAGAGGCAAGAGGGTTGCCTGCCCACCCTGGAGACGCCCATGTCCCCAATCTTCACGTGCAAGTCACTACCCAGGAAGATGTTCAGACTCTTGATGTCCCTGCGCAATGCACAGCAGACCTTGCAGTCTGGCAAATGTGTGAAAATGCTATTGCTGGAAGCTGCAATGAAACAGTAAAGCTGTTGCAGCACGCTGCCTGATGCAGGCCTCCTATTCGTATGAGCTGCCTTGGTGCAGTTGCACTAGCGTAGCACGCCTAAGCAGACCCGCCTTCTGATGCAAAGTGCTGCACCTTTGCTCTAGGGCAGGACAGTGGATGGTGCACAGTCCCTTCATGCAGGCCCCTTGATCTTTCTGTTGCCTGGGCATGCTGTGGCAGAGCAATGCGGGATGGTCCTGGCCCTACCTGTGCAGAATGCGTCGCCCATGCATGTGGTGCAGGCCCAGCACCATCTGGATGAGAAGGCGCCAGATGGTGTCCTCAGGCAAAGGGCCATTGACCTGGTTGACCAGGTCATGAAGCGTGCCTCCAGAGGCAAACTCCGTCACAATGTACAGCCTGCCCTGCAGGGTGACAGGTCAGGCTGACTGTGAGGTGCTCTCTGGGAGAGCTCTCTGCGCCAGGCTGCATGGCCCATCTGGGACGATGCATGCCTAGCTCACAGCCTTGTGGGAACTGCAAAGAATCCTGACAGCAAGGGCACAGAGGCCCTGCAGGCCTCACACTCTTCAGGAAGGAGTCAAAATAGCGGATCACGTAGGGGCAATCCAGCGATGCCAGGATCTGGACTTCCTTGATGCACTCCTCCTGCTCCTGCACTGCCAGCCAATGCTCTGAGCCAGGAACAAGCCACATATGACAGGAAGTTGCTTTGTTAGGGGCCTGCAGCTGCTGGGCGAAGCAATCCACCTTTTTGTTCATGTACCGAAGGTCCAGCTCCTTGATGGCGTATGGCTTGCCATCAAGCTTCCTGATAGCCCTCCAGACCACTCCAAAGGTTCCGGAGCCAAGTCTGCTTTCGAACTGAAAGTCATCTTTGGTGCTGCGAGTCATCCGTTAGCACGCAGCGTAGTGCATGTGACGCTTCCAATCAATCAAAGACTGGCTAAGTAGGTCATATACCATACATCAGTTAGATTAAAGCAGTTGGGCGGCAAAAGCTCAAAATGCTGCTGATGGCAAGCCAAAGGCTGGTGATTTGCTTGACTAGTACCGATGGGTGCTGTCTGCCAATCACAGCACGTGCATTCTTTGCAAAGCAGAGCACTTGGTCGTATCAAAACTGAGGGGGGCCATGGTCTGTCAGCGAAGAGGCGTTCCCAATGCTGTTGTATAAGGGGCGCATAAAGCGAGGGTGGTACATGGAACGGACTTCGTGCCCAAAGCGGTGCAGCAGCTCCCCATTCTGGAGCTGGCCTGTGCCGTCTGAGTCCCCACTAACAGCCACCAAGTCTGTCACTCTGAACTGGTTGAAGTGAAGAGCAGACTTCAGGTCCGGAGACTTGTCCAGATACTTGTGCTTCGTCTGGTTGAGACCTGCTGCCTTCAGATGAGAGAGCACTCTGTCAGGAACATCTTGTCAAGACTACTAGGTGACAGTCAAAACAAGTCTGAGCATGTCAAACAGAAGGACAGCGACAGGGCTTCAGCCATGCTCTTGGGAGGCACAGGGGCTACAGAGGCTGGCATGAGCGCACCTGTACAGCGTTGAAGCTTCCTGAAAACTGGGAGATATAGAAGGCGATGTGCCAGCCCTGCCACTCGTGAGCTGCCCCTCCTGAACCGACCTCGCCCAGATGCTGGCCTGCTGCCTCATCAAATATGAGAGTTGTGCCGGGGCCCATGAAAACGGTTGCGGTGCCATCATGTGCCTCAGCACGAGCCTGCACATGCACTCAGCAAGGTGAGCAGCGCCGCCAGCGCATGACTGCGTCAATCAGACCCAGGCAGCAGATCCTCCACAGTGATTCAGGAAGCAATCAGGAGACACCCCCCTTGCAGAGCTTCAGAGGCAACTGCGTCTCTACAGAGAACAAAGCCACCCCACAGCACTGCGCGAGAATCCAGTCCTGCTCAGCAGCCCTGGTGCATTTGCCAAGACGGGGACTGGCACTCACCCCGAACAGCGTCCTGTACCAGTGCGCGATGGCTTCTGAGCTGCCAGCATGGGCTGGCAGCCTGATCTCTTTTATAGCCAGGTCAAAGGGCCAGCTGTGCCCCACAGCTGCCGCATCCTGCACCGTGTACTGCTGCCCCTCAGGGTCAGTCACGAGGATGGAGCTGTCAGACATACGCTCCCAGCAGAACTGAGTGCCCTCCAGGTGCTTCTTCACAAAGCTGAGGCGCTCCTCCAGGGCAGCCAGCCCTGCAGACAAGATGAGTCAGAGCAGGACTGTCAGGGATGGTCTCCCCAGGGCAGTGGTGTGTGCATCAAGCCTCATACTCAATAGTCACCTGAATCGGGCATGACTAGGGTCACCGGCAGTGGGGTGCGCTGCGACCTGGTGCTGCGGCTGATGTGGAGCTGCTGCCTGCAGACAGGCAGATCGAGCTGGAAACACGACATGCCAGGCGCGAGGTGGCCTCATGGAGCCATGTCAGCGTTCTGGAGGTGTGCAGCATGCTGATCAATGAGAAGGGGCCTTGTTGCTGGACAGCCGGCAGTGCAGGGGGCTGCCGCTGGGCAACGATGATGAACAGAGCAGCATGGCTTGTATTGAAAGTAATCTCCTGCAGCAGGCTCTGCAGAAGAGCTGCCAGCAAGGCTGGCCCACAGCCACAGGTTGGCCTGTGCCACCACAGCCCTGGTCACCTGCCGCAGTTGAAGAAGTTCACAAAGACGCTGCCCCTCTGGCGAAAATTTGCTCCTGGGTCCATGGCCAGCCCCAGACCCTCTGTATAAAAGAGGCGTGCTTTCTCCAGATCCTGGACCTGCACACCAAGCAGGATGTGATGCTGACCAAGCAGGATGTGATGCTGACAGCTGGTATGCATCCTCACAGCAATGCACTAGGTGATGGTGCAGCCGTGTGGGCAATGTGTCACTGACTGGCGTGCACATGCAGCAGTCTGAGAGCCCGCCACTAGGGTCATCATGAGGTACACAACCCTCTCACCTGGACATCAAAGCACATTCCTTATGCACTCACATCTGGCCTGTGCAGGGGTGGGCCTCACCTCAAGGTTCAAATGCTCGAAGTGTACAATGTTTCCCAGATCTTGGGCCCTGCCAGCCTCATCTCCCGCTTGCAGCTCGTGCATGCTCAGAGCACTGCCTCGTGCAGCATGGCCTGAGCTGCCATTGCTGTGCAGCTCCTCTGCCGCCTCTGCAGAGGCACTGCCTTGCTCTGCATTTGTGCTGACAGCCTTGGGTATGCCAGCCTTGGATGTCCTTCTACATCTGTCAGAGCAAAACTTCACATCCTCCCAGCAGGACTCCCACTTCTTGCGCCTGCAGGTGAGGAACAAACAGGGAATGCAAACATTGCTCGCGAACAAGTCTAGCAGGCATCTGTCCTTTTGGGCTGCATCACACTCACCATGTGAATGGCCTATTGCACACCGCACAGGTCTTGCTGGGGAGATTTGCCTTGTTGATGGTTTTGCCATTGGAGTCACGCATGCATCTAACGATCGTGCCACCAGGAAGAGTGTGGCAAGGAGGTGCTCTCAAGCCTGAGAAACGGAGGAGCATATGCGCCCCAGTGACACAACAGGCAGCCTGGCTGCAGTGTCTTCAGCCGATGGTCAACACAGCGAAGTGGCTCTGCCTTGACTTCTTGATATGCTTCTTTGCTGACCAATCAGCCTATGACTTGTTCATGTTGGGAAGCTGCTCAAAGTGCAGTCCCGCGCCTCTGTTGAATTTGCAAAGCAGCATGCATGTGGAGCAGGAGGAAGAGAGGGAGACTTAGCATCCTGAGCGCTGTGACTTCTGAAAAAGCTTGGACTGATGTACAGAGGGCAGCAGCTGCTCAAGCCTCAGCCGACATATCCCCTTTCAGTGCTACTGCAATGACCTTGTCCAGCTTGGCAACCTGTGGACAGGAGCACAGGGGACTCAAAGCAAGGGTACACTCTCCAAGCTGCATGAACAGAGAGACAACAAACATGCAAAATGCAGTGCGGGGCATGAAGACCCAGCGCACCTCCAGGATGTCTGCCTTCTGTTTGTCCTCTGCTGACGGCTTCAAGGCCTTTCGAAGGTTTGGGGACAGCTTCAAGCAGCAGACACAACCCCTGCATCGGTGCTGGGAAGTCAGAATGCCTGGGGCCACATCTAGCTGGCAGGTGTCAGTGCCAGGAACATTCATGAGGCCAGCAGCAGAGGGTTCCCCCAGATCTGCAGATCAGGCCTACTGCAGAGCAGAACAGGGGAGACAGGCAGACCTTCTAGCAGGCTGCTAAGCAGGAGTAGAACAGCGATCTTGAGCAGCCCATGCAGCAGCGCGGTGGCAGCCCCTCACAGGTGATGTGCAGCAGAAGTTGAATATTTCACTCAAGAGCGGCAGGCAGGTCGGTGCTGCCTCACCGATCGTCGCCCACAATGAGGATGGGATGCTTGGGGTTGAAGGCCATCTTGGTCAGCTTGGCCTTCTTGACAATCTTCTGTTTGCACAGCGGGCGCTGCTTGTCCTCTGACAAGTCATAGACATGCACCTGAACAGGGGCACAGTCCAGTCCAGCTCAGAAGGAAAGCTTCAGGCTGATCCCTCCTTTGTGCATAGATGTGCTCATTCTCATGTTCTGCTGCTCAGGTGGTGTGGCTGGAAACATGTTGTGGCAATCTGTCTGCCACTGCTGCGCTGCGCTGAACCCTTTCTGGCCAGCCTCAAGAACCAAGGCTGGAATTGCTGCAAGTGCTGCTTGCTCAGTGGGCTGCAGGTAGACGAGATGCCAGCAGAGTGACGCCAGCAAGGTGTTGCAGCTCTCCAAGAGCTGCGCCGCTATCCAGCCTGAGATTGTCCTCCAGCTGATGCTGCCTCACCTCTCAGCTCTGGCTAAGTTGCTGCATGAGGGCACACCATGCTGTGAGGCAATGCCTGCCTGACGCCTGCAGAGCCGCAGAATAGGCTGGCCTGCAGCACCATGCACGCCTGGCCGCACCTTCCCATCATCTGTCACTGCGGCAAAGACAGTGGCAGAGTAGGGTGCCCACGCCACATCCCCAACAGGGCTGTCCAGGTCAAAGGTCATGACTGGCTGTGTCCTGTTGCCGTCCCACAAGCGCACACTCCAGTCAGCTGAGGCTGACAGGAACACGCGCGAGTGAAGCAGGTTCCACTTCACAGCGTACACTGCCATCTTGTGGCCTGCAGGGGCAAGCTGAGAGGCCTGCTTGACGTCTTCAAACTTGATGGCAGGGGCAGCTTGTGCACAGCCACGCCAGGATGTGTGTACAGTTGGGTCACAATGTGGCCCCTGCATGGATGAAATGACAGCATGTGCTGCCAGCACTGAAGCTTCCTGTGGCCTGCTGAGCAGGCCGGAGCGCCCAACCATCTTAGGCACAGAGCAGGGTGGCACTATGTGCCTGACATGGCCAAGCAGACTGCAGTGCACCAACAGAAATGTGAGTGCATTGGCCTGCATCGCCGAGTCAGGGCTTCAATGTGTCCACTAGTCCTCTTGCTTCATGCAGCCATCCAGCCAGGATTGCAGCCCAAGCTGAGCTGGTCACAGGCTCACGAGGCGGCTGCTCCCATGACCTTCAGCAATGAGCAACAGTGCTACTTCTAGCCCCTACCTGCATAGGTCTGCAAGTACTCTGAATTGTATGCCTTGGAGCACTTGTGTATTCTGCCCTCCTCGGTGCCAACCACAAAGAGATGGTCCTGGGCCTGCACAGCATCTGCTCTACATGGGCAGATTTACAAGCTGGAGCATCTTGGAGCTGGTGAGCAGGCGGCTCTTTCGCAGCATTAGGTGTGCAGCAAGCTGCATGGCAGGGCATGGGCCCTCAGCGCGTCTCTTGGGGTGCAGCGACACGGCGACAGCAGGTTGCAGGGCGCAGTGGCTGCTACAGGGAGGTGAGGCCAGAGCCCTCAGTGTTGTGCTCGCCTTTTTGAAGTCAAAGCAGCAGCCGCCTGCCAGGCTGCCAGGCCCTGACACGTCATCTCCATTTGCAAAACCGTCCAGCTTGAGCATCATCATCTCCTGCAGGCAGCAGCACGCAACGGGTCTCAGGCTGTTGCAAGCTGTTGCGAAATGCTGGATAAGACTGACGCAGGTAAGGCAGCCTGGAACCCACCTGGACAGCAGGCTAGATCAGTGACCTGACAGGTCATGTATCGCAGATACACCGCAGAAGAGGCCAGCACAGGATGTGCGCGGCTGTGCCCCACTTCCAGCACGCCCTCTGGGCAATGAGTGCGGTGCCCGACCCTAGAGCTGCCTGGTGGTGCGCTGTGACTGCCTGGCAGTACCTCGTTTTGGCAGACAGTGCTCTGCACAGGGCTGGGCCCGCGTGACCAGTTGACCTGACTGGGTCAGCTCCGCCCACTCTGTGGAGTAAGCCCTTCTCCAACGTCCACAGGCATGCCCCAAAGTGTACCAGCAGCTGCTGTGCCAACATAACTGCACCTGCTGCACTGATGAGCTGAACCCATGACCTGGTTGGTGGGCCTGTGCTTCTGCAGCCTCCACAGGCGTGTCCATATGCTGCACCAAGCCCTGCATCTGCTGGCTCAGCCAACCATCTACCTGATGTGTGAGCTCGCTCTTCTCCAGCGTCCACAGTGTGACCCTGCCATCGCTGGCCACGCTGAAGAACTGCAGCTGCTTCTGCATGTCTGCCTCCTGCCAGCAGATCTGCCACACTGGGTCTGTGTGCTTGCCAGTGACCACTGTGGACCTACAGGTGCCCATCTGGCGGCATCAGTCACCCAGCTGCTGTCTCAGACTGGCACAGCAGGTGCTGGTGGTCACAAAAGCTGCTCCAAGCAGTGTTTGGCAGTATGGGCAGGACTTTGCTGCAGTGATACCGCAGGCTGATCTGAAGAGTGGACAGCAGGCCTGAAGTTGAAAAGTATGCAGGGTAGAGGAAGGGCTTGCCTGTACATCGGCTTGTTTGATGCCGAGCGCACATCAAACACACTGACGCTGCCATCATAGCACCCCACTGCCAGCAGATTGGCGTGCTGTGGGTGGAAGTCCAAGCACATGACACCTACAGCCAGCCAGGGATTGCAGCTGTTACCCAGCTGTCTGGCTGCTCCCATGCATGGGGAGCCATCAGGGGACACCAGCAAGCAGACAGGTCAGTCGTGGGAGCCCTCAGCACTGGTGCATGGCTGGCCTCCAGGGCTACAGCCACTTTGCCCCAGCACATGCGCAGCGTTGGTGTTGGTGGTACATCAAGCCAGGCACAGCAAACAGCAGCCTCAGAACCCACCTGTCTCTGTGGCAAACTCGTACTCTGGGTAAGATGTGTTCTTCAGGCTGTAGCAGCACACCATGCCAGTGCTCTGGTGGAGGAAGTCAAAGCTGCCATAGCCCACAGCAAAGAGGTCATCGTACTCCGGATTCCAGCAGAGGGAGGTAACGTGCTTGCGCTTGCAGCGCTCTGTCTGGAAGCGCCACAGGGGTAGCAGGGTGCCCTCCCTCTGGCGGAACTGATCCGCAATGTCATCCCAGTACTGCAGGCAGGCAGCAAGAAGCAGCATCGTACTGCTGATCAGCAACAGCACTGTGAATGTTGTGATTGGTCAGTGACAAAATTCTGCCCTGCGGCCGGCAGCCAGCTCATCGGAGCATGTGCTGCTCTGCCAGTACTGCCAGCAGACAGCAGCAGCACGCCAGGGAACTGCTGGAATGCCATGGTGAGACTACGTGCAAGCAGCAGCAGCAGCTTGGGACAAAGTTGTAAGGCTGACAAGCGATCCCTGCAGACTGGCTCCGGCGGCAGGTGGTTTGGGCTTGCTGAGACTAATGAGCTGTGCCGGCTCAGAATGCAGGCGGGCCATTGTAGGCATTGCAAAACGATCTGCACGACGATTAGGGCAAGGTCTGCAGCCTTTCACGTGACTGCTGGGACAAGCTGTTCAATAGCTTTTGCCCTGTCCTGTTGACACCCCTCCCTGGTTGGCTGGAGGCCTATGCCGCACCTTGAAGTCCATTGCCATCTCCCTGTGGAGATTCTGGTTCTCCATGCGCTCCAGCACCCGCGCTGCCCGCGACAGTGCTGGCGTGGCCAGGGCTGCGGATGGGCCTTCCTGCAGGATGCTGACTGCTTTGTCAGAGATGCAACTGGCCTGCCTGCCATAGGGGCAGCTGGGCAGATGGAGATGCACAGGATGAACGGCTTGCAGCAGTCCAGGCCCCAATGTTGCCAGCCCGACCTACCATGTGTATGAGCAAGTGCTGGATGGGCTAGCACAAGCCGCACAAGCTTGGAAGGGCGCGACGAGGCAGGGCTGCCGCCAGCCCGCCACTCAGGCCATTCATACTGAAGGCTGCAAAAGCTGAGAGGGCCATGGCACAGCAGTGCTACCACCAGCCCCGCCGCTTGCCTTGGCCTGGTCCTCGCTGTGGGGCCCGGCACTGCTGTCGACAGCAGCTGGCCCCTTCTTGGCAGCCGCCTTCTGCCGGTTGAGCTCCTCCTGCTGGCGCTGACGCTCCTGGTCCTCAATGTAGGCATCATAGACCTCCCACTGCAGCAGGCACAACACAGGACCTGGATGGTCTTCAAATGGGATGCGCCCATGCTGCATGCGTGACCTCGCGAAAGCAGTGTACACCTCCCATTGCAGCAGGCAATATCATGTGGACAGCAGGTCTGTGCATGTAGTTTGCCTGCCCAGCTTGGGGTGCGGCATGCCATACAACCAGGCTGGCTTCTTATAGCGCGCCGCTGCTTGTCCTCACAAACTCACCATACTGCAGGTGCCCTTTGACACGCCGGCGACAAGCAGCAGCATGGTGCCTTGCATGCGGTCCCAGGGCTCACCCCTGTAAGCACCCTGCATTTACCTGATTGCAAGTGCCAGTCATGCTGGCAGTGGGTGGTGGCTCCGTGGTGGTCCCCCGGTCCACCATGGGGTAATTGAAGGTCTGGGCCGCCCGCTCACTGAAGTTGAACTGGTTGCGCAGCTGGCGGCTGTCGTCAGGGCCATCTGCGTCTGTGCCCTCCTCCCGTTTGTCCTTGCGGCCCTTGTCCACCTGCAGCAGGGGCTTTGTAGTGAGACTGAGTCTGCTGGAGTGCTGCGGCCAGCCATCTGCAGCTCTGCCCCGCACCACCCATATCCCAGAAATGTGTCAACAGTGGCCAGGCGCAACGCTGATGAGGCGCTGCAGCCACTCCGCCTTCGACAGGTCTGAAGCACACTGGCAGTGCCTTTGCAGCCAGCAAGAGCAGCCCACAACACGAACCCTGTTTCTGCCTTCCAGGCATTGCAGGTGCAGGAGCGATGCCTCCGCAGCAGTTGGAGGCAGCAGACACTGAGCTAATGCAGCCTTCTGCCTCCCAGATGCTGCATACAGTGGAGCAGTGCATCTGCGCCGGAGAGGTGCAGCAAGCCACTCCAGCCCTTCCACACCCCCTTCTGCTCCCCACCTCAGCCTGGAACCGGTTGGCTGCATCATCGGCAGCCTTCTCAGCCTCCAGCTGGCGCCTTGCCTCCTCGCTGCCGCGGTGCAGCAGAAATCCATCTGTGGAGTAATGCACCATCAGCTGCTCCACCATGGGCTCGCTCTTAAAGGTGCGCTCCTGCAGCCCAAATGAGCAGAGGTGAAAGAACAATGGCGCGCTTGCCAGCAGGTGGCAAGAAAACTTTGCATGCAATAAGGATGTACGATTCACAGTGGCCAGCTGTTGGATGCTGTACAGTCCTGGGTGACTCTGCCAAGCTCTTGGATGGCGTTTGCCTGGCAATGGAAGGGCTTGGCACAGTGACCAGCTGAAAAGTGCCATGTGCCATCTGACAAGGCACTGTGTGGAGCCCAGCGCAGCAAGCCAGCCCCCTGTTGTGACTGCAGGGTGCTGTCCTAGGCATAGGTGCCTGCGTACCTTCATGTTGAAGCGGACCAGGTTCTTGGGGGCAGCTGGGTTGTTGGCCGTCAGCATCTTGGCTATCTCCTCCTGGAGGTCCTTCTCTGACAGCTGCAGCTGGTTGTCTGGCCGTACCACCTCCTTGCCGGGCTGCAGGACACAGGCTGAAGCATGTGCGGGATGGTGCCAGCAGCGTCTTCTCGACAAGCCTGATGGCCGGCAGCAAGTGCCACAGCAGCAATCAGAAGCCTTTCCTTAGCCAAAAGCCGCCAGGGCAGTGCAGGACGTGTTGCTGTTGGGTTGCAGGCTGCAGGCAAGACAGCTGCGATCACTTGCCAACAGTCAGAACTGTCAAAGAGCCTGTGTAAAAGCTGTGTCACAAGGCAGTATTTAATCTCCAGCTGCCAACGGGAATCAGCGTTCTGCTCCATCCTGCACAGGCTCTCACTGCAACGAAGGCTTCATCTCCAAACTTGGTAGCCTTTTGTGGGGGCACAGGCGACTCTGTGTTCCTGACAGCAGGCGCTGCCGGCGGCACTGCAGTCTTCACTGGAGAGCTCTCCTTCTTACGGCCAAAGCCCTGCAAGCATGCCATGCAAGGTTTGCATGCCTAGTAACAACCAGCGACATTACAGTCAACCAGATTGGTGCACTACCTTCAGGAAGCCTGGCATGGCTGCCAATCCGCCGTCACAGCCAGCAGCACGGAAAACTTGCTGAGCCCAAGATGGAGAGGGTTTCTTTAACCTCTCTTGTTCCGGGGATCTCTTCAACCCATATTGCCAACAAGACAGAGCTCAAATCTGCAGCATGCTGGCCTCAAGTAGCGCCAGAAATGCCAGGGCCAGGCATGCACTTATGCTGAGCAGGCATCAAGGCACAGCAGGTGCAGGTAATTCAAGCATCCTGTGCTGTTGAGACACAAAGCCGGGCTCTATCTGCTGACTGATGTGCTCTGGGGGTGTGGAGCATGATGCACGCTGCTCAGATAGCAAGCATCGTTCATGAACTTGCGCAAATGCTTCACATGACCATTGAACGCCCTCATGTTTGGCACAAAGTCTCACAAGCTAAGGTGAAACCTTGGTGCAGGTCCTGGCCCATCACAGGCTCAAAATGGAGCAGCGGCACAGCAAGGGAGGGGACAGGGCGGCCAGGGTGCTGCAGGGCAGGAGGGCGATGGGGAACCCCCCTCTGCCTTTGCAGCTGTTGGCATCATGGGGGCTGGCGGTGAGCAGGGCTACGTCTGCTTCACACTGCCAGATTATTGCCTTGCCGCTGTGATGGCATTCAAGGACTGGGTGATGAGCACGGCCTGGCACGTGAGAAGCAGTTCACGACTGCTAAAGTGAAGCTGCCTCAGTTGCCATGGCTGCCTTACTGTGTGCAGCGCTTGGAGCGGTGGCGGTGGCTGCCATCGGTGTCTATGGAGTGTTCCACATGGCGATGAAGGTGGCAGAGGGCACTGGGAGAAGCCTGCGGGAGCGGGAGATGGCCCTGCAAGCTGCTGAGCAGGCAGCATCAGGATTGGTGCCCATGCAGCCGGACGTACCGCAGGGGCAACTGCCGCCGATGCCTGCCCAGCGACGGGTGAGACCATTCCCATGTGGGTTCTTGAGGGCAGTGGAGGGGTGGGGCAGGGGCAGAGGATTTCAATGTGTTTGACCAGGTGGGGCTTCTAAATTCATCATCGAGTCAACAGCAGATATATCTCGTGATTGCTGCGCCTTCTCAGGATGCTAGCGACGGCACCTCCCTCTGAGGCTACCACGATCTTCAAAGAGCAGTGGCAGGCTTATCAAGCTGTTACAAAGGGGGGTCACCTAAAGCACGAGGAGTTGTTCGCACCCCTGCGGACTTTGTTGAATCAGCGGTATCCCAAGCAGGCCATCCGCCTTGTGGACTTAGGCTGTGGTCAGGGCAATGCCCTCCAGCTGCTAAGCGAGCCAGGCAGCCCTAATTCTGTGGATCTCAGCTCATACATGGGTGAGTGGCCGCCCAAGGTGCTGAGTTGTGCTGAGCTGACGCTGCACAAGTTCCAGTTCCACACTCTGCTAGCACAGGCGTCGATCTGTCAGCAGCCGCTCTTCAGGTGGCTCAGCAGGAGACCATTCCTGCTGTGCTGCCTGCTGGCGCCCAGCACCAACTTGTTGAGCAGGACATGATATCCTTCGTCAGCAAGCTGGAGGCAGGACAGGCAGATGTCATCCTGGCATCCTTTGCTGTCCACCATCTGAGCCTGGAGGACAAGCAGAGGTTGCTCAACGAGGCTGCCAGGGCTCTCAAGCCCAGTTCAGGCCTGCTCTGTGTGATAGATGCGTTCAGGCATCCCGGGCAGACCAGGTCAGGATGATTGTTCATCTCAGGGCATCCTAGAGGCCCTTGCTGCTCCGACCAGGCCCCATTGCTTCCCTTCTGGGTCCAGCATTGACGCACACGGCGAGATTTAGTGCAGGGAACAATTCATGGAGTGTTTCCTCCCCATAGTGCGCTCGTGGACTCACGCCAGTGTGGCTGAGCGTGAAAGCCTTGTGGAGCATGTCAGCCAGCACGATTTCCCTGAGAGCTTTGGGACATACCAGGAAATGGCGTCAGCTGCTGGTTTCTACTCCATTGGTTGCATTGCACAGGACAGCACCAGCTATGGCCTGACAGTGGTGCTGCAGAGCGATCAGAAAGCAGGTGGGCAGGCCCTGCCGCAGTGAAAGCAGGCTGTAGGGCATCTTGCCCCATGCTGATGTTGGTCACAAGGCTGGCACCGTCAATTTCTCAAGCTGCTGCAAACACTGTCTTCTAGCGCTGCTCACAACCCCTTGTCCTGGCTGCAGGCGCTGCTTGAGTCAGAACTGGATGCTCTTCAAAGGATGCGCAAAACAGAGCCCGTAAGGCGAGAGATTGCGGCTCTTCAGGAGGAGCTCAGAGAGCTCAGTTGTCAGCAGTCTCAGTAGCCCGAGCCCGTCTCTAGTTTGCAGACCTTGTCTGTCGTTTGTGCACCAGATGTGCATCTTGAAAACCTGTTGAACTGTCTGCTGTGTGTGTTACACCTGGCCTCCTTGACAGCTGCACTCATACATTTGCTGCAACAGTGGTCGCGGCAGCCAGCTCTGCTTCCACACTTCATTCTGATCTAACTCAAGCGGTCCAGGATGGCCTTGGTGAAGTCGCTTGTGGACGTGGAGCCACCCAAGTCACGAGTCCTGCAGGCATTGCGAGTTGTAAGCAAGGCTTGAGGAGCTGCCCTGCAAGGTTTGTGGGGCAAAGGCAGCTTTGGCTGATGCAACACCAGATGACACACCGGGGTGACTGGTGTGCCTTACTGCTACTGCCCCAAACCAGTTTCAGCATGGCAGGGCACAGACTGGAGAAGAGACTTTGCAGAGCAATGCCCAGCAGGAACGATCAGACGTTGATCACGCCCCAGGCGAGACTGTGGACTCACCTGAACTTGCCGGCTGCAATGGTTTCAAGCACGGCCTTCTCAATGTTGTCTGCATGTGCTGCCATGCCAAGATGCCTCAGCATCATGACACCACTGAGCAGCAGGGCCGTGGGGTTGGCCTTGTCCTGGCCGGCAATGTCAGGGGCTGTGCCGTGCACTGCCTCCATCAACGCCAGACCGCCAGCGCCTGCAACCATGTGATGGCAGGGCTGAGGAGAGGTCACATAGAAGCCCTGCTTCAAGCCCTCCACTTGCTGTGGCAGGCCTGGTCCCTGAGCCTAGGGAAGGCAATAGCACTTCCAATTCAACCTGAGAGGCAGACAGCAGGCAGGGAAGCCTGATCTGTGACTGGCAAGGGGTGGGAGACTGCCGTGCCTGTAGCTGGGCCCTCGAAGAAATGGTCGGTGCGCAACACAGAATCCAACGGGCCAGCATACCATATCCCTGCTCATGTGCAATGCTTTGGCTGTGTAGCCAACAATGCTCGTTCACACTAGGCAGCAGCGCCATACCGCCTCCAAATATGTAGCCGCAGCTCATGCCCTGCCAAGCCGACAGCGTGTGCACGTGCTCCCAGTGTGTGCCATTGCTGATCTTTGCTGCTTTGTGTAGATGCATCTGCATAGCTGAGCAGAAGGAGAGCAATGCAGGCAGCAAGAGAGCAATGCAGGCGCTAACAGGAATGCTGCAGATGGCCAGCACACTGTTCACCATTGCCATGATCCCAAGCTGGCTCCCAGGCACAACCTCATGTTTAAGCAACACAGTATCACCTACATTACACAAAGGCATCGGCCCCAGCTGCTACCCAGGCCAATACACGAAATCCTTGCTGATGCACAATGCTTGGCTGCATGCCCACAGCAGTCTACCAGCATGGGCAGCAGCCTTGGTGCTGCCTCCTGGGTACTGGGCAGCCACAGCCTCCCCAGGTCTCACCTACGTTACCGCTGGGGGTCAGCCCCAGCCCGCCCACCAGGCCTGCGCACAGGTCGCTGATGATGTCACCATACAGGTTGGGCATGACCAGCACGTCGAACTGGGAGGGGTCCTTCACCAGCTGCATGCAGGCGTTGTCCACAATCAGCTCCTGGTACTCAATGTCCGGGTACTTCTCTTTCACTGCAGGGCAGGGAGCATTGTTTCAGACTGGTGCACTCACACTGGAGCCAGACTTCTGCAGTCAGCAGCAGTGCTCCCAAAGCTCCTCTTTCTCTGCGAGCCAGACAGATGTGATTGAGACTGCTGCAGGCACAGCACATCAGGCGGCGGCTGGGGACATCACAAAGAGCAGGGCCCTGTCTGCACCCAGCTGTCATCCCAGTGTGCCGGATTCATCAGTCCACTTGCACCCTAGGGGTGCACACACGCATATTTTGCTGCATTGAGTATGCTGGCTACAATTATCTCTTGCGTCTGAATGTTGGGGTGACTTCCTTTTTACGCAGGGCAGCTAGCACTATGTCAGTACCTACTGCGCGACAGACTTTGATACCTGCATGCAGAAAGAGCATGATACCCAAGTGCGTCCAGCAAAGCCCACAGCAAGTCACACCCAGGTGCGGGCAATGTGCTGCGCCCATAGCAGCATACGTAAGCCGTGCAGGCTGGTGTGGGGCACGTCTGAAGGCAGACAGTGGCAACAAGACCCGGGGACCAGATTCAGAGCACAGAAAGCAGAGGGTGGCAGGCCGTACAGTCGTGCAGGCTAAGGGGAAGGGCAATGCAGGCGCACCCTCTCGGCAGCATTTTATGAACAGCCCATCCGTCAGCTTCATGATGTTGGCCTTGTGCACGGCTGACACCTTCTTTCGGCCGTTGTCCTGAGCATATTTGAAGGCATACTCGGCCACGCGGGTGCTGGCTGCACGTGTGATAATCTGCAGGGGCATGCATAGAAACTTGTCCTGTGCCTAGGAGGACTGTGGGCCACGACATGGGTGCTGGCAACCCGCACAGTGACCAGCGGGGAAGGTCCAGATGGTTCAGAGCCTGTCCTGTGCCTTCCCAGCTCCAAGCTGAGGCACTGCACACGTCCAACGTGATGACATAGAGCAGCACGTAAAGGTCCCATCCAGCGAGGCTTCTGTGAAGCCTGTTTTGGGGACGGCCAGGTGCTGTTGCTTTTGTCCGAGAGAGGGCCACAGCCAAGCAAGCACACCTGAGGGTTCAGGCCCAGCAAAGCCTCAGAGTCAGGCCCACCTTTAGAGACTCCACCACGCCGGGGATGACCTCATGCTCCAGCCCACTGTACTCACCCTCTGTGTTTTCCCTGCAGCCAGGGCACATGCACTCTCCTGCTGCACCCTCTGTGTCTTCCCTGAGCATTTACACCCCCAGTGTGACCCCTGCAGGAGGTGTGCCTGCACTTCAGCTGCTCTCCTGCAAAGGGACCCTCTTGCCCGGGATGAATCATCTGCATCACATCTCCACATCAGGCGCAAATGCATGCTGCTTCCCTTGCACACCCCTCCCAGGATTCTTTTAGGCCGGCCAGCCTGCAAGCGTTACCCCTGGACAGCTGGAGAGGCTCGCTTCAGCAGGCCCAGCTTGTGCAGCTAGGTGACAGTGCACAGCCCCACCAAGCCCCATGAAGACCAACTGGCAGTCATGTCTGCTGCAGGAGGCATGACTCATGGTGACATGTTGCAGCCAAGAATACTACACAATCGATGACAGCTGTCATCCAGCACCATGCATTGCACAACAGGCACACGGGTGCCGCTGAGCCCTCTGTGAACCTGGCTCATCTGCCCCCTGCCAATACAATGCGGAAACGTGCCTGATAGTGACCAGGTTGACATTGTCGTATCTCGTCTTGTAGCCTGGCACGCTGAAACAGGGGCGCACATTGGCGTACAGCTGCAACTCCTTGCGGAGGGTCAGGTTCAGCGAGCGGTGGCCCTTGCCAATGGGGGTGGCCATGGGGCCTTTCAAACCAATCCTATTTTTCTGCAGAGGCAGCCAGGGGACACCTTTGAGCTTGGCGTACTGCATGCTAATAAGCAGGTAGCGGTGCAGCGCAGAGCTGTGCCAGAGCCAAAGGGCAAGCAGTACATGTGGATTTGCCTGGCCGGCATGCAACGGCTGGTCAGTGCAGGCAGCAGATTGAGCGTCCATCTGTGAAAATCGGCACTTGCCAGGCCAGTCCAGCCCTGCTTGCCTGCCAACCTGATGTCAGGGACGCTGCTGGCCCCAAGCAAGCAGGCCATTGAGCTACCAGTGCTGTGAAGCAAGCAGTGGGGCGCTCAGCATGCAGAGGGATTTCAGCGTGCAGAGTGCAGCAAGCGAGGAACAGCGCTTGACGCTACACTCACAAGAACGGAGTCCAGATTCTCCCGGGACACCATGCTGTTGGTGCGGGAATCCACAGTGGTGCCCACTATCTGCTCCTCCCACACGATTGGGGCCTTGGCAGCACTGAACACTGTCTTCACTGCTTCTGCAATGTCGGGGCCAATGCCATCACCTGCGACCATCCAGCAGCACATTAGACTGCAACAGCACAGCAATGCAGCTCTGCCTGGCTCATTGCTGCGCATGCCCGACATTGTGCAATTGTAGTATGTCCTGACAGCCACAGCAAGCTGTCAGTGCCTGACAATGTTGCGCCTGGACACTACAAATGAAGCTGAGCCATGCAGGTGAGATATGAGGGGCAGACCTGGGAAGAGTGTTGCTGTGACAGGCTGAACCTCTGAGGCAAAGCTCCTCTCCCCAGATTGGATTGCAGCATTCCTCAATTGAGCAGCAGCTCCCAGTGCTGCCCTCCTCATTTCAGCCCTGTCTCAGCAACCGCTCACGCTTTGCTCTGATGTAAAGCTCGATGCCTCGTGAATAGTGCTGGCTGGCTGAGAAAGCAGAATGAGGGCTGCAATATCAAAAGCCCTCACTATTCAACTACATGCCAGGTTTTGCTTTTTGAGGCCTGAGGTTAGCAGGCGCCCGGCTGAAATAGCTTGCCAGCATTCACTCAGCATCGATCAACGGGACCGGGCTGCAATCAATCGGTGCATTCAGCCAAAGCAGTTGCTGCTCTCTGGGGCATTGCCAGAGAGGAGCAATCTGTGGCACAGGAGCTCACTGGTGCCACCTAAGGCCATCTGAGGAGTACAGCTGCTCTGCACACAAGCAGTGGCAATGCTAGGCCGGGCTGCGCAAGCCCTGGCCTCCAGGGGCCAGGCTATTCGAGATGCAGCACAGCAGGTGAACAGAACCTCTCTCCTGGCTGGCCTGACAACCTGACAATGGATGTATTTCAAGGCACATTGCTGTCACCTGGGTACCTGCTTGCACAGCTGCACATGTTGCCCAGCGCAGCCTTGCCAGTGCTTTCCTCAACCTCAGGTGCAGACTGCTATCAGGTCAGCTTGTACAACTGCAGGCACGGTGCTTAATGACCTATGTGCCCCACGTGAACGACGCCAAGCCACAGGAGATCACCCTCATCCCAGGCGACGGGATTGGGCCAGAGACCTGCGACGCCGTGCAGAAAGTGGTGGCTGCAATGGATGCCCCCATTCGCTGGGAGAGGCAAGCAGTCACTGGTCCCAATGACCTGCACTAGCGCCCTGCCTGTGCAGCTAAGCTGAGCACCTGCCTGTCAGACCAGCCCTCCCCTCTGCAATGCTGCCAGCTGATGCTTGGATGCTTTGTGCCAGGCCCATGTGGGCATGTTGTTGCCCGCAGCAGCAGCATGCTAAGTGCCTGCTGGAAATATGGCTCACTTCCTCAGCTGCATGAGCACTGCAGATCGCGCATTGCTGCAGCACAACTCACTGCAGCACAGCTCACTGCGGCCTCTGCAATGCAGGTTTGACGACCTGCACGGCACGGCACCAAATGGCATGCCAGTGCAGTCTGTTCCCCCGGCTGTGCTGGAATCCATTCTTCGCACAGGGGTGTGCCTGAAGGGCACCCTGTTCACGCCGCTGTCCAAGAGCACAGCCACAGAGAGCCTGAACGTCCAGGTGGGCAGAGGAGTGCCTTGTCATGTGTTCGCACAGGGCTTGCTTTGCTTGGACACTCTCCATCTGGTAAGGTTGTCCACGGTTCTGTGCAGCACAAGCAAGGGTGGGCTTGCATACTGTGCTCCTGGCTCTCTTGATGCACCAGTGCTGTTCCTCCGGTCTGCATCCTGCTTGGTCATGGGCAAAGCAGCAGGGCTGGCACCTTTGAGTCCCTTAGAGCATGTGTATGGGAGCGAGGTATGAGTCCCCCGCAGCATGTGCATCCTGGCAGAGGCGGCAGCTCGAGGCCCTCGCCGGATCTGTATATGTCAAGAGGTGCCAGCACATGTCCCTTGCAGCAAGCAGCTCACTGCTGCGCCTGTGACCTGCAGCTCCGCAAGCAGCTGGACCTGCATGTCAACCTGGTGCATGGCTTCAGCATGAGCGGCCTCCCAACTCGCCACAAAGACGTCGACATTGTGGTCATTAGGTCAGCCCTGCCTTCATTGCATCAACACTCCTTGGGGCACGCCCTTTTCCCTCATGCATCGCGATTGCTCTTTGCCACATCATCAATTCCGCCGGTGCTTACAATGCTGCATGAGGTGCACGAAGCTGCGGGCCTTTCAAGTCCTGCGTCTCAGAAGTGGGTTGACGCCGCTCAGGACAGCTCTTGCATTTCTGGTCCTGCGTTGGCCAGGCGCTGCGGTGCTGCTAGTGCTCACCAGGGGCTCTCACCCTGCAGGGAGAACACAGAGGGCGAGTACAGTGGGCTGGAGCATGAGGTAGTACCAGATGTGATTGAGTCGCTGAAGGTGAGCACTTCATGAGGAGCATGTGCTCTGACTGTGGTCCTGCTGGCCTCCATCCTGCTCGCGCAGGCCGTGCACAGTCAGTTTGGGAGTGACAGCTGCGCATCCCATTGACACAATTTGCAGTTGCTTGGTCACAAAGCTGTTGCACAGCTTGCGCGGGGATGGGCAGTGCCTGCGGCCTGCCCTTGTGCAGGGGTCTGCACAATATCTGCTCATGCCGCCTGTGGCCTTGATGTGCTGGCCTCAGATGGAAAAAGCTGTTTCAGTCTTGACACTGCCTGCTGAGATTCACACTGAGTACGCACACTGCGTCAAGAGACCTTGCTGGCTGCAGGTCATCACAGAGCTCAAGTCGCGGCGCACAGCAGAGTATGCCTTTGGCTATGCCTTCCTCAACAACCGCAAGAAGGTCACTGCAGTGCACAAGGCCAACATCATGAAGCTGTCAGATGGCCTGTTCCTGAAGGTGAGGCGTCGCAAGCTCCAGGCTGTCATGCGGCAGAGCAGACTCATCACCCAAAAACAACTTCTGCTGAGTCTGGTGCTTATGCAACCTGAGTATTGGTGGCAATGCACTTCAATCAGTGCTTTTGCCAGTATACTCTGTGGGCAGTGCCGATGCAGTGCACCTGACAATGTTCTGACTGCTGTTGATCCTGCTACCTGTAGGAGTTCAGAGCGGTGGCCAAGCAGTACCCAACAATCCAAGCTCAGGAGATGATTGTGGACAACACCTGTGAGCATGTTTGGCTTTGCAGAGAGTCAGTGCAGCTTGACATGCCTTGAGCAGCATTCTTGTGTTGGCTGAGAGAAGGGTGACGCTGTCCCCTTGCGTCCCCTTACGTGCTTGCTGTTTGAATGCTTGAACATGGCAGTACTGCGTGGTCATGCCAGCCTGCGCTGCACTGCCCGCCAAACCCACAGGGCTGCTCTAAACGGTGCAGATGCCAGAGCAAGTCTGCATGCCCTGATCTGGTGGCTCATGTGCACCCCCCCCCATTTGCAGGCATGCAGCTTGTGAGCCACCCTGAGCAATTCGATGTGCTGGTCACGCCCAACCTGTATGGTAACCTTGTCTCCAACATTGCCAGCGGCCTCACAGGTGGTGCAGGCGTCACTCCAGGTCAGGCCCTGCAGACATTCAGTGCCTCTGCTGCAGTTCATGCAAACTGTGCTTCACAGCATTGTGAAGAGCTGCCTGAGCAGGTGGCAGGTGCCTAGGAATTGCTGCAATGATCCAGCTGCGAGCTGCCTGCCCCCTTGTGCAGCTCCTGATTTGCTGTGAACCATGCATTGGCCTACATTGCCCCCTTTGAGTCACATGGGCCAGGCCAGCACCAAGTGCGGTCCAGAGATTGAGCTTCTCAGAGGGAGTCTGCTACTCTGCAGGTGTCAATGTTGGTGAGACAGCAGCCATCTTTGAGCAGGGGGCGCGGCATGTTGGCAGGGACATTGCTGGTGAGCTGCCCTGTGGGCGGGCAGAAGGCCTGGGCTGAGCTGCATTGCGCAGCTGCATGCTTCACCCATGTGCTGAGGCGATGTGCCAGCTGCCTGGAAGAAGGCCCTCCTGCAAGCAGTGGCTGACCTGCTGTGCTGCAGGCAAGGGCGTTGCAAACCCTATTGCCATGCTGCTGAGCATGGCCATGGCCTTCAGATACATGAACCTGCCAGACTTTTCAGACAGGTGGGGTTGCTTGGGGACTGGCTTTTGTAGAGCACAGTGACTGCCAAGCTGCAGTTCAGCACACCCTTGAGGATGGCATGAGCAATATGATCGGCTTTTTTTGACTGCATGGCTCAAGGATTGGCTTCAATGGGCATGTGTGCAATGCAGGCTGGAGAATGCCACGCTGGCAGTCATCAAGGCTGGCGACAAGAGTATATTGACGCCAGATCTCAAGGGTACCGGCACTACCTCCAAAGTGGTTGACGCTGTGATTCGCAACCTTCAAACCAAGTACAAGGGGCGCTATGACTGAGCCCCTCAGTGCAGCAGCTTCAGTGTGACCCCTCGCTGACCAGACCCCCTGCCCTGCGCAGTGCACTTCGAGTCAAATGCTAGTCACATGCGGCGGGGCTGCTTAGTGTAAATGCTGAAGCAGGGCTGCTAGGGGATCTCTCAGAGCTTCAAGCAAGGTGGGCAGTTGGCCATCGTGCTGAGTCAGAGTCTGAAAAGGGGAAAAAAACCCATTTATTCACAAAGAGCGTGCCAGTCACCCCGGGAGCCTGATCTGCTGCTGCTGCTTGTCTGTAAGAGACGCAGTCATCATGTCAAGAATCCCAGGCTTCACGGACCTCGACCGTGCCACCAGAGGTGTGAGGGCTGGCTCAGCTCCTGCCAGCCACATGCATGCCCTGCCTGTATGCAGGGCGCCGGCTGAGGTTGGCCCCTGCCTGCAGAACTGCTCTATGGAGGCAAGACTGGGGCATTCCAGTTTGATAACATGGTGCAGCTCACCAGCAAAACTGCAGATGGAGTGGTGAGCGCTGCCTGGTGTCTTCGTGTGCTCCCCAGTGCGCAGCCTTCTGTGCCACAGCCTGTTGGCAAGACAGAAGATTCCAGTGCATCCGCCCTGCCTGCAGGAGTTCAGCACCACCACCTCTGTCAAGGGCGAGAGGCTCGAAAGCATCATCAAGGCAGCCTATGGCACTGAAAAGTATGGCTTCACAGCCAGCATCCTGGGAGACGGGAAGGTGTGCGGGCACCAAGCACTAATTGATGCTGCCTGCCTGTCTGTGACTGCTAGTGACCGCTGTACAGCTCGGGTGCCTCAGCTCTGCATGCCCTACAAACCCTTTCGTAGTTGTATGAGCAGCAGGTGCGTCATCTGGCCGCCGATGCATGGCCTTCAAGGCAATACGTCCCCATGGGGCGTCCCCGTGGGGCCTGTATGGGCCAGTTTCAGCGCTTGCTGCCTGTGTATGGTCTGCATGAGGCAAAGCCCTTGCTTCTCCTACAGGTGCTGGGAACAGCCACCCTGAAGAACCCTGCTCCTGGCGTGAATGTTACACTGAGCGGCACCATCCCGGACGAGAACTCTGGCAAGGTGTGTAGACCTTCCTTGTGGGCAATGCTGTGTCCAGCATTTTGGCGCTCCTCTGCATGGCTGCACGCACCTGCTGCAGATCTGAACTTGGGGTCCCCCCCCTGCTCTGCATCTCTCAGCTGTAATGCTGTGCTCCTTTTGCTCACCCTGCTGCATGGCCCCGCAGCTCGCGCTGGACTACTCAGCACCTTACTTCACCCTGAAGAGCAAGCTGGGGCTCACCAACAGCCCCAAGCTCGACATCTCTGCCTCCACAGGTGTGTTTGCTGGAAACGCATGCTTGAGACTCCAATGGCGCTGCTCACTGCATGCTGCAAATCAATATGACTGATGCCTGTTGTGATGTGCAGGCAAGGATGGCTTCGGCATTGATGGTGAGCTTGCGCTGGGTGCTGCTGTGGCCTTGCTTGCCCGGATTGCATCAGGCAGCTAGCATTACTACAGACCTCTACCGGCCAGTGGCAGGCATCTGCACTGCTCCAGCCAGTATCCTGCTGACCTGACTCTGCACAGGACAAACCTGCACTTGTGTCCAGCCGCCTGATTGCTGCCTCTGCTACTGTGTGCAGGCAAGGAGGTTGTTGTGGTGGGCGGTGATGCCACCTACGACACCAACAAGGCGGATGTGACTGCCTGGAGCGCAGGGTTGGGCTACCATGGCCTGGACTACCAGCTAGGCGGCATCCTGACAGACAGGGGTGGGTGCACACATGCTTTCATACTCCCGCTGGGCTCTGGTTCAGTGTGGCAGGCTGCAGCATCCTGTGTTACCCAGCTGAGCTGCCTTTGCTGTGCATCCTGTTGAGACAGGGCTGCTCGCAGGCATGCGCAGATGCTGCGTCAAGCTTGGGACTGGCTGCTGGAATGGCTGGCAAGGGCCGCAAGCTGAACAGCCAGCATCCTCCTGCTCTCTGCAGTTGACACAGTAGCACCACCTGCATTGCCTGACAGGCAGGGTGTCAATGCTGGCATGCAACCTTAAGTGATGCAGCTGCTGCGCCAGCTCATATGCACAAGGCTACATACCGGTCAGCATGTGCTGCTGTGATCAGAGCGTTCAGTGCTGTGCAAGGGAGCATCAAGCTGCAATGTAGCTGATGCTGATCTGCTGGTGGTACAGGACAGCCTTGTCAAGGAGCCAGCTTGTCACTGCAAATTTTAGTCATGCTATACAGGTGCAGCTTCTGCTGACAATCTCTGCCTGCTGCTTGCATGGAAGGCAACACTGTGTGGCACACAATGATGCAGCGTATCTGCTGTGGCCCTGCTCACAGGCACCGTGTCTCTCTGCAGGAACACCGTGAAGCTGCGTTGTGCAGAGGCTGATGAAGCCTGTAGTTCTTGGAGCCCCTTTGCTGACAAGCACTTGCCCTGTTCTGTCACAGGAAACCCTTGGTCTGCAGCTGATGATCATACAGCCTCACCATGCTGCAGGCAACACCCTGAAGCTGCACTATGCACACAACCTGGATGCTGCCCGCACAGCTGGCGCAGAGGTCACCCGGCCCATCAACGGCGGCGACACCAAGGCCGTCGTGGGCTACTCCCACAGACTGCAGGACGGTGCTGTGAGCAAGCTCAGGATCGACACCGGCGGACTGCTGACCATTCTGTATGAGCAGGTGGGTCCTGCAGCAGTTTGCCTGCCCCCTGGGGTATTGCTGAGCCGCTTGGATGGGCAGTCACAGGTACAAGCTATGCACAGTTGATGCGTACTCTGCTGCCTGCTGGCTGCCTCATGCGTGCTGTGAAGGCAGGCTTGCCTGGTGTACACATAGGCTGGTCTTCAGAAACTGTGAACCTGCCCACCTACATTGTGCAGGAGGTTAGGCCTAAGATTAGGATGGGTGTGACTGGGCAGGTCGATGTGCGCAAGCCAGACACAAGGCCAAAGCTGGTGAGCCTGAGTGTTCTCTAGCTCCTGCATTAGCCTGTATCCACTTGTATGGAGTATCTTGTTGGGCCACCCTGCAGCTCAAGTGAGGCTTGAATGTTGCCTGCAGGGATTTGCCTTTGACGTCAAGCAATGAGCACGCATCATAACTCAGTGGGAGCCACCAGGCGAACATCTGCCAAAGATGACGGCAGAACATGTATTCACCAGCATGGAGACAATCAATCTCGCCAGCATGAACTACGCTGTCTCATAGCTTCTTGCAAAGTCTGCAGATGGCGTTGTGCTGCTAGCCCAGATGGGCTGCGCATCACAGCCTGTTGCTGACTTGTTGCACATTGTGTAACTTAGTTCGCTCCCTTGCATGTTGGATGATTTCTGCCACAAGCATTAGCAGCAAGCCCATGGTGTCAGTTGACAACAGTGCATCCACAATGTGTGAGCTGCATCATAAGGGTGGGCTGCAAGCCCATGGCGTCAGTCAGCCATGATACATCCATTCACATGCATGGCACTTGTGCTTCAAGAGCTGCAACAGGCTGACTGCTTGTCTATACTGCGATGGGGGTCACACTGTTCACTAAGTGATTGATTCGACAGCACTCCTATGTGCAGGGCAGCTGATTGCATAAGCCTCAACAACAGCCTCTTGTGATGATGCGCCAGGATAGCCCGACTGCCAGCGACCACACTGCCTTTGCAGGCAGCTCGCCAGGACGAGCATCTCATGCTGTAGCCTCCTTGAGATAGGCAATCAGGTCTGCACGCTCTTGGGGCTTCTTCAGCCCAGCAAACACCATCTTGGTTCCTGCAGAAGCAGGTGTCACATGTCTGGGGGACAGCATTGTACTGTGCAATAACTCCCCACTGGTGTACAGGCCTGTTTCCAGATGCGAGGCAATGCAGCTCTGGCCTGCTGATGGGGCAGGCCAGGGAAAATCATGCAGGCCTGCAAGAACCAGAGCAGAGACCAAGATAGTCTGCCCAACTCCAACTGGGGAAGACACAACCTGCTGCACACCCAGCAGCCAGCCAGAACCTCACCTGGGATGTACTTCTTGGGTGCCAGCAGGTAGTCATACAGTGTGTTCTCATCCCAGTGGACGGCCTTCTCCTTGTTCGCCTTGGAGTAAGAAAAGCCGTCCATGGTGCCTGACTGTCTGCCAAACAGCCCACCTAGGTTGGGCCCCTGCAGAGGCACCGCACCAGGGCTTATGTGACATGGCTTTTCGTGCTACATGGCATGCTGCAATATTGCCAGGCAGGCACCTTGAGCCATTGCAAGCAGGCCCTGCATTGCTGGACAGCAGACCGGACCGGCCGTGGCCGTTTAGACACGCCAACTCTCAGCGTACCTGCTTGTGACCGCCTCCCTTCTCGGCTACATGACATTGGGAGCACTTGGTTTTGAATATTTTGGCCCTGCGGCAGGCGAAGTGGAGGGTGTTGGTGTCAAACATGGGCATCTGCACTGATTGCTCAGCCAGCACACAGGACTGTATGCAGACACACGTGGACCAGAAACATCAGATGCCAAGGAGCACTGACCCCTTGTCCTTATCGCCTGAGGGTGCCTCACTAAAGCTGGACATGACTCCTCACTGCTTTGCTCCGGCTTTGTCTAGCTGCAATGTACCGAGGGTCTGCCCCTGCTCTGCTCTGCTGGCACCAAATTGCTGCTCGACCTAAAGAGCTGCCTGCTTCCTAATATCAATTAACTTAAAAAGGACTGAATGCTGTTGCTGTGAGCTGTCAGCGCTGAAGGTGTCCAGAGTTCCTGACACCGATCTGCTCAAGCACCAGCCATAAGTGATCAAGCTTCCATGGGCTGTTGCAGCTCAGCATGGCAGGAGTCATCCGATTGAAGCACCTATTTGACAGAGTCCTTGCTGCCTGTCAATTGAGTCAGGTCAGCCTGAGTGCAGGGCTCTGATGATCACCTCCCCCAGCTCGCCATGCCGGCTCAGCTCCTCTGTGAGCTGCTTCTGCCTGCTTGCCACAGACTCCTGCTGCTCGCTAAGCTCCTCAATGTCTGCAGAGCATCTCCAAGTCATGTCTGGAGCCCGCGGCCAGTCTGGCTCTGCGGCATTGCTCAGTCCTACCACTTCGCAGCATGGCCTCTGCCCTGGGCACCTGCATCCTGATCTGAGCTCGTGCTGGGCGCATCACCCAGACCATCTCATCCTGCTGGGCATGCTGCAGAGCAGCCAGCCCAGCTGCAGCCTGCTCCCTCTCCTGCGCAAGCCTCAGCACCTGTGGCCAGAATTACCTGCCTTGGTCGGCGCTTGATGTCAAGCATTGATCTCACTAGCCAATTCACCTCTGAGTAGGTGTGAGCGAAGTCTGCACTCAGCAGCTCCACTTGCTGGACTTGACTCTGTGCAGCTTGCATGCTAGTGTATGCAGCTCATTTAAAGCAGGTGGCGTGGTGAAAGTCCTGTACGAGGTGCCATCTGCAGCTGCCTTGGCAGCAGGGCCACTGGCTGCAGCTGGCTTCTCATGGTATTGTTATACTTGCTTTCTTGCCGATATCCAAAACTTGCAAGCTACAGTCTCCTCGGCCCAGACAGTGCAGCAGCAGCTGTCGACATCTGCCTGTCTTCCCCAAAGCCTTCCTGCTGCCGGCTATAATGACAAGCAGCATCAGGAAGCTAAACTCGCGCAGCGATGCATACAGCAAGAGGATCCACAAGCGCGGGGAAGAGACAGAAGAAAAGGTGAGCACATCCAAGGTGGTGTGCCAAGGTGCCTGTTCAAGGCGGCAGCATATACTGTGACAGAAGACTGTGCAGGGTAGGGTGCAGTTGCCAGCTCAACAGCGAGACAGCAAGCGCTGCTGCTTAGCATGCCTCGTGCAGCAGGCGGGAGAAATTTGGGGGCAGCTGCTCTGCTTACCTGCATGTGCCCTGCGAGGGAAGCCAAGGCTGCAAAGTCTGCTTGCCTGACACTTCAGCATGGAGATTTGCAGATTAGATTGCCCTTTGAAGATGCCAGGTATCCTGCCTCCCGAGGGACAGGCGCTGATACTTTCATCATGTGCCTGCCTGCAGAAGACCAAGACATCGCTGGCAGTAGGCCCCATCATGGTTGGATTCTTCCTATTTGTTGTGGTGGGCTCAGGTGAGAGGTCATCGCTTGCAGAGCACCTGCCTGGAGCGCAGGGTTGGGTGCCTCAAGCGTATCCAGCTGGTGTGCCGCCCTCTGTCAATGCATCAGTGTTGAAGCCGCCAGTCTTCCGCACCTGTGAGTTTGAGTTGATCCCCATCACTTTCCAAGTCTGATGCATGCAACCTCTGTGCCTGCAGCTCTCCTTCAAATCATCCGGACAGCCACCAGTGGAGGCAGCTTCTGAGTGGCGCCCCCTGAAACAGGCCCCCGCCTGGGGTTTGCCCAAGCTCGACCTTTCATTGCACCACGAGGATGGTGCCTCTTGTGCAAGTGCTGCCTGCGCTACTCCTCAGTGCCCATGCTGACATTCGGTCTTGTCTACATTGTGCCAAAGTAATAGCTCCACGTGAAGCAGTTTCTGTCTTTTGAGGATGCCACAACTTGTCAAGCCTTTCAGATGGTGCTGACTTGGGAGGGGGAAGGGGTGTGGGAGGGGGCTCGACGTTGAAACGTGCACTACTGTCTAAGCTATGATGCAGTGCAAAGGCTGGTGCTAGCAAGGCTGATGTTTTACTTGACATCTCTCAGTGTGACATCGAACTGGAGGGTCGCATTGGATGGGATGGTCCCCTTGATGCCAGTGCTCCCATATGCCATCTGGGGAGGGACAGTCAGCTTGCGCTTGTCGCCCACACGCATGCCCTGCACCCCACGGTCCCAGCCTGCACACAAGGGGCAAGAGTCAAGCTTTGTATGAGTGCAGGCTCATATGCCAGCTCGCTAGTGCAACATGAAGAGACTCCCGTGGCGGACTCGACACATCCAGCCATGCCCCACAAAGGTTTGCCTGGAGGAGGCCTCTTAGTGCATCAATAAGCCCCTGTGGGGAAGCCATCACCAATACACTGTATGCAGCTGGTTGGCATCCTCCAGTCATATAATCTTCTCCACCCCTTGAGGCCTCAGCAGGCGCATGGCAGGCTGCACGGTGCGGTGCAAGGCAGCGTTCACTGTGAGCTTCTGTGCGCCCCTGCTCAAGCTACATGCAGCAGCCAGAACAGTCTGGGGGCAGCCATTTCACTGCAGCCTTGCAGCAGTCATGGTTGTGAGTCTTGTGGGGCAGCCAGCTCACCCTTGATGACCTCGCCCACGCCCAGGCGGAAGCTGAAGGTGCTGTTGCCCTTGGTCTGATCAAAGATGCGTCCGTTGGAGGCCAGCTTGCCCACATACTGCACCACTACCTTCTTGCCGGGCTTGGCCATCTGCACAGGGGAAAGTGCAGCTGTCGAAGCACCTCTAAGGGCGGCCTGAGGGGTAGTTACACAGCTGTTGGGACCTGGCTGACTGCAGGGGCCAAAGCACAGGTGTCAGGGCTGGTTCAGGTCTGGTCCGCATGCTGCAAGTGGGCGTCAGCCATTTCATGTAAGGCACTGCACAGCACAGCAAAACCAACGGGCTGACAGGACCCTGCAGGGGAGGGCAGGCACCTCCTGGCCGTGCCATCTGCAAAGCAGAGCACAGTGTGTCCTGCGCAGTGCAGGCGCTGGCACAATGCTGCAGAAGAGAATAATACAGCTTCATGGCCTCAAAGGCCAAGCCCTCAGCCAGACGCCAACATGCAGCCTGCCTCTCATTGCAGATACGCATTGGTGCTATGTGGCTACCTGACCTGCTGACCACACAGCTTGCGTGGGTCAGAAACCAAACACAAGGGGGCTCCATGCAGCATGAACAGCACCCACCTTGCCAGCGGGGGGCCCCATGTGCACATTCTCGACAATGAACCCATTCTCATACTTTTGCACCCTGCCCTTCTGGGAGCCTGCAGCAGGACACAGGGCAACAGCAGTCGGCAATGGTGCACAGCTGGAGTGCAAAGCTTGCACTCCGGCGTTATGCTCACAGAAGGTGCTCAATTGTTTTCAAAAGGTTGCACAGAGGGGCCCGATCTGCTCTGCAACAAGATGACCCCTGTCCATCAGAACGCATGCAGCACATAGCGCGCCATGAAGCCACCTGTGTAAGGGATCTGATTGCTCTGCTACTTATGGGGCCTGGTCCTTAGCATCCCTGTCAGCAGCAGGTCAAACGATGAAGGACCCCAAGTGCACCTTCAGCCTTGACGCCACTCGCCTCCGGCTGTGCAGAAGCAGCCGCTGCCTCGGGCCCTGCCTCGGCAGCCTTGGCAGCAGTGGCCTCCTTCTTCTTCAGCTCCCTGCAAACAGAGCGACCAGTCAGCACTGCAAGCGCGCACGCAGGTCAGGCAACCTTCTGCTTGTCAGGGACCTCAACATGCACGTCAAAGCCTGCAGAAGACATCCTTGCTTGGCCTCAGCAGCCTCATTTCTAGCTCTTCGTAGAGGCACTGCCATGCCAAGCATGCACTGCAGTCTGCCCGGTTGGCTTTCAACTCCCCAGCACAATCAGCGGCTCTCTGAGCGTGTCATTTGCAAAACCTTTCAATCTATGTGTGGAATCAAGCGCGCAGTGCAGCCTTGTCAGCAGCAGCAGCAAACCCTTCCTTCTTCGGCTCCCTGCACAGCCAGCAGCACCCCTCAGAGCCACCCCGAGAGAAGTGTGCCTGAAATTTCTGAAGGGACAGATGTCAGGACCCCACATGCAGCCCAGCAGCCACAGCCATCTTCAGCTGAGGCCTGGCACCACATATGGCTGGTGTGGCCTGCGCAACCGCACAGGTGGCTGCTGAGACTCCCTCTGCAAAAGCCTGCCAGAGAGAAAATCATGTGCCCTGACCTGCGCTGCTTCTTAGTCAGAGGCTTCTGGACATCCCCAGCGGCGATGTCCCCAGGCGCAGCAGCAGCAGCCTCTTTGAGTGCTGGTGAAGCGCCTGCTGCAGCCGCAGCCGCTCCATCTGCAGCACGCTTGCGCTTCTTGTCATCTTTCTCAACCGCCACCCCGGGCTCCTTCTGCTTCTTCTGCTTGCCCTCTGCCTTCTGCTTGGCCTTCTCTGCCGCCTTGGCACCAGCAAGTGTTGCTGCCTGTGGTTGCTTGGCTGGTGCAGCCTGCAGGGGCTCAGCTGGTGGCATCTCGTCATCTTCGTCCTGGCTGTCAGCTCCAGCTGCTGCCTCAGCCTGCACAGCAGAAGAGAAAGTCAAGCAGGCTTGAAGAGGCAGGCTTGGGGAGGCAGGCTTGGGCAGGCAGGCTTGGGGAGGCAGGCTTAAGGGGGCAGCAAAGCACACCCCTGCAGCACAGAGCTTAGTGCGGGGCTGCACCCACACCAGACTGCGCACCCACACCCCTGCGGCACAGGGCCTGGTGTGGGGGCTGTACCAGAGTCAGACTGCGCACCTGCTGTGGCCCAGGTGCAGGCATGCTGCCAGCAGAGGCTGCAGTCTGCAAGCAGGACGCTGTGCCAGTCTCAAGCACTGGGCTGCAGGGCCCCTGCTGCACGGCCATGCCGTACCTTGACCTCAAGTTGTGCAGCCACACGCTTATCGATCCCAGCAGCAGGTGTCACCACGTCAGCCAGCCCTGCAGCCTGGCTGGTCACTGCCGGATCCTCCGCCGTGGCGTCATCCTGCTGGGCAATGTCCAAGCTGCTCTCATTGGCTGGGTGACTCACAATCACCTGCACCCAGCAGACGCACAGCAGCTTACACAGTGCACTGTGGGTCAGAACGCAGAAGTGAGGCAGTGCAAGATCGCCCAGGGGGGGTGAAGGAGGGGCCCCATGGCGCGTATCACGGTGCCAGGCATCTCGACGGGCCTGCTCAGCACCGGGCATGCCGCCCTGGGGACTGGCTGCACAGCCCACCATGTCACAACACAAGCCTGAGCAGCTGCCCAGCAGAGGGACTGAGCTCCCCACTGGGCTGGCTGCTGCTGGGGTTGACACCCGGCCAGGCGCCTTGCCTGTCAGGATGGCGTGAGCTGGAAGCATCGAGGTGCAACTGGTCAAGCAGTCTTCAGGCAGGGACGCCATACCCCACCTCTGTGTCAGCTGCCAACACAATTCTCAGGGGTCCCCATGCTCACCCCTATGTTGGCTGCCGACAAGATCTTCTTTTCGTTCCTTCCAGTCCCTGCCTTGGCTGTGCTTCTCTCGGCACACAAGCCCGTTCAAGGCCCTAGGAGGGCTCACCTCTGTGTTGGCTGCCGTCACCATGATCCCCCCCGCCCCCTTGGCTGCCAGGATGGCCTCATCATTGATCTCCTCAATGACAACGCTAGATCGTGGCAGGAAGTCTTCCTCAAATTCAGAGTCCCCGCTGTCCTCGCTATCGTAGTCCTCCTCATCCTCATCCCCTGCAGGGAGGTGGGCTCTGAGTGAGACCCTGCTGGCAGGCAGCAGGCCTGAATGCCTGCTCCAGTGTGTGGTCCCAAGCGCCAGGCTAGTCTTCACATCATCGTGGGCCAGGTGGAGGTGACAGCACCGGCTGCTGGTGTGATCCGTTGCTGACCTTTGCCAGCTGTCAGTGCAGTCTTGGCAGCAAACATGTCCCCTGAGACACCAGATGCAGCAGATAGCATCTGGGGGGGTTTGTTTCATCACCCGCCATGTGCAGCAGGTTGCACAACTACTTGATTTGAGGGATTTTGCCCGCCTGCTGCATCTTGCTGCCACACTCTGGTGGGGTGATGATGCTATGATCCCCTCTCAGCCCCACTGCCAGCCTTGATGCACCCACCTCAGGCGAAGCTGTCCCATGTATAGAATGGAGCTCCAGACTTCACCAGCACCAGCACAGTCACATGGTGCCTGCCAGCATTTGTGTTATTCGTCTCCATGCGTGCCTGGGCCAGCTGCACCGTGCAGGTGTGCCTTTTGTCACTGGGCTTGCCACTGGGTTCAGGCAAACCCCGCCCCGCCCGGGTGCCTGTCAATGGCACATGCAGCACCGTCTACATGACCCTGTACGCTCACTGACGCAAAGGTGGCCACATGAAGCCCTCTCTTGCATCTGTGAAGTCACCAGATCATGATGGCACTCCCTTGACTTGCCTGCCAGCATACGCATGCCATCTTCAGAGTCCTCCTCCTCAGAGTCAGTGTCAATGTCTGAGCCCTCACTGTCCTCCTCGTAGTCTGCAGGGCAGAGGGGCAGCAGAGTTGGTCTTGCTGTTGGGGCCATGTGCAGCAGAGGCTGCCTTGAGTCGGAGCCCACCTTCTTTGGAGTGAGGACTATGCTTGCCACTGCAAAGCGTTTGATGTCTCTGCAGCAATCCGCAGGCATGCAGCCGGGCCTGCCTAGATATGGTTGCGCCTGCAGGCTGAGGCGGTACCCAGCTCGGCCTGCAGGTGTGCGCATGCAGCCCTGGCCCTTGAACACCACTAGCTGGCGCTATATGCAGTGTATGTGGCAGTATCTGGCCGCAGGTCTCTGCCTCAGCTTGTGCATGGTGGCTTTTGCATAGGACAGTGCTGCAGCACTTGCTGGGGTGGAGGCAGGGTCCATGTTCTGAACTGTGCCTGCACAGACACTCACCAGCGTGAGCTGATGGCTGGGATGTACCCTTGACAAGTGCTAATCTGCTGGGCAGGCACATGTTGCCGTCAGTTGAGAAAGGCAGCCAGGGGCAGACATCAAGACAGGCTGTGCTGCGCTTTGCCCCGCAGATCGAATAGGGTGAATGATTGCAGTGTTAGCTGCAACCCTATCCTGCTGAGTGCCTCAAGGTCTCTGCCGCCAAGAGTGTGCTGCCCTGTGCCCTGCGTCGCCAGATCGTTCCCGCCCAGCAACGCACTGTCATCAGCACCATGGCTGCATGCACTGCAGCACCACCTCCTGGTGCTCAGAGGGCCTGACCCCAAATGCAGTCAGGTGTCACGCCTGACCCCAAATGCAGTCAGGTGTCACGCCTGCATGGCAAAGTGAGACTCAAGCACCCACCTCCATTCAGGCGCTGTCGCATGTACTGCAGCGCCAGTTCCTGCTGCTGTGGAGGCCCATGCAGCATGCGCCGCAGCGTGGCCTCGTCAGGCTCCCCTCCCAGCGCGAGGTCCTCCTCTGAGAAATCTGGATCCTCCTCATATTCATCCTCGTCCTGCTGGGGCCCATACTCAGGCATCATGTACCCTGCAGCAGCGGCCAGAGGGGGCCTCTGTTGCCAGTCGCAGCAAACAGGGACATCAGGAAGGGTGTGCTCCCTTCGAGCCCTGGGGCGCAGTGCAGAGGCAGGTACAGGCAGGACTTTGTGGCACATGCAGCGGCCATTCATGGATGGCACGCGTGTCAACATCTGCAAAGCAAGTCTCTCAAACCAGCGACCGCAGCAGCAGAGCATGGGCAGCAGGAGTCTGGACATGTGCACAGCCAAACTTCCAGGCCAGGTGATAAAGGCAGCGCAGCGAGAGCTGCACCTGCGGCAGGCCACAATGGCAGGCAAGGCACAACCTGCCTGCACCAGAGCACGGTGCTGAAGGCAGTGCAGGCGCAGCAGCTTGCATATTGCTGCACGCCCACAGCATGAACACCAGCCTTACAAACCCTTGTGATGGAGTGTGGCCCATCTGGGTCTGTCAACTCTACAACCTGCAGGACAACGAGCCAGAAACCTTCCAGGCCAGATCAGACAAGGACCATGCTTTAGTGCATCTACCTGTGAGGTGGAGCCCTGCATCGCCCTCCACCATGAACTCTGTGTACTGATCATAGATCAGGTCCAGGCCACAGCACTCTGTGCCCCCCTCGCGCAGGCTGCACATCCGCAGCCAGGGCCCGTCCTGCACCTTGCACTTCAGCACTGCACGGCTGCCGGCCTGGGCCTCCCCAGCGATGGTTGCCTGCACCAGCCGCCAGTGCGCAGCTCAGACTACCGCTCAAATGAGAACCCGATGAAGGGCGGTCCAAACACACTACCCACACGGCAGAGACTTGGCACCAGGCAACATGGCTCTGACACATTTCTTGTGGGCAAAAACACACCCTGCGGTGTGCTTAAAGTGGCCGGTGCTGGAGATCACACGCCACCTGCTAACAACAAGCATGGTCCTGCCTACCTGAGAGACGTGCAGCTTGCCATCCACTGCTTCAGGCGGCGGCACAAACGGTGCCACCTTCTCGGGCTTGAGCTCCACTCCCCAAAACGCCATGGCCACCAGGGGACCTGTACAGCGCCAGGCATGGGTCTGAAGTATCCAGGCAAAGCACAATGCAATCCTTGCAGGCAATCACTGAGCACAAATGGCTTCCAGCAGGCAGCCAGAACTGAGGCAGTAAGAGCAGCAGGCTGCATCTGAAAAGGTTCCAAAGATCTGCTGTGAAGCACCTGCTGTTGCAGCTGTCGGCCGAACCAAATTAGTGTCTTTCTGCCGATGGGCTTTTGTGAAGGGCAGGGTCCACACAGTGCGATCTGGGTGCCTTCTGATGGCCGCAGCAGGCTAGCTGAAAATTTTGACCTGTCAGCACCTGTAGGACACCCTGGATGCAGAATGCAAACTGTTTTTGCCACAACACTGCTTCTGACCCTTCCAGGGGCTGTTGTACAAAACTTGATTTAGAAAGAAGGCAGCACAGCAACACAGACAGCCCCTTTTGGGGAGGCAGCAGATGTGGCTCAACAGTAGCTAGCTGCGAAGGCTGAGCATTCAGATCAGTCTTTGCCAGCAATGACTATGGCAAACCACTGTCTGTGAACAATATGTGGCTGTGCCGGAGGGCACTCCCAGCTCTATCAATGCGGAGTGTATTGGTCTGAATGTCTGGGCTGCTGCCCAGCCCACAGCAGCGCTGCAAGCAATCCCAGCGCCTGCAGAGGGGTACACAGCAGCTGCACAGGCAAGCGGAGACACAACAGCTGAGGGCTGGCCATGTGATACATGATGCCTCGTGCAGGCATCCAAAACTGGTATAACCAGGAAGACATAGGACCAGGATGTGAGTTGGGAAGGCTGGGCTTGCTGCTGATGCGCCAACTTACGATGAGCGCCAAAGCTACAGGCATTCACAATTGCAGATGGCATCAGCAACACCCTTCAAGGCCAGCCGGCTGGTGGCGCCACGAGTCATGTGAGTGGACTTGCATGGTTGCGTGAGTGGTGGCCCTGCCAGATGATCCATCCCCTCTGTCTTCTGTTGTTGGGACACCAGCTGTCTCTGATTCAGCGCGGGGGCAGCTGTTGAGGTGAGCTGCATACTGCTGCTTGTCAAATTTGAAAATCTTGCCCTCCAAGGTGCCAGTGATATGTAGTGCACCACAGACGGCAGGCGCCTGACAACAGGGTCTCCAGCAGATGCTGGCCTCAGCAGTCTGCATGCAATTGCAGCATCCCAGCCTTCAATCTTGGCGTTGTGACTATTCTGCAGCGCTTTAAACTGGAAGCTCTGTCCTCAGGGCTGCTTTTGCAAGTGCTGAGATGCAGGTGGTTGTGCTGTAGGTCAGGTGCCACCATCTGACAGTACGATGTTCCAAGTTCACCAGTTTGTCATTGCGATCTGTGGCGCTGACTCTGAGTACTGTGTCCTGACAGTCACCAGCTGCTGGTTGCATAGCAGTGCCGCCTGACTGGGCAGGCAATTGCAAAGAGACTTGCATTGAGCTCTCAGCATGCAGCACGATGAAGTCATCTGGCAGGTAAGTGTTGACCTCAGTGTCTCCAGTCCCAAGATCTCAAACTCTTAGAGGCTGCTGTAATGACTCACAGCACTCCTTCTGCCTCCAGGTCATCAATCATGAGCATTGCAGCTTCAAGGCCAAGACCAAGAGCCAGAACTTCTGCAGAAATGAATACAACGTAACTGGGCTGTGCAATCGCAGCTCCTGTCCCCTGGCCAACAGCAGATATGCCACAATCCGAGAGGAGAATGGCAGGTGAGCTAGCTGGCGGCCTTCAACCAAGGCAGCTGTCAGCATCACTGCTGGCGGCTTGCCTCTCTGCCCTCCTTGGCTCACTCACTGGCATGTCCGGCGGATCTATGCAGGATATACCTGTACATCAAGACCATTGAGCGGGCACACATGCCCAGCAAGATGTGGCAGAAGATCAGGCTTAAGAAGAGCTACGCAGAGGCATTGGCACAGGTGTGGTTGGTGGTGCAGCCAGTTGGCCCTGTGCATGAGCAAGCCCCCAGAATCTGGCACCTGGTGTGCTCGTTGTGTACGAAGATCAAGTCTGCCAAACCAGAGACACTTTGACTGCTGACGTCCTGGTGCTGCGTCTGCAGGTAGATGAGCACCTGCAGCACTGGCCTAAGTTCCTGGTGCATAAGAACAAGCAGCGCCTGACCAAGATCACGCAGTACCTCATCCGCATGCGCAAGCTCGCCCTGCGGGCCACGCCCAAGCTGACCACCATCACGCGCAGGTGAGCCACAGGTGGCTGACTAGCCGCCAGCAGAGCCAATCTGGTCCCCCTGTGACAGGCAGGGTGGGCAGCGGGTCACTGCCTCCTGCCGGTGATGCAGCAGGCTGGCAAGGGACTGGGAGGGCTCACAGGGATATGGGCGATACAGGACGTGCCCAGATCATGCCCTCATCCGCTTTTGATTGCCCTGCGGCTGTGTACAGCTGCCCCTCCAGGAGTTTACAGGCTGCCTCAGGCCGGATCTGCAGCTGTGCTTCCAGGGCCAGCCCCCACAACCACCGTCCTTGCAGTGGCCCTTTCACTTCACAGGCCTACATGAGCTCCCCGAGCTCCAGAGCATTGACTGCAGGCTGATCATTCTATCTGCCTGCCTACATAGAGAATCAAAGGGCAGCCAGGGATTTTGGCCTGCCTGCCTGCAGGACAGAGAAGCGGGAGAGGAACAGGGAGGCCAAGGCAGAGGTGGCTGCCAAGCTGGAGTCCAGCATTGAGGCAGAGCTGTTGCAGCGCCTCAAGCAGGGCATGTACGGCGACATCTACAACATCCACCAGAAAGTCTATGAAAAGGTGGGACAGCAAGGAGTTGTGGTGATGTGTAGACTTAGGGCATCCTGCGGCCTGGGTCGCCTACCTCGTGACGCTCATTTCAAGCGGCCCGGCAGCCTGGATGAGGCCTGCATGTGAAGGGCGCCCCTACAGGACTTGCTGCTGGCAAGCTGGAGCCAGCACACTGAGAGCAATGCCAAAAACACGGCCACAAGCTGCAGCATGGTGTGGGGTCAGTGCTGTGGGGTTGTTGTGCAGGCGCTGGATGAGGGGCTGCATGCTGAGGCAGACGAGGATCTGGCAGACTTTGTGGAGGCAGAGGAGGATGAGGAAGCCGAGGAAGACGCAGATGAGGATGCTGATCAGGAGCTGGAATACGAGAACGAGGACGAGCAGGTAGGCTACAGTTCAACCGTCTTCAGCTCGACACTCTTATCCATGAGACCAGATGTGTGCCGCACTTGTGCTAGACACATGACACAACCATATGTATGCAAAGAATTTGTGTGAAGCATCAAGCGATTGCCTCTTGAGTAGGAGCACTTGAAGTGCCAAGAGCAAAGTGCTGCATTGGGTCAGGCGCCTTGAGGAGGACTGCAGGTAGCAGCGCAGACGAGGCTTCCTCACTCCTCGCTGCCAAGCCACCTGCATTGAGCTGCAGCCTGAGGCGCTTTGCGTGTGGGATGCGGCTCTTGAGCCGCCATCTGCAGCATGCCTAAGGTGCCGACACATTGCACATGGGCTGCTGCAGCCCGATGTGCAGCCCCTGCTCTGCTAATGCTGAGCTGTGGCCCTTTGCACTGACTCCAGCCATTGTTGCTGGTGCTGGCCCAGGTGTAGGACTCTCTCGGCTGCTTTGCATGCCCCTGCATCAAAGCAGCCAATTTGGAAGGCTGCAGGCCGAGTACCTGCCTTGGCGTGTGCTGCACCCCAGGTTCAGCTCCAACAACAATAACAGTAACACCTGTGTGCTTATCACAGCCATCCCTGCTGCTGCATACTTCCTGTTGGCTGCACTGCGTTACCCCATGTGCGCACTCGACCCCAGCTTAGCTGCTGCCGCCCCAGCTCCAGAGTATGTTTTGACATCTTGTGCACTACAATGCTGCGGCCTCAGGTGCAGTACCTAAGCGACGCAGAGGTGAACATTGACACGGATGAGGAGGACGACATGGAAGACTATGTGAGGGAGTCTGGCTCGGATAGCGATGATGAAGACAGGCAGAATGGGGCTGCTGAGCAGGCTGAAGCGTTGAAGGGCAGCGGCAGCCAGCGCAGGGCAGCAGCACCTGGTCAGAGGGCACCAGCCAAGCGGAGAGCAGGTGCGTGCTGTGACTGGGTGTGTGAGCGCCCCTGCAAGGTAGAGCAGCAACTGGGCGGCTGAGTTGTCAGGGGGACAAGTGCAGCAGCATACGTCTCTAAATGCTGGCCAACTAGAATGCAGTTGGCTGTTGCAATGCTATCACAGCTGTGACGGATGTGCACAGGGAGCGATGCCTGGCCCCAGATAGCTGCTGAAGCAGTGTAGATTGCACATCCTGTGACAGGTGTGCATACTCATCAACAAGCAGAGTGGCAAGCAGCCTGGGTCATGAAGGCCAGCGTGCCGTGGTAGCAGCTGAACTCGCGGCGCATGCCAAGCAGAGGGGCGGTTGGTTGCGCCTTTTTACTTCAGTAGTACATGCTCAGGGATCTGGCCCTGGGCGGTACCCCTCTGTGTTCATGTCGGCTCTTCAGTGTTGAGCATCTTGACATATGGTGTTCACATTCTTGGCACATCTGTAATGCCTGCGCGTGCTGCAGATGGAGCTGGCCGGGCTGCAAAGCGGCGGCGTGGCACCAACATAGAATACGAGGAGGAGCACGAAATGGAGCCAATCAGGGGCCAGGCGAGTACGCAGGCCTGGTGATAGCCTGTCTCTTTGTGCCCCAACAATTGCATGAGCTCAAAATGACATTGACAGCAGACATACTAAATTACCACTGCACTGAAATGAATTGAATATATGGTACATGAGCATTTCAGAAGGATGGGGCCAGGTACTATGAACTACATTAAGTGGAATGCATGCTGACAATCAGGACTGCCTGCCAGCCTGCTGTTGCTGCAACTTCTGGAACTCATCCGTTAGTTTGGCAGGGTCACCTCCAGCCGCAGCAACTGCAAGCACAGACTTCTCAAAATCGTGACAAAGTGTGGAGGAATGGCAGCGCTGATGCACGCAGGCTGACAAACCCCCATATTGACCAGTTGATAGCAAGCTGATTCCCCTAGCGGTAGATCCACAAGCCAGAGGGGCCCCTTGCAACAGTGCAGAGATTTAGCTGCAAGCTACTTTCATTGGCTGCCGGCCTGCGTAAAAATGCAGCAGAATGGGCAACCCCTTGGCCCTGCAGTCTCACCTGCTGCATTGACCTGCTGCCGGCTGGGCTTCTTCTGCATCTTGATGTGCAGCAGGCTCTCCACGTGGTTGCGGCAGATGGGGCAGCGGCTGGTCTGTTTGCGCAGCTCCTGGGCACACTCGTTGCACATGCACATGTGCCGACAGGGTAGCACTGTCGTGTTGCGGTCATTCACCAGGCAGATCACGCACAGGCGCTCCTCCAAGTCCTCTTCCTTCTCCTTCTGCAGAAGAGAAGCCCCCCTTGAGGGCGGGTGACAGCAGCTGATTGTGTTGTTGTCACTGGCTGCAAGGCTGCAGCACTGACCCCTCCTGCACCATGGCACAGCAGCACCTTACATCAAGCACCCCACACATGGCTCATGTGTGACCCACATCTTTCAGAAGCTGCGATGACTGCTGAGATCACACAGGAGTGCTCCTCCAAGCCACCTTCCTTCTTCTTCTGCACCACAGCCACGACCATGCATCTGACGGTTGTCAGCACCCAGCGTGCCAATCCCTCACATATGCATAGTGCCGGACAAAACTGCGCAGGCGCCACAGCCGCAAAGGTTGACTGCAGCCTCAGCAGGCTGCCATGCTCTACAGAGCGGCTCGGGACAGGCGGGTGAGCTCAGCCCTCCCGTCTGCATTGGGCTTACAGGGCCATGCTGTGCCCTTCCTGTGCCAGGCAGGGATGTGTCATACTGCCCGCCAGTGGCAGGGCATTGACAGCTGTGCAGAGCTGACCTCGGTCTTACGCCCATCCCTCTGCGAGTGCTCCATGCCATAGATCTCTTGGAGCTCAAAGGAGCACCCCTCAAACCAGATCTTCTGCTTCAACATCTGCAGGCAAGGCACAGGGGTAGAGCAGGTACCACGCGTCTCCAGGCTGCATGCCTGACATCTAGACCAAGCAACAGAGCTGCAGAGCCAGCTTCTACAGGCAGGATGCAGGGATGCAGGACTGCAGAGTCATGTCTGCCTGCAAACCCTCACAGAGCAAGAGAGCGGCAGAGTTCCAGATGCCCATTGCCGGGGCCCACCTTGCAGCAAAAGTGCCCATCCTCATTCTTTGCCACGCTGGCAAACGTGGTCTGCGACTGAATCCACACCTTCTGCATCTGCCCCACTTCCAGCTCCTGCAGGCACAGTCGGCAAGCAGGCAGCTTAATGTATGCAGCAGGCTGTTTCACATCATGTACTTCATGCGAGGTGGTCCCACCACCTCGCAAATGTCGACACAAAGGCAGTGTCCAGAGATCAGCATGCTGAACCACACAGCTGCCCTCACATGAAGGGTGCGCCCCTCGAAGAGCGCTTTGGCTGAGATGGTTCCTATGCAACAACTTATTGCACTCAAGCAGCAAAGCAAGGTTGCCTGGCCTCCCCAAGCCCCACTGGCTTGGTTGTTGGTGACGGAAAGCAAAGAGGGCCTGGGTTGCACCTGCAGGGTATGCCCCTCCCTCCACCCCGATTGCTGAGACAGTCCCCAGGCATCAACAAGCTAGCTGACAGGAACAAAGCAGCCTTGGTTGCACCTGCAGCGTGTGCCCCTCCTCAAGCCCCTTGGCTGAGATGGTCTCTAGACGTAGCACCAGCGGGTAGGAATTGCCCTCAGCCACAGACAGCTTCTGCACATCGAGTCTTGCCAAGTCCAGGATGATCTGCTCTGCATCTGGGGCTCCTTGTCGGGGGAAGGTGTGGTTGAACTGCAGGCAGGCAATGCATTGTGGGGGCTACAGCACCCTGCTATCAAGAAACTGGCGAGACAGGCAAGTTCAAGCAGACAGGAAAACAAAGTCCCGGGGAACCAAGCAGGGTGCAGTGAAGCATCTCAGCGTGACTCACCCCTTTGTCATACATGCATGGGCCCAGCGCTGATCCGCTGCTGAGTGGGGTGAGTCTGCAGGCCTCGGCAGGCTCCTCCCGAGCCAGCACAAAGGCAGTCAACCTGCACACGGCAGCAATGCCGTTACTGCCGCTGCTGCTGATTTTGGGGATGGTCAAGACAGCCCTACCAGCCCCTGTCTTCAGCGCGCCTACAGAAGACAGATAGATGCTGCTGCAGCCAGATCAACTGTGAACACCCTGCCGTCAGCATCCTCAGTAGTGACTGTGCAGCCACCCTCCACACGGCAGCCTGTTGGTGGCCCTAAGTCCTCATCAGGGACTGTGCATCCATTTCCACAAGGCAGAATGTGCTGCTGCTCACAGCAGCTGCCCAGTGCATATACCTTCTTCACACTAGCCTCACCTGCAGGGCTCTGCAGCGTCAAACATGAACTGCACTGACAGCTTGTTCTCATTCCCCGCAATGGGCACCAGTTTCAGGGTGTGCTTCTTCAGGTTCACAGCGTTGCGGATGGTAGCTGTCTGGGTCAGCTCTGCGGGGGGGACTCCCCCTCGCGAGGCAGGCTGCCCCTGGGGCAGCGGGGCCTGCAAGCACCGAGCCAACCAGATCGACCTAGAGGGCTGGTGCTGGGGGTGTGGTGCACGGTATTGCTGGAGATGCCATGTGGCGCCGTGTTGCTGAGGATACGTGCTGCCCAAGGTCGCAGATGAGTTAGTACGCCAGAACTGGTGCTGTTTGAGTGGTGTTCAGGTCCATCAACTGTGCCGGCCGCACAAGCAGGGTGCGGCACAGTCGCCAGCAGCACTGCAGAGTGTGAAGCTTCAGTGCGGCCACCACAGGCCTGGGCCACCTGTGATGCCGTGTTACGTCAGGGCGGCCTCACCCCAGGGAAGGCTGCAGGAGGATTGAAAGGCCGCCACTGGTGGTGATGGGGCAGCGCACCCCCACGCCCTCCTGGATCCTGCGTTGTGACAGATAGTGTGATTACATCATGAGACTTTGGTTGCGCCACACATGGCAGAGCCCTGGACGCTGTGCCTGGCAGGCGCGACATGCCACTGCGCCATGCCGCGCAGCACAGGGCAACTGTCATGCAGTAGCCAAGATGCAGCCTAGAGGGCTGTGACAAGATCAGGGCTCACCTGCTGGCCAGGCCCTTGCACAGCTGGAGGGGGATATACTGGGCCATAGTGGGGAGTCTGCTGAGTTGCTTGCTGCTGCTGCTGCTGCTGCTGGTTCTGCTCCTGACGATGCCTTCTGCGTCCACTCACTGAATTACCCATGAAGCAGCGGTCACACAAGGCAAGCTGGCTGGCGCAAGGGCACAAACAGAAGCCAGCAAGCTTTAAATGGCTAATGATTTTCGTTCTTGTTCTTTTGGCAGCGGCTGAGGCACCAGACGTAGCCTCGTCAGGGGACTAAGCGAGACGCAGTTGACAAATGGCCTAGATCATCGGTCCGTCCTCCGGGGCCCCCTGGATCTTGCGAAAGAAAGGCCAATGGCCCAACAGGATGGGTTCCCAGGCTACCCAGGCACCAACGCGAATGCGTGGCAGTACATGCTCCAGCAGCAGCAGCAGCAGCAGGGCGGCCAGTGAGACTCCCTGCTTCTGATGCAGTTGCTGCCTGATGAGCATGCTTTGAAGCATTGACCTGCATTCCATGCCCCGCTGAGCCAGCCCTGCCCTCCAAGTCTTCCCAGTCCCCCGTCCTGCTCCTAGCCACCCATTCCCCTGCAGGCAGTTCCAACCTTTTGCTGCGTCCCTGGCTGCGCTAGGCGCTGCAAACCCGCTCCAGCAGTTCAACCTGAACCAGCCAGGGGCATCCACCTCTGCTGGGCTGTACCAGCAGCAGCTCAACCCTCTGCTGCAACAGCAGCAGGCGCAGCTGCTCCAAGCGATCCAACGCCAGCAGCAGGCCGCGCTGCAACAGACGCACCAGCAGCAGCACCAGCACCAGCAGCACCATCCACACCAGCAGCAGTCCCGATCAGGACCGGTGCAGTTGCACAACCTGCCGCATCCTGGGCTGCCCCACCAGCAGCAGCAGCAGCATGGCGGGCAGCAGCACGGCCAGCTCCCAATCACCTTCAACCTGCTGCAACAGCTGCAACAGCAGAGGCAGCAGCAGCCACAGGCCTCCACCCCGCTGACACGTCCCCCGCACCAGGCGCCAATCCAGCAGCAACAGTATGCGCGGACTGCGCCTCCTCCACAGCCACAGCAGCAGCAGCAGCGGGGCAAGCCCAAGGCCAGGCCCAAGCCCAAGCAGCGTGGCAGGCGCAAGGATGACAGTGAGGAGGAGGATGAGTGGGAGTCAGAGGAGACTTCAGAAGAGTGAGCCCTGTTTGTGCCAGACGCTGCTGATCGAATAGTTCAAGCCAGGCTGGCCCCTCATGGCGGACATATGTCATGCCAGCATATGCTGCTGGGCAGCTCTGCTGCACATGAGGGAAGCGTTGGATGGAGCCATGATTTAATCACACCGCACATATTGAACTGTGAGCAGGTCATCACCACCCATGGCCGCCAAGCCAGTGCTGCTTGGCAATCTTGTTGCACAGGAGTCCTGAGTTTGGATCAGGGAGGCCAAGAAGAGGAAGCCCTGTCCTTCTGGCTGTATGGCGTGCATCTTGAAGGAGGTTTTGGGCAATATCCATGCCTATGCTACTTGACCAAGCATTTGCTATTTGTGGGTGCAGTGGGCATCAGAACAGCCAACACTCAGGCTACACCTTGTGACCATGGGTTCAAGTTTGACCACACATGTCGTCCAGACCCGTTTGGTTGAACCACCCCTGCTGCTGCAGAGAGGAGGAGGGGGATGACACTGATAGTGAGGACTCTGAGGCCAATCAAGAGCTGCAACGGCAAGCAGGTAAGGTCCAGTGAAGCGCTGCGTCCCACCTGGGAGCACCCAGCCAGTGCATTGACTGCCTGGATGCGACATGGTCAGAGCAGCCTCCAGCTTGCGAACGACTTGGTGGCACCAGCCAGCTCGACAACAGGGCCAATAAAGCTGCCGCCTGAGGTGGAATGCTTGGCATCATGGGCGGCTGAGTCAAGCTGGGCGTTGCCTGGCAAATACATCACTACCCTGCTGCACAAAAACGCTCCAGAGCTTTGTCTTCTCTGTGGGTGGCCTTCAACACATGCCCCCTGCCACCTTGCAGCTCAGGTTTCATTTGTCGGCTGTGTCGCCTGGGCATGCTGCCCCCAGCACGTTGCGCTGGCTGCAGAGCTGCAAGGGATATGTTTGAGGCAGCCAGGTGCCCCACACACAGTCTTCCAAGCCTGGGCTGACTCAGGCCTGTCTGCAGAGATGGAAGGGGACATGTCTGAGGATGACATTCCCAAGCATGTGCCGCGCGGGGCACGCTCTGCCCGCACCAGCACCGGACGCAAGCCTCGGGCCGGCACGGACAGCGGGGGTGGGGGCGGGGGCACTGGGGATGCCGCCGTGGCTCTGCAGCTGCAGAGGGAGGAGAATGTCGCTGGGCGGCCGCGCAGGGCGGCCGCCCGGCAGGCGGCCCAGAATCTGAAGGTGTGAGGCGCTGTTGCATGCAAGCCCGCACTGCGCTGCGCTGAGGGGCAGCACCACCTGCCCCAAGAAGCAGCTGCTCAGCCGACAGCCCAGGACCTAAGGGTTGGAGGCCACCCTGACTGAAGCATGCTTCATGGGCAGAACCTTAGGCGTGCAACCTATCAGGCGTGCAACCTATCAACCAGGGCGGCTGCCTGGCATGCGGTTCAGGACCTGAAGGTGGGAGGCAACCCTGCACAGAAGCATGCACTGACTAACGCTGAGGGTCCACATGCACACCAGCAACCAGTGGCTCATGCTGCTGGGAGGATCTAGTTCCCTGCCAGATGCTCCAGTACCTGAAGCTCTGGAGTGTCACTGCAGCACACCTTGGCTGATCCTGGTGATGCCAGCTCATGAGAGATTGCCCAGTTTGCAAGCCATTGGTGATGTGCAAGGCACGCCGTGGGCCAGGCTCATGCCAGGGGAACGCCAGCAGAAGCGGTCACCCTGCATGCTGCATGACAGCTCTGTGTGCCCATGGTCTCAAAGGCAACCATAAATACGTGGGGGTTGCATACCATGCAGCGCACAACGACGCGCAGTGCTTCAACTGCTGGGACAGCTGGAAGTCTTACTAGGCGGTGATGCCTGGCAGTGCATGACATGGCTGCTGAGACTGGCTGGCCTTGCCACCTCTCAACCCTGCAACCTCAGAGACCTTGTGCTGCCCAGGCTGCCGCGCCTATCATTCCATTTGCAAGCTCTCCCTGTGGGCTCATTGACTGAGGAAACTGAGGATGAGTTAGGGTGCCGCCCAGCCTGCATATCAAGCCAATCTGTGCTGGGCCTGCAGACCAATCTGGCTGAGGAGTCCGAGGACGACGGGGAGCTGGCAGAGGCCATGCCAGCAGCCAAGCCCAGGCAGGCGCCGCCAGGGAGCGGGCCCCGCTCGGCACAAGCCTCTCCTTCGCCGCAGTCGGGGGTGCCACCACCCATCCCACAGCTGCCTGGGGCGGGCGCTGCCCAGCTGCTGCCTGAGCTGCCCCCCCTCTCCCCCCTGGCAGGTCTGCCAGAAATGCCCTCAGCCGGGGGGCAGCTGCAGAGCCTTGGCGGGCAGGGTGGGACTGAGGCCCAGCCACAGAGCTTGAGTAACCAGGGCGGGACTCAGGCCCAGCCTCAGAGCTGGGGCCCCCATGGCGGGACTCAGGCCCAGTCCCAGGGCTTTGCAGGGCAGGGTGGGACTCAGGCCCAACCCCAGGGCTTTGTGGGGCAGGGAGGAACGCAGGCCCGGCCCCAGCAACCCCAGCAGCAGCAGCCAGGCGGCATGTATGGCCAGCAGGCCTCCATGTATCAGCAGCAGCAGCCTGGGCAGGGCCAGGCCCAGGCGATGGCGCAGGCAGCCAGTTCTGCCATGGCTGCTGCCCCTGCCTCTGCTGCTGCTGCTGCCGCGCGGGCTGCTGGCCCAGCACAGATGCCTGCGGCCATGCCGCAGCAGCCAAGGCCGCCCCTGCCGGCGCAGCACCAGCAGGTGGCGGGCATGCAGCAGCAGGGCTATCAGGGTCAGCAGGGCTACCGGGTGAGGCCTAAGCATCATTGCTCTAGCCACCCTCCTGGCTCGCTGCATGTCCAGGCTCTCATGCCTGTGTGCAGCTGGTTTGCGGCACTGCCTGTCTAAAGCACCCTCATGCCAGCTGCATGCGGCGGTGCTCTGATGCCTGCTGCAGCTGATTTGCGGCATCATCTGGTTTGGCTTCAAGATGTGCAGAGCCTGGCAGACCTCCCATAGCACAGTGTACCTGCAACTGCACCTCTCCCATCAGCCTCCAGCAGCCTGACACATCCCTGCCTGCAATGCAGCCTGCCGTGCCTGGCTACAACATGGCTCAGCCGCAGCAGCAGGGCTTCCGGGCGCAAATGCTGCCTGGGCAGGGCATGCACCCCCACGCAATGCCTGCAGCGCAGCCCTTCCCTGCACAGGGGGGCTGGCCGGGCAGGCAAGCAGTGGCTGTCGCCCCGCAGCAGGCCCCGGCCAGGGACACCACCCCCACACGGCAGCAGGGGCGCAGGCAAGCACCCTGCTTGAACATGCACCTGCCACTGCTGAGCTAGGTGTGGCCACAGCCTGACAGCACATGTGTCAAATGCATGGCCTGAGGTTGTGTGCAGAGCTGTGCTGCCTGCAGCCTGCCGACGAAGGTTAGTGCAAGAGAGATGGGCTCATGTGGCTTGCTGGTGGGCATGGCTGCTTCACTTCAGGTCTCTCTGATGAGCGCATTATGACCATGTCTGCCCTGCTCCATGAGAAAAAGTTGCATGCACACGCCATCAGCAGGCCGCCCCAGTGGCGCCTGTCTCGACCCACTGAGGCTGTGCAGAAGGTGTACAGGCGGCACTCTGTATATCACACCTCTGCCAACCCCTGCAAGCTGTGCAGCCTGGGCTGCAGCACCCCTGCACTGAGATCCTATTGCGGTGCAGTGGGTGCACCATCTTACTCTCAGGCCGCACAAAACCGCCGCTGCTGCCTCCCTGCAGGCAGATCAATTCCAGATCCTGTGGGTGTCACTCCTCTGCTGCTCAACCCCATGCACCCCACACTCAGCCTGTGCTGCATCCTGTCTGCAGGAAGGCGCGGGTGCGGTACGATGAGTACGACTCGGAGCTGGACTCAGACCCGGATGAGGAGGCCAAGCGCAAGGCTAAGCAGAATCAGGTGGCAGCGCTCATGCAGGACACCAATGACCTGGACGACGAGGTGGAGAAGGTTCTGGGCCACAGGTGGGCAGCCAACTTCTTCTGTGGTGTTGAATCTCAGAGTAAAGCTCAGGGGCATGTTTGCCAGGGTCATGTGTTGCACAAAGCGTTTGCAACATTGTTGCAGGACGTGAGTGAGGGAGATGCTGGGAAGCTGCCAGAGGAGGTGTCAGGAGCCTTTTTGGCGCCAAGCATCTCTGCCTTGAGCCTCTCACAACTGTTGCAGGCCTATGCGTAAGGAGATGCTGGGCAGCTGCCAGAGATGGACTGGAAGCTATCCTGCTTGAAGACTTTGTGGATTGCTTATGCTGCATTTTGTATGCGGCTGCTACCGACAACATGTTGTTCATGCTGACAGCAAGTGAGTTGCTGCAGGGAAATGAGCGAGGAGACGCTGGCCAAGCTGTCAGAGGAGGAGCGAGAGGCTGTGCTAGCAGGCAATGTGTGGGAGCGCCGCGAATTTCACGTCAAGTGGAAGCGCTACAGCTACATGCACTGCACCTGGGAGACGCGACTGACCGTCAGCCAGCTGGCGGGGTACAAGCGTGTGCTCAACTACATGAAGAAGATGGACGACCTGGAGGTGGGGTGGCTGAGAGGTTTCTGCGTGGCGGAGTGTTCGTGGGCTTGACTTTGTGTTTTGCTCCTTTTTGTGTGTTCTCTACATGCAGCCACAAACAGCGCAACTGCCTGGGCATGGACGCAAGCTGCGGGCTGCAGACAAAAGATGTGGCATACATACGCCTTGCACTGGCTTACCTTGCCAAATTGTGAAGACCCGCATAGGCTGGCACAGCGCAGCATCTTCTGCAGGCCGTACTGTGGTCACCCCCTGGCACTGCAGACACACTGCCTGCAGGCAAATTACAGAGACTTGCAGCAGGCACAACATAGCAGCTCCGCAGGCTGTGCTTGTGTGGCCGCCCCCTGGCACTGAATGCACATTGCCTGCAGCCTGCATCACATGCATGCCAGCAGTGCCACAGCACCCTTCGCTGCTGTCTGACCCTGGGGAGCAGTCAGAACACGCACGTCAAGTGCGACAGATCTGCCCGTCTACGTGCAGAGGGCGCGGGAGCTGATGAAGCTCAGATTTGTGCGCCTTGTGCAAGATGAAGGGTGCAGTGTTCTCACCACACACCTAAACTGGCTGCTGCAGAGGGCGCGCGAGTTGATGACCCGTGAGGAGCGTGAGCTGCAGGATGTGGACCGCCAAATGGAGGAGCAGCTCATCCAGGAGCACATGCAGGCAAGCGCTGCGCTGCGGCTGCTGTGGCCTTGATGCTGATGTGCTATTGGTACAGCCAAGCTCCATGTACATATTCAGCGAGCACTTGAAGCCCTGCTTTGGCTGCAGTAGTGCCTCTCATCTGTGCTCAACGGTGTACTTACAAGGCCTAGATGAGCGGTGCTCTTATGGGCTCAACGGCTGACCTGTTTGTGGGCTGACTCCTGCATATGTGTGGTTCCAACTAATGGGGCTGACATGCCCTTGTGCTGCCTTGCCACTCTGCTGCCTTGCCAAACCTGTGTTCACTCAGATCGGTCATTTTGTGCAGGTTGAGCGCGTCATCTTCCTCAAGCAGGATGCAGCAGGCGGGCCGCTGAAGTACCTTTGCAAGGTGACATCTTGTTGTTTGAGAGCACTGCATCGCTGCGTTGCCTTACATGACCCGTCCTTGCTTGTGTTGCCTTCGGCTACAGCGTAGAGCGCTACCTCAACAATTCCCCTGCACCACTGTATGTCTTACAATCTGCTCAGGCTGGAGCCGTTCTGCACGCGTGCTTATCTGTTTTGTCGAGTCAGCTTTGCTGCCAGACATTGCTGTTTATGCTCCCAGGTGTGCTGACTGGCTGAAAATGCTGCTGTGCTGTAGTGGAAGGGCTTGCCCTATGGGGAGTGCACTTGGGAGACGTGGGAGGATGTGCAGAGAGCTGGCGGCTACCAGGCAGCTCAGGACTTTGCGGTGGGTTGCCCCCTGTTGTGCAGTCTCATGTGTCCCCTGCTATTGGCACAACAGGCTGCAGGTGGTTTCATGGGCAGTGAGATGTCTTTTGCTGCTGCACTGGTTGCGTTCATGGTACGCAAGAAAATGTGCGGGAGGTGGCCACCAGGCGGCTCTGGGTTTTTGCAGTAAATGCCGCCCTTGTTGTCCCTCATCTGAAGCCAGCAGCTTGTGGCCCTCTACACTTAGCTGTGGCTGCTTTCGTTATGTTGCTCGCTGCAGCCTGTGGCTTGCGCAGCCCAAGCTTGCGTTGCGTTTAAGCCCTGCCCCTGTGCTGCTGTTTAGGCTCGTGAGGCACGCGTTGCTCAGACTCCACCGGCCAATGTGGACATGCTGCGTCACCAGTTTGTGATGCGCTCAATGGAAACGCAGCCGCCATACCTCCAGGTGAGGAGTCAACTGGGCCCAGATACCGCTGATGCATGGTTGCATGAAGCATCTCTGGCTCATTTGAAGTGCATGTGCTGCCACTGTGCACACTTTGCTGGATGAGCTAGCCACACCCTGCAGGTTGTGCTGATCTGCACATGTGCATGGAAATGGACGGATGTTGAAGAGTGGTCCCCATTGAAACCCTGAGGCTTGTCCTGCTGCTGGATGCAGGCGCCTTTGGAGGGCCTGCTTCTTGTGCCTGCGTGGTGACATTACGGCATAAAACCAAGGACAGAAATGCACTGCCATGCCTGCAGGGTGGCATTCATGTCACCGACTTGAGGGACATGTAGAAGGGACAAGAAGAGCTGAAGTGACACTCTGCATGTGCCTGCAGGGCGGCGGCCAGCTGCGAGACTACCAGCTGGACGGCCTCAACTGGATGGTGTATGCCTGGAGCAAGGGCATGAACGCCATCCTTGCAGATGTGAGCCAGCAGCGTGTCCTGTGGTGCTCTGTTGATGCCGGCTCTCACTGCCAGCAGTGCGTGACAGATGGCACATGCTTGGCACCCAGGCCATACAACAGACTGCTGGTGGCTGCTGCTGCCGCCTGGTGCTTATGTCTGTGTGCAGCTGGGTGTCTTCTTGCGCAGGAGGGTACCGTCCAGAGCACTCTTCTGCAGCCCCGATCAGTGCTTTCAAGCATTATGTAAGGCTGCAGGAACATGTCACCAGCTCTTCACTGCAGCCCTGTTTGCCTGCAGGAGATGGGGCTGGGCAAGACTGTGCAGTGCGCCGCGCTGCTGGGTGAGCTGGCCTGTAGGCACCTCGGGGCACCCATGCTGCAAAATGGTGCCTGTCCACAAGCTTGTGGCGACTAGTGCCATGTCAGGTCCTGAACGATGCCTTGGCTTGCTGCAAAGCAGCACTGGCTGGCGCTGAGCAATGCCCATGCTGCAGTGGGCAGGTGCCCCAGACCTATGCCAAGCATGTGCCTAGTCGTCCTGCCGCGGCCAGCTGGCATGTGCAAAATCAGTGCTGGTGCTGACTGTCATGCATCACAATCTGTTTTGGTGTTGACTGGCATTTGCTTGCAACCATTGCCTTGGCCAAGGTGTGGCTCTGCTTGAGCAGTGCCCAACCTGCTTGAGCAGTGCCCACTGCTGCAGGGTACCTGTCCTGCACGCTGCGCATCCCAGGGCCCTTCCTGGTGGTGGTCCCCCTGTCCACAGTGCCCAACTGGATCAAGGAGTTCCGCAAGTGGATCCCTCAGGTGTGGCATCCAACAAGATTGCTTGGCAGTGCCAGTGTCTGGCCTTCAAGCCACACCTGATCCTGCATGCTCTTCAGCAGTCCTGTTGCCACTGTCTCTCCTTTGCATAGTGCAGAGTCAGCAGCAGACTTGCCCTTTGTCCAAAGGCCACTCCTGTCACATGGCAGGCAGAAGGTTGATGTTCTGTACAAAGGCGTGTGCTGACCTTTGCCTTCAGCAACCACCCATTCTGTGCAGGTCAACGCCCTCGTCTATGTTGGTGACTCCAAGTCACGGGAGGTCATCAGGACTTACGAGTTCAATGCCACCAGGCGCCAGGGCACCATGCGGCAGCACAAATTTGAGGTGATGCATTTGCGTGCTGGACTGAATGTTGCAGGGCAAAGCTCCCAGCCCACAGCATGTTGCAGCAGCTGGAGGCCTGTGATGTACGTGTGTGGCACCTCGGCCTACCCACGATGTTGGCACTCACCCTGGGCTGCACTCGTGCAGGTTGTCATCACTACTTACGAGCTCATTCTCAAAGATGCCGCCATCCTCAACCAGGTGGGTGCAGCTGCACATCACACTTCCCTTGCGCCCCCTTTCCCCAGTCCTGCAGTCTGCTGCAACCTGCTGCATTGTCTTGCACGAGCACCTTCTTGCTGGAAGTGCACACTGCAGGCTGGCCTGGCCTGCTGCACAGCCTCCTGGAGGCCCAGTTTTGCCAAAATTCGAGCCCTTTTAGGTCACGTGTATGCATGGCTCCCTCCAGCCGTTTGCAGTCACCATCTGCCATGCTGTCCAGTCTCATGGGGTCTTGCTGAACGGCATGCACCAGTGGGCAGCACTCAGCATGGCTTCCAGATGTCAACACGCGCCCGGCTTGCAACTGGCTGCAGGTCAACTGGAACTACATGATGGTTGATGAGGCCCACCGCTTGAAGAACAGCGAGTCTGCCCTGTACCAGGAGCTCATGCGCTTCCGCTTCAGAAACAAGCTGCTCATCACAGGTGGGCTGAGGCGGCCTGCGGGTCGGGCTGGGCTGCACTTGCGCTGCAGTGGGCTGGCCTGCTCTGGGTTGGTTGGCACTCGTGGGTAAGGCCCACCTGTGAGGCAGCGAGACAGCATGCACCAGGTCCCAGCGGGAAATCTCAGCCTCGATCGGAGCTGCAGGCCTGGCCTGGTCAATCCAGGCAGCATCTCTGCACGACTGTGCAGCACAGTCTCTTGCAGGCTGTTTGACAACTGTGCCAGAGATATATTTTCGCAATTGCCCGACCCCTTACTCTCTGCATTGCCTGACGGCTTTACACCTACATTTACTGTTCTGCCCACACCTGAGTTGCGTGTGAGGTATTTCCAACCCTCCTGCCTGCGTCTCACTGCAGGGACCCCCCTCCAGAACTCCATCAAGGAGCTGTGGGCGCTGCTGCACTTCCTACACCCCGAGCGCTTTGGCAGCTGCGCTGACTTTGAAGCACGTTACTCCCTGGAGAACCCTGATCAGGTGAAGCAGCGCATGCCTCTCCCAGCCAGTTGCCACCCGGCAAATGATCTGCAAAGTCCACATGCCAGGGTGATTACCCTGGAATGCAACCGGGCTAGGCTCACAAGGGACCTCTGCTTCCATCTTCCTCACCTATGCTGTCAGGGCTGCGGTTGCCCTTCACTGTAGCCCTCCATGATACACGGCTGCATGCACAGCCACTCTCTGCCTCGCTGTCAGCACAACTGGCCCTGGCAGAGCTGCTTGGTAGGGCCACATGCCACTCAGACAGGTGCATCCCCGCCTGGTGCTGCATTGCTGCAGATGCCTCCCCTCAGAGTGCAACCATGCTTGACATGGCTGCCCTGCTTTGCAGGTACCCTGCACGTCCAGATGCCATTCCACCTGGTGCTGCATGCCTTCACACCGCAGCCATGTTGACATGGCTGCCTTTCTGCACAGGTCACCAAGCCACACACACTGATGCAGGCCCGCCTGATGCTGCTTGGCCGTTGATGCCTCCCTTCAAACTGCAGCCATGCTTGACACCGCCGCGTGGCTGTGCAGGTTACCATGCTGCATGCGCAGCTGCGTCCCCACCTGCTGCGCCGCGTGATCAAGGACGTGGAGAAGTCCCTGCCCCCCAAGAACGAGAGGATCCTGCGCGTGGAGATGTCCCCGCTGCAGCGGCGGTACTACAAGTGGATCCTCACCCGCAACTTCCGGGAGCTCAACAAGGTGGGGTGCCAGCCTGTCTCCTGGCTGGCGCATGCTGCACGTGCTCTGCACTTGCTGTTGAAAGGCAAGCTTCTGGCACCTGAGCTGTGTGGGGGCTGCTCTGCCTTCCACTTGGTGTCTGCTCTACCTGCACTACTTGGTGGCTGCAAGTCACACCTCAGTCCAGAGACTGCAAATGTCTGTCACTGAGCAGTGGGCTTGAGGCAGGATGCTGCACTCCTGCCGGGGAGTGCACCCCGCCTGCTGGCTATGCATCAGGTGTGACCCAACTGCTGCCTTGCTCGCTTGGGGTCCTACATCATGAGCAGGCCAGCCTAACCTGGCAGGCTTGCCACAGCTGCTGTGCTGCACCCGGCCCATTGCTGAGTTGATCTTCCACAGTGCAGGAGTGCAAGGCTGTTGCTCTCGTGCAGCCATGCTCTCTCAGCAGCAATGACTTGCAAGTGAAGCCCTGCACACCGTCACTGCAGGGGTCAAAGGGTGGCCAGGTGTCCCTCCTCAACATCATCACCGAGCTGAAGAAGTGCTGCAACCATCCGTTCCTGTTTGAGAGTGCCGAGGCAGAGTACCGCGGCACAGAGGACGATGCGAACACTGTGGACCGGCTGGTGCTGACCAGCGGCAAGATGGTGCTGCTGGACAAGCTGATGAAGAAGCTGAAGAGCACAGGGCACAGGTGAGCAAGCCTGTACTGCTGTGTAGGCTCAGGTAGAGATCAGTGGCCGGTCAGAGGGTGCACATTGGCGTTTGAAGTTTGCCTGCATTGCCAGGTTGGCAGTGCTGTGTGGTTGGCCACATGTGCCATTGGCCACGGGCACCTGAGGCACATTCAGTGCTAAGACAGCTCTGGCCTGATGCCCTGAGGTAGCACGGCATGGTCTAAACAAGCTCTCTCACGAGCAACATTTTGTCACTCCATCGGCTAATCCTCTGAGACTCTCCTGTTCCATCTGTTGCCTGTGCCAATCCTGGCTACTGCTTACAAGCCATGCTGCAGGGTTTCTCTCTTCGTCTGCGGTGTGTGCTGTAGTGGATGCCTGTTCCAGCCGACTGCCCAACATGGTGTTCTTGCTGCCTGCAGGGTGCTGATCTTCAGCCAGATGGTGCGGGTGCTGGACATCATCAGTGACTACATGCGCCTGCGCGGCTACCAGCACCAGCGTCTGGATGGCTCAACGCCTGCTGCCCAGCGGCATCAGGTACGACTTCTGTGCATTCAACCAGCTCGCCAGCACACAGCTGCATTTTTGGCTGCTGCGGCGTTACCCAGGTGGCCGTGACATGTCTGTCTCTCCTCTGCTTGCCCCTGCACAGAGTGCAAGCCCGCATTGCTGCTAGGCCACCTGCTTGTGCACTTCTGCTGGGCTGGCTGCTTGCATTCTCAGGCCAGCTACATGTTGTACTTGAACCTAAGATGTGGCAGCTGAGTGCCCCTGTGTGTGGACAGGGACCTGCTGCAAGGCATGGTGTCAACCTTCAGCAAATTTGGTGAACAGGCCAAGTGGATGCAGCTCTATGCTACACACCTGAACAGCAACGTCTCTCTGGCCATCATGCACTCCCTCAAAGGCGTCAGCAGTCCTGCCCATTACCAGGCTTGCTGCATGACCCTCAATGTCGTCTTTTGTTTCTTGGACACTTGACACCCCTCGCTTTCAACTAATCTGCTCTTAGTTTCCCTTATTTCACACTGTTACGCCTGCCTCCAGGCAATGGAGCACTTCAATGCGCCGGGCTCAGGCGACTTTGCCTTCCTGTTGTCCACGCGCGCTGGTGGCCTGGGCATCAACCTGGCAACCGCCGACACCGTGGTCATCTTTGACAGTGACTGGAACCCTCAGAACGACCTGCAGGCCATGTCACGGGCCCACCGCATTGGGCAGAAGGACACGGTCAACATCTACAGGTGGGCAGCTGCCCCCACTCCCCAGCTGGCTCCCGCCACTGTGGTGGCTGGTGGCTGCAACACTCAGAGCAGTGCACATGCAGACCAGTGTGCTTGAGTTGTGACTATGGCAAAGGTCGTGGGTCTTCTGTGGGACTTAACTGTGCCTGCTGCCAGATGCCAGAGTCATCAGCAAGCTAGTGCCACAGGCACCAGCCTAAGTCTGCGTGCACCTAGCTGCCACATTTACTGGGTGATAGCTCTGAGTTATGGTCCCCCAACATTGTGGTCACATTCAGTGTGCTGCCCACAATTGATCCCTGACCGACAACAGTACAGAGGAGCACATCTTGCACAACATCAACACACTAGGCACAGCTACATTTTCCCTTCCATCCCATGTGGGTGCTGGCTTGCACAATTCTGTTGCCAGTACAGATGTAGGCCTCTGTGCTCCACCGTGTGCCCTGAGCCTTCAGTCTGGTCCCTGTATGCCTGCAGGGTCCTGCCCAGCATCAGTCTGGCAGAGGACACTCTGGACTACAGCAAGCAAACCTAAAGCAATTTTGTGCCATCCAGCAGGTACCTGACCAGCAACAGTGTGGAGGAAATTGATCATTGCACCACATGCTTACCAATGCAAATGGTTTCTTGCTCACTGTGCAGGTTCCTGACCAACACCAGCATGATTGTGGAGGAGGGCACCTGGCATCACATTGATACACACTGCAGCTACATGATTTCGTCCCATGGCTGCAGGTTCCTGACCAGCAACAGTGTGGAGGAGGACATCCTGCACCGCGCCAAGCAGAAGATGGTGCTGGATCATCTGGTGATTCAGCGCATGGACGCCACAGGGCGCACGGTCAACGCAGGAAACGAGCCTGCTAAGCTGTTCGGCAAGGACGAGCTGGCTGCCATTCTCAAGTTTGGGGCCGAGGAGCTGTTCAAGGTGGGATGGTGTTGCCTGTCAATGCAAGCCTGCTAAGTGGTTGGCAGCCATCAAGCCTACTTGCATTCTGGGCATGAGTCGGCCCTCATCCTCAGATCTGGAGCTGACAAGCTGTTAAAGGTTTGAGAAGATTAGGACAGAATGGCTGCCAGCTTTGATCAAGGAACTGCTGATGGCGATAATCTGTTGGTGTTGTCTGTCATGGCAGCAAGGAAAGGCATGCCTGCTTTGTCAGCTCTCATGATGCAGAGGTCTCCTGCATATCGTCTAAGTAGAGCCTGTGCAGTGCGCTCTGCCCTTGCATAGTTTGGGGTGTTGTTGCACAATGTGGCTCTCACTGTGGCTTGCTGTCATTGGAGCTTCGTGAACCTGTTCATGGCCACCTGCATACCAATCATGCCACTGCATGCTCTCCGCAGGAGGACACAGAGGAGAAGGTTGAGGAGAAGAAGCGCCAGCTGTACGAGGAAGATATTGACGCCATCCTGGCCAGGGCTGAGGTGAGCTGCTGATTGTCTCATAAGGGTGTCGGCCCAGGCCTTGACAGTCGTCTGGGTCGTCACCAGCTGACATGCACTTGTGCTCTCAGCTCCATGTGAGGCGCCAGCTGTACAAGCTGGGGTCATCCAAGGCAGGGTTCATAATAGCCAGCACTCCACTGCAATGGCTGTGCCTGCCTGCGATGTGTGATGTTGTCGCCCTGTAGGTATTGCTTGGTTGTGCCCCCCAGTGACATGCTGCTTGCCTGTCCTGTTGCTGGGCATCGCTACCTGACAGGACCAAAGATGTGCCTGCACCTCAACAGATCGCCTTTGCTGGGCCCCGTTCCCTTGTGCCTGTGTTGCCGCCCCCACACTGCCGCAGTAAGCTCGTACCTTCCCGGCTGCAGGTGGTGCAAGACACTAAGGGGCAGGTGGACCAGCGCAATGACGAGCTGCTGAGCAGTTTCAATGTGGCCACCTTCAAGTCTGACGAGGATGATGCAGCCTTTTGGAATCGGCTGATCCCTCAGGTGCATATGTTGCTGCACGTCAATGCATCGTCAGGCCTCTGAATGAGTCTGCCTGCCGCAGCTGTCTGCCTGAGTGCTGGAGACCTGGGACCTTGTGCCCTGTGCTGCCGTGCCAGTGTGCTAGCTCGAGATGCTCCCCACAGTGGTTAAGACTGCCTGTGCCACCAGCCTCTCCCCACCAATACTCTACAACGATTGCTGGCCAGCTCACCTGATGCCTCCTGGGATGGTGCAGGATGAGCGCGCAGAGAATGAAGGGCTGGATGTGTACAGGGAGCTTGGGCCACGGACAGCACGCACGAGGGGCGGGGGCGGTGCTGGAGAGGTGCGGTTGAAACAGCCATCGCCAGCAGGAGAGGCTGGTCCCCCCCCCTGCATTGTCGACAGCACCTGCACAAGGCCACCCAAAGCGTGGTGTGGAGTTGCAGTCGTTGCTAGTTGCTGTTATCATGGCTATCCTTGCCCTGGACACAGCTGGGAAATGATGTGTCAGCATCTCTTCCACCTTCCACCTTCCAGCTTCTTCCTGGTTGGAGCTGCTCTTCAAGCTGCCTGCAGTTGTTGGGTGACTACGATTGGCTGCCTCTTATGCTTCCTGGCTTTGAAGTCTGGGATCAGAGCTTGAGTGGTGCTGCTGCCTGCATGTTGTTCACCGCAGAATGACACACAGGATCCTGTGTGTCATGCCTGCCAGTCTGCATGCCTCAATGGCTGCGTCTGCTGCCTGCAGCTGGGCAACCTTATGCACAAGTTGTATGCCTGTTGTCGTCTTGGCCTAAAAGGCTGCAGCTGCCTGCAGCTGTCGGGCGACTATGACAGTGATGGGGAGATGCCCTCCTCGTCAGCCAGCACGCGCAACAAGGGGAAGCTGGGCCTCAAGGGGGGCAAGAAGGGGAGGGGGGACCCCTCCAAGCCTGGACCAGCCGTGGGTGGCGCAGCCTACCGGATGTCAGAATGGCCGCCTGACACTGGACCGGACGGGCAGCTGGAGGCCCGCGCAGATAACGTGAGCCTGTCCGCTGCACTGCGTGCACCCCTATGCAGCACTGAGCCAGCCTGTGGCAGGGCTTGCATGGACTGCTGTGCAGACCCTGCATTTGCCTGCTTGTATTTACAGCATCTCCAGCAGACAGCTTGCAAGCACGGGCTCAGTTGTGCAACTGAAGCCCGTTTGAGATGTTGTGAGCTCGCCTGCTGCTTCTTGTGGGGCTGGCTGATTGCTGGACATATTCGTGCGTGCTGCACTTGTGGAGGCTGCCTGCTTTGTTGAGCTGGCCAGGCAGTCAATCAGTCCTGCTGAGATGTGTGCTGTGCTGTGCTGCAGCATCAGCCATCGGATTGGCCCTACCTGTGCAGCCGGCGGGATGCCAACCTTTTCACGCGAGCGGTCAAGAAGTGGGGGCGGGTCAGCAAGATTGATGAGATTGCGCAGGATGTGGGGGGCACCTTCCCTTCCATTCCAGACTCGGCCAAGTGAGCTTCCTGCTGCTTCTCTTCTGCTTTCCCAGGCTTTCCTGGGGGGCTGAGGGCGGTGTGGGCAAAGCTGAGCCCAGGATGACATGCCATGTACTGTGCAGTACTGCCCGCTCGCCACTCAGGAAGGATGCGCACATTGTACAGCAGGACCTGTGGAGCATCCAACAAGCTGGCCCACCCTTAAAGGGATGGACTCACTGGTCATCACAGCTACGGTTTTGTGCAGCAGCAGTGGGCAGAGCATCACTCATTGGTGCCGAGCGCAGGCAGCAGCATGCCCTCACCGTATTTCCAAACTCCCCTGCAGGCTTGCCCTGATCCAGAATCTGATGCATGGCTGTTACATGGCCTAAGAGCCCCTTGCAAAGCTCCCTGAGTTGACCTGCTCAGATGACGTAGTTGCTTCTGCAGGATTGCGCTGTCCCATGGTCTGCACAGCCTGCCCCTCTGGCCAGCATATGCCATTGGAAGCTCTCAACCTACTTGACCCTCCACCTGCAGGATTGCACTGTTCCATGGCCTGATCCACGGCTGCTACACCGCCCAGGAAAACTTCAAGCGCAACATGCGCGGGGACCCTGAGGTGCGGGAGCCCCTGCTGGACTTCTTTGGCATCTCTGTGAAGGCCAACGAGGTCCCTGCGCACTCGCAGCGCATGGAGATCCTGGAGCGCAAGGTGAGCGACCCATTGTGGTCGTGTGGTGCTGTACAGCTTCTGCGCCTCTGCAGGTGGAGGCAGTCTGGACCCTGTCCCATCAACAATTTCCATGTATAGAATGCTTCCAGGTGGATTCTTCTAAAGGGTGGATGCCTTTGCTGTGGACACCCAATAGGCTAAGTTGCTGTGGCACGTCTGGACTGCAGGTTGAGGAGTCGGCCCCCGACCCCATCAACAGCTTCCACGTGGACTCCCCTCCGCAGCTGCCGCGCTGGGCGCAGGACTGCGGGTGGTCCCCTCAGGACGACGCAGAGCTGCTGCTGGGGGTGTGCTGGCATGGCATGGGCAGCTGGGAGCGCATCGCTCAGGACGAAAGGTGGGTGTGAGCTGTAGCGGAAGCCTGGTCTCTGTCTGGTGAAGTGCTGCAGGGGTTGTACTGGCACAGCATGGGCAGCTGGGAGCGCATTGCCCAGGACGAGAGGTGGGTGTGAGCTCTGGTTTGAGCCTGGTCTGCTGCCTGCTGGGGTGCTGCTGGGGGTGTGCTGGCACGGCATGGGCAGCTGAGAGGCATTGCTCAGGTTGACAGGATGTGTGTCGAGTGCTGCCAGCACTTTGCCTAGGTCTTCTTCACTTCGATGATGGTCCCTAATGTTGTTTCCTGTCTTTTCTGCAGGCTGCAGCTGCAGGACAAGCTCCAGCTGGCCTCCACAGAGAAGAAGGGGCGCTCCAAGCTGCAGAACATAAATGGCGTGGAGGTCATGCTGCCCACTGGTAAGTGCAGCTGCCAGCAGAGACTGCATGTTGGTGTCTGCAAGGAGGCAGTAACTGCAGCCTCTGCAAGGCTTTCCTTGCCGGGTGGCAGACCCCTCGTTGCTGCACAATGCTGCTAGCTGCCAGTCTGCTGTTGCAGACATGGCCTTTCGCCAATAACACATCGTGGGATGTCGTCAAGAGGGTTCTGCAGCTGTTATTGCTTTGGTGCGCACATGTTGTGCACCCAGACATCCTGCAACCCCCCGGCCTTCACAGCAGCAGCACATGATGAGCCAATGTGCTGTTGCAGGGGCGCACCTGGAGACGCGGACGCTGGCCCTTTTGAAAAAGCTGCAGAGCACGGAGCGCATGCCCACCATCAAGCTCAGGACGCGTCGGGACCGCGGCGTCGGCCAGCCAATGCTGGGGCAGAGGGGTGCGTGCCTGGCTGCCTGACGATGTGGTCTGATGCAGGATCCCTGGGTCCTGCACTTGGCGGGGTGGTGGTGCCATGACTGTCCCAAGCACTGTCTTTGCACTGTGAGCAATAGGGTGCCTTGACATCAGCACCTGGGCTTGGCAGCACCAGGGATTCTGCTCACCCATGATTGTTTGGAAGACCCAATACTATTCAAGATCTGAGCTGCAGGAACGCATGCAGTGCAAGACACTGTGGGCAAGGGTGCTGCTGCATTGCAAGGCTGAGTGTCTGACTTTGTGCTGCTGCAGGGTTGCGCAAACGTGGCTTCTCTGACCCAGCACCAGCTGCCAGCGAGCCCAAGCGCCTGCGCAGCAGCACTGGCAAGGCAGCCCCTGGCGAGGAGTGAGTGTCCCATTGCTGTGCTTGCGTTGCCTGCTCATGGCCTTGACTGCTGGCAGGCCGTGGTCAAACGTCTTGGGGATCGCTGCCTATGCCGGGGCTGCACCGACAGGGAGCACAAAGTCTGATTGGGTCATGCTTTGCAACTTTGATGTGTTGGGGCTGTGCTCTTTTCTCCTGCCTACGGCAACTGCAGCAGGAGGTGGGACTTGCATGTTGTGGCAATGGCAGCATGGAAACCACCCGCACAAGTGTGAGCTACTGCAAGGCAGCATACTTTGCACACATGCAGTCATGCTGTGTGATCTGTGCTGACTGAAGCCCCGCTGCACCATGCAGGTGCAACCGCCTGCTGGAGCCTGTGATGCTGGAGGTGAAGAAGATGCGCACCCTGTCACGGCGAGGCAGCGAGATGGACGAGGGGGTGGTTATGGATAAGACCAACAAGTACCTGGTGAGTGAATCGGCTCAGGAAGGTGACAAGTGCAGTGCAAGTGCAGGCGGCGGTGTACTGAGGGGGATCTGTAGGCTTGGCCCGCTGGCACAGCAAACAGACAAGACCATGGTCATGACAAACGTTTGGGTGAGCAGGACCTGATGTCTCTGGTGCTAGGTGTGCTGAAGAGTGCAGAGAGTCGCTGGAGCGGGCTGTACTTCTCAGGCCATGCCTGCTTCGATTAGCAGCCAACAGCTGTTGAATGGTCAAACTTGGCTTCTGGTGCCTGTGGCAATGCCCTGCCTTTTGGCTCGAGGCAGGTTGCAGGTTTCTCCACACCTGCTGGCCAAGGCTCTGCGCTCGCCAAGACTTGCATCCACCAGCGCAGGCACTGCACCTCGAGCTGACAAATTCAAGCATAGGGTGTAGAAGGTCCACAAGGCCATTGCCCGCAATCATCAGCAATCATCTGCAGGATGGTTGTCGTGCAGCAGTATGTGGTGCTCTTCTAGACCTGCCACTCCCCTTTTTGTTCCCCTGCAGCGCTCCACCTGGCTACCCACTTGCAGGCCAGGCTCTGCATCCCCAACTGCACTTGAACTCATCAACAGCTGCCGTCCCTGCTCCTCCAGACTCACCCCTCCCCTGCAGCTCGCCAGCAGTATTCTGCCTTCATGCAGGCCATGCCCTGCATCATCAATGCCCCTGTGCACTGCTCAACAAGCTGCTGTACTGGACCTGCCATAAATTGAGCTTGCTGTCCGCAGCGTGCCATCGGGGACCACCTGGAGCTGGCCATCTTCCAGGAGGATGACCCGGAGGCGTGGCGTGCCAAGTTGTGGGACTATGTTGACACCTTCAGCGAGGTGGGGCAGGGCGGCGACCGCCTCCAGGACATGTACACTGCCCTGAAGGAGGAGGGGCCCCCAGTGGCAGGTGGGTGTGGCAGCCCTTGCCTGCTTCAAAAGTCCTTGCGCAGCTGTGAGTGATTGCACGTCGGCTGCGCCTTGCATCTTGAGCACCTGCAACGAGGTGCATGGCCATGAGCTGCCATGGTGGGAGGCAGAATGGCAACAATCACAAATCTGGCCATCTCAGGCTGCAATCAGTGGGAGTCAGTCCTGACTTGCTGTGATGACGGGGGCGTGACGCTGTGACGCCCTCACCGCCCCCTTGCGCTGCCTGCTGGAGCATCTGCCTCCACTGAATGGTGATCTCTGCCTGCTGTAGGGGCTGCGCCAGAGGCCAGCAATGCCGGCAGCGATGCAGCCCCAGTCGCCGTCCCTGATGGCAGCCACGCCACCCTTCCCACAGCCAACGGCCCAGCCTTCCCGCCTGACCCACAGCCAGACGTGAAAGCTGAGAACGAGGCCAAGGACAGTGTGAAGCAGGAGCCCCTAGGGATGGACACTGACACAGCAGCTGTGAAGGCGGAGGGCCCAGCTGGTGTCAAAGCCGAGCAGCAAGATGTCACAGCCTCCACTGCCCCTGCAGACGACAGGTGGGCTCAAGCTTTGCAGGCTGCACACTACCACATAGTGCCGCAGACTGCTCTGGAGGCCGGAGTGAAGCTCAACAGGCCCCAGTGCTGTCCATTTCAGGTGGTGGCTGCCGATGCTGCCTAGAGATTGGTGCCCTTCTGAGGGCTTGCCTGCTAACGCTGCATCTTTGCCTGCTGCTGGCTGATGCCAAGTGTGCTGTCCCCCTGCCTCCCACCGACGCTGCTGACTGTGCTGCTCTTGTGCCTGCAGCTCAGCACCCATGGAAGAGGCATCCGCAGGTGCTGCTGTCGACCCTCAAGAAACCTAACGATGCACCATTACTTTAGTGACATGTGTAGCGTGTTGCATGCCCTCCCCAGCTTGAAATAATTCAGGATTCCTGTGCCATTGCAACACACCCAGCACCTTCTTCCTGCAACATCACTGTAACTCTGCTGCTTCTGTCTAGAGCTGCATGGCTCCAAGGAAGGCCTGTTCATCTTCCATGTGTTCATGATTGTGGGTTGGCACAGTGCCCCCCTCTTGACTGTCTTCAAACCAGATATCGCTGCCATAGTATATAAAGAGCTCCTCATTCTCAGCAATGTCACGAGCAGCATAGTAGTGAATGACCAGGTGATCAGCATCAACCTTGTAGTCCAAGTTTGGGGTGCGGCTGTGATTAAACAAGCTGCCCAGGCCCAATGCCACCAGGACCCCGCCTGATCTGACCTTGAAGACATAGTGCTCAAGCGTTGTGTGCCTGTGCGGAGCCAGGGGGGATGTCAAGCAGATGGAGCCAGGATGCAGGGCTCTCAAGCTGAGCAAGCTTGCCTGAGGTGCTTTGTGTATTGATCTTCAGGAACAGCAATGCAGTGGGCGATTTCAACAAGCTGCCCTCTGCTCATTGGTGTGGCTGCCACCACTCCTGCAGACAGCGAATGTTGTCTTGGGTGGAGGACTGCAGATGGAGGATGCTCGGAAAGAAGCATCGATTGTCACCTCTGGCCACTGCTTCGCCTGTATAGGGAGTGGCAGTGACTTTGCAGAGGCTCATACGGTTCGGCTGTGGCCTGCAGCAGCTGATAGACCAGAAGGAAAGGGGCTGGTCAAAGCATGCCATCATGGCAACTGACCTGCAGCCTCAAGGCAGCTGTTTCTAAGGTGACAAGCCAATTCTCTGGGGAGATGAGCTGGCAGCCTCCCTTTGACCACTTCTGAATGAAGCCTTGGGCCTGCCTGTAGCTGCTGATCACTGACGGCTTGACCAACCAGACTCTACCTCCAAGGACTCTTGATTCATGACATTGTCCACGGCTGCCAACATTGACATTGAGACTGCGGCGGCCCACCTTGCCACACCTAGAGGACGAGCGTAATGCTTGCAGGTGCTGCCACAAGCTGTATGCAGGCCCTGTGCTGGGCACCTTCATCCTGTGGCAGATGGCCCCTCGGCAGACATAGCCAAGTCAATCCCAGACAGCATTTTCACAGCTTACTGAAGCTCTGCCACTGGGCACAGTGCTGCGCTAGGGTCGCACAGACTGTTTAAGGGCCCAGTCAGTCAAACCTTGCATCGCGTCACCGCGCCCTTCTTGGACTGACACACTGCACCTGTGGTAGACCTTGTCAGCTGCGTGCACTCCTTTCATGTCTGCACACAGGCCTAGACAACTGGGCAGGATGCGTCTGCCCCTCCATGACATTTCAAGGCACTACCTGCTGCTGGCAGCCACCACAAGTGCTCTGCTCTTTACACTGACAGCCTGCTGGAAGGCACTCAGAAATGCTAGCTGCACCCAGGGCCGGTGCACAAAGCTGGCTAGCGCATCCAGCAGCTCCTGGCATGGCAGGCGCTCAGGGCTGTTCCGCGAGGCACAGGTTGGAGCCAGGCCATCAACAGAACCACCAGCACTGATGTCAAAGGTGCCTCCAGACATGAGGTGTCGCTACAGCAAGGCAGCAGTTGCCATTGGCACATCTGGTACACAGCCATGGACACAGACTGCCTTGCTGCACAGCTGGGCATGCCTTGCAGGTGGCTCTCCTCTTCCTGGTGCGTGGTGCAGTGCACCATGAGCCCATCTGGCGCAGCTGGTTTGAGGGCGCAGCCGGCTGGGTTCCAAAAAACACAGCATTTGCGCTGTGCTCCGACCCAGCTTCCAAGGACTGTGCTCGTCTCCTGGAGCAAGCAGGCAGCAAGCATCCAGACGTCCTCAGCAGGCAGCACCTCTTCTCTGTGCACGTTCACGCAGGGCCAGACTTCAAGGGCTACCCGCAAGGACATGTCTTTGCCAAGACTCTGCTGGACACCAGCGTGAAGGTCAGGCCAGCCATCCTTGCTGGTGACAATGGCTGTGCAGCAGGGTGTTCTGTCCTGCGTCGGGCGGCCCCCAACTGCATGATAGGCTGGCTCATGAGCAAGTTCACATCACTCCTGCAGGTCAGGTGGGGGCAGCACAGTGGCATTGATGCAGTGCGGCTGCTCCTGGCGGCTGCTCTTGCAGACCCTGCAAATCAGCGCTTTCAAATTCTCTGCGAGGTCACAGGTCAGCTAGTGCTGGTGCAATGCAGTGAAATCTGATTGCGGCTGTTGGATGTCTGTACCTGATGGCCACTAGCTCAGACCTCAAACTAATCTGGGCATGTGCACTGACTGCCTGCAGTCCCATTGTACCCACCAGGGGCAGTCTATTCACACATGTTGGCTGAGCAGAAGAGCAGAGTGGCAGCTTGTGATCACCCAGACAATGTGAGTCCTCAATCCTCTTCACATGGCTGCATGGAAGTGCTTCTGGCAGGCATTAGCCTATCCTCCTGAAGCCTGTGGCTCATTGTCAAAGGGGAAACTTTGCTCTCCCAGCGCTGGTTGTCCTGCCGTACTGACTTGCATCTGATGCTGCTGGCAGGCTTTGCTTTGTACAGATCAGCTGTTGAGCATTTTGCATTCTGCCGTTTGAAGCATAGGGAGACACACTGGCAGAGTGTCCCACTGCATGCCGACCGGACTTGGTGCTGAGCTGACCATCTCATCATGCGCCCACTGCTGCTGAACTCCTCAACTTGTGCTGCAGCTCTGGAACACGCAGTGGGACTCCTTGAATGAGCTGTGGCGGCGCTGGTCACCCCTGCTGGCTGTTGGCAACCTGACCTTCCGCACTTTCCATAAGTCTTCACAATTCCCCCTTATGATCAGGCGACATGCACAGCTGGTAGCAGACGATGTGCTGTATGATGCATCCTTCCGGCAGCACTGCTATGTTGGCCAGGACGAGGCTCTGGGCAGGTGGGAAAGCTTCAAGCTCTGTGCAGCCCCAAGTTGCACAACAATTCTGGGAGCCCCTTGATGCCGACCAAGATGCAGCTCTGGGCTTAGTGCTGTGTTGGTGTTGAACAGGAGCCATGTTGAGCAGTTGGGCTGGGAAGGCAGTTGTGCATCATTCCTCTGTGCCGCTCTAGAATCTAGAAGCCTCCCGGTCATACTGTCAGCTGGGCAGGCCACGTCAGCTTTCAGCTGCATCTGGCGGCAGCAGTACCCAGACGAGTTCCATGCAATGTGCCTGCAGGTTCAGGGACTGCATGTCAGATGAGCACTATGTGAGCAGCCTGCTGGCAGCAAAAGGGGAGGGCCACAACACAGACTGTGTGGGCATGGGCATCCACAGCAACCACAGCACAGGTGGGCTACCGCTGCACTGCTGCGCTGCGCTGCAGCTGCTGCTCACCATACCCATAGGACACATGGGCTGCCTCTACACTGCAGCGCCCTGCTGCAGCTGCCGCTCACTGCGTTCATGGACGCCCCTGCAGGAGAGCCTCATCCACAGACATACAACGCCAGCGCGGTCACCACAGCAACCCTGCAGGGTATCCGCAACGATGGCTGGCACCAGCAACAGGATTGTGCAGACAAGCTGCTCATCAGGTCACCTCACACCTGATGTTGTTCACATGCACCAACATCAAGCCTCATGAGGGGTTTTTGACTGCAGAATCTCCTCTGAGCTCTTGATCCACCAAGACGATCTCAGACAAATGATGGCGCGCAGGGTGAAGCCAAAGCTGCCGCTGTCTGAGCTGCTTCTGATGGATACTGGCCACTGTGCATTGTGGAGCCGAAAATGGTCTGCAGAGACGACCGTTCCCCTGCACAACCTTTTCAGCAACTGCAGCCATGGCGCTGCAGCGCTCAGAGTGTTCCCACAGGTGCAGTGCCCTGATGAAGGGCTGCTGTAAGGTGAGCTGTGCATTGCTGGCTGCGGATCTAGAGCTGTTTGTTGAGCTCCGCTACATGTGATGCTGTTGACTGCCTCCTCCCTGCGCTGGCTGCCACTGCAGGGTCCTTTTTCCAGGGCAATTGACTGCACGGGGATGAGCCAGCTGATAAGCCCAGAGGCTGCGGTTATGGACATCACTGTCTTCATGAGACAATGCTGCAGCTGCTTTACCCTGACTCCAGCTAGGGGCTGGTGCACCTGACGGCTGTGGTGCAGTGTCCATGGTTACCTGTGCATGCCAGCTAAAAGTGAATGCAAGTGATGGCAGTGCACTGAACTAGTAAGACTATTCAAGCACTTTCGCTGCAACAGCACTACACATAGCAGCGGTGTAGTAGAGCCCCACCCCGCCGGAGTCTTTTTGAGGCATATAAGGAACGTCAAATCAACGATTTCCAACGATTCCATGGGTGCACCCCGCCAATGCCCCCGCATTCCAGTCCCAATCTCTTAGGGTCTGTGTGGCATTGACAGGGCCAGCAGAAGCCACCCCACTCCTCTCTCACTGCTCTCTGCAGGTCCCTTCAGGGCCCCAGTTTCGTTCACTTCTAAGGGCTACAGAAGGCTCAAGTGAACGGCTGTCATGCAATGTGTACAGGGACTAAGCAATGCAATATGTGCCAGCAAGTATCTGTCATGCAAAGGACTGCTGTAGAGATGTTGCAAGGGGTGGGGGTCATCTCTCCTGGGCATCTGTCTGCTTCAGAACTTGCTGCTGTGGAGGGGTGGGAGGCTGCTAGATGGCAGTACCCAGTCACTTGGTGCAGTGAAGCATCAAGCAATGGATGCAATGCAAGCTGTGCATTGAAGCTCACCTGCTTGGCCTGGGACTGTGCAGTCGAAATCCTTTGAGAGACCTGGAGGGTGACCCTTTCAGGCTCCTTGTCATCCTTCACCATCCTAACCCCGGGTCATGACAGAGATTGGCACCTTAGCAAACTGAGCAAACAGGCTGGTCACATCAAGCTTCTCAGCCTTCCACTATGCAGTGAGCTCATGGTAGACCTCCGCCTTGTACTCTTCCTGCAGCAGATATGGGTGTGTCAGCAGCAAGTATTTGGATGCGTGTGGGAGTCAGACAACAGCAGCCAACTCACCCAGCAGTCATTGCAATGGGAGGCTGTCTCACTCTCAATTTTACCAGCCAATATCTCATTGTCCAAGCTCATCTTAGCAGCACACTGCCTGCAGACCTGTGCTGGGCTTCCCTCATGGCAACAGTTGAAGCCTTTGACACAGGGTACCCAGGTGTTGGCGCCAGGGCCCCTCCTGTTCAATCTACTTTTTGCTGCACTTGCAGCACTGCAGCCAACAGTGATACATGAATGAGTTGCAGCAGCACTGGAGGCCTGCAGCAGGCTGCAATCAAGAACACACCTCAAGCTTCCACATCTCCCAACATGGCCCTTCCTGTCAGCAGAAGCAGGGGGAGCATCAGGCTCCTCCACAATCTCCACTCCTGCCCCATCACTGTCCACCCCAGATCCCTCAGCATTGGCATCAGCCTCAGCTATGGCAGTGGCAGTCCTGCTCCTCTGTAGCATTCAGCAGATGCCTTAGTGAAGCTTGTAGAAAACAGCCATGGACCACAGCCACAGACCTCACACACCTTTTGGGCTTCACATGCTCGGATTCACTCTGCCTCTCCTTGCCTGTAGGTGCAACCGCCGCTCCTTCCGGTTGAATCAGCACATAACCAAGCCACAGCTGATGAGCTGCAGGGTAAGCGGCCGGAAAATACTATAAGTGTAAGCTCAAGAAACCACTTGGAGGTCCTGGGCCTTGAGTGCGCCACCACAACCAGTATTAGTCGCGACAGGCGCGTATTTCTTCAGACTGGGAGGCCCGTCGAAGCTCTACAAAAGCAGGTGCAGCACCTGACCTGGTGCTGCATGTGTGTGCCTGCACAGCAAGCAGCTGACGCTTGTGCAGAAGCTTTCATGTCACCGCATACTATGCTTCCGCTGCAAATGCCTGGGAGCCCAAAGTTCTGGCAGCATGCAGCATGTCCTGTACTGCAGGCAGCGGTGCTTCTGCGGAGCCGGTCAGGAGCCAGGCCAGCAGCACCAAACAGGCGTTGTCGTGCAGAAGCAGGTCGTCAGGTCTCCTGCACTGTTCCTAACACGTGAGTGGAGGTCTGCAGCCTAGGGGCTGCTTTGTCACAGCCATTCTAGAAACTGAGGGCCTCAGCAACTCTTCAGGGCACTTCTGTGAGGCATCATGAAGCGTCTTGATTCAGCAGCCCACGGACTGGACAACCTCAACGCTGCATGCCCATCTTGCAGACCATGGGCACTGATACATACTCCACAGCTGGATCAGTGTGACAGCACTGATTTATCTAACTTCTCTGATCAGTCTGACGGCACTGGCTGCTCTGATTGCACTGGTATGCTGCAGCACAAGGTGGCATCCCCGCAGGCCCTGAATGCATGGAGGCCCTGTGTGTTCAGTCTCCTGTCTCACGCTCCATGACATGTGTGTCCTTTGCAATGTGCAGTGAATGACAGCGTGTGCAAGCGCCACATGATTGCGCCTGACTGGCGCCGGCCATGGGACCGTCTGTGTCCTCAGTTGCTTGGCCAGATGGAACACTGGTTCAGCTGCTTGGGACAGTGGATGTCGTGCTCCTGCTGCAGGCCAGTCATGGTCACGATCCAGGAGCTGATTGCCAACACTGGCTTGCCACCTGACGGCAGGCACCGGCTCTCCAGGGTGATGCAGCAGTACGGCTATGCAGAAGGCGATACACTGGGGATAGAGGTGCAGTGGATGACGCAGGGACGCTTGAGGCAGCGGCAAGGGCGGCAGGGTTGGAACCTCCACTGACCTTGAGGGAAATAGGCGCTCTGCTAGTTGCAGCTGGTAAGCGTGTGGTGCTTGAGAGGAAGATGTCTGGACTTCCATGCTGCGCAAGGCGCAGTTCCCATCAGCGGCGAGTGGCTGTGCCCTGAGGTTGCTGCTGGCAAAGGCCAACCTGATGGCTGCAGCTGGCGATGGAGTCTGTCTGAGCAGCAGCCTACGCTTTGTCGCATTTCTGGCCCTGGCAGGCAGTGCTCTGCAGGTGGACAGCAGCCTCCGCCCCCGTACACCATGACATCAGCGACCTGGCTGAGCGGGTGCTGCTTGTTTGCAGGGGCAGCCACAGACCAGGCGCACAGGGGGGGCCCCGCTCAGGCTCCAGGTGGGAAAGACTCAGCCGCCTCTCTGAGGCATCCATCCCTTTTAGATCAGAGCCAGCAGCATGCAGCTGGCTAGCAACATTGATGGAGTCGTCCAGTCCCTGACTTGCACCGACCAGCGCTGGTCAGCCTGTGAAGCGCAGTGATCTTCTGGCAAGGGGTCTTGCATGACCACAGCGGTCCTGCAATGCTTGAGGGTCTGCCTGGACTGTACAGCCCGCCTCTGAATCACCTGAAAGGCAGTGCTGCATGTGGCTCCTGCAGAGTGTTGGGGATGGGGTGGTGCTCAGTGACTCCACAACGCTGCAACAGTTCATGTTGCCAGCTTAGTTGATGTTGCCAGCATGACGCCCTTGCTGCTGTTGGGGTGCAAAGCTTGCAGGGTGGAGCGATGCCCTGTCGCAGGGAGAATGCAAGCTGGTCTATGGGCCCACAGGCAGCCTGCAGCGGCAGCCTTGCTGCTGGCCTGCAACTCACCGCTTTCACGTCTTGCCCTGCAGGAGGAACCAGTGGTACTGGTGGCGCAGGGGTAGCCGCCCCTGCAGGTGTGCAAACAGGGCTTTGCCTGCTGGGTTGCTGCTCCAGTTCTGCTTGATGTGTTTCGCGTGGGTGGTGTCATCCATTCCCAGATATTACTGCATTGCCCTGCACTCCCAGGCATACGATTGCACTGGCCAGCCAACTCCCTCCCACTCTGCAACCTGCTCAGCAGCTTGGAGCATGCGTAAGCTGTTATGCATGTGCAGGGATGTCAACATCAGCTGCCTCCGCAAGCTCAGAAAGTGGCATTGAAGAGGCCCTGCGGGTGGTCGCTAATCACATGGGAGAGCAGAGCCGTCTGCAGGCCCGGCTGGCGGCTCTGGTGGAAGCTGAGCTCAGCCGCAACGCTGCCATCAACGAAACACTCATCCAGATCAAGCAGCAGATGGGCGGCCGTCTGACCAGGTCGGACCCTCACTCTAGCACAGAGGTCAATGCCCCGACTTCCTCGCGTGGCAGTGATTCCCACATGGATGACAACAGTCCTATGGCCAACTAGCATGCAGAGTGTACCAGCACTGGCAGCAGTTTTACTCAGCTAGACCATCAGTGGCCAGGGCACCTCAGGTCACGAAGATTGCAGCCCTTGCAGAGCAACACCAGCCAGCAAGATGCAGATCAGTCATCTGATGACCTAGTAACCCCATATCCCTTAGAAATTAAAACCTTCAGAGAAAGACGCAGCAGTTTGGACACTGTAGAAGCGAGACACCAAGCTGTAACTATACTGTAGTACTCCAGCTCTCTCTGGCATGGCTGCACCAGCAAAGGTCATCAACTTCAGATTCTTGCCACATATTGGCCTGAGGCCACCGTCCCCATCCATCATCAAGCAGAGGTTGTTATTTGGAAGTCATTGGGCTTCAACAATGGTAGGCATCCGCCATCTTCCACGATGAGACCTCCGCCTGCATCCAGGGTAGTACATCATCTGCAGATGTCAACATCTCAAGTGCAAGCCTTGAAGCATGGGTGCTTAAATACAATTCTGGACTGTTGTCATCCAAGTGGGCATCACTGCCACGCGAGGAAGTCGGGGCATTGACCTCTGTGCTAGAGTGAGGGTCCGACCTGGTCAGACGGCCGCCCATCTGCTGCTTGATCTGGATGAGTGTTTCGTTGATGGCAGCGTTGCGGCTGAGCTCAGCTTCCACCAGAGCCGCCAGCCGGGCCTGCAGACGGCTCTGCTCTCCCATGTGATTAGCGACCCCCCGCAGGGCCTCTTCGATGCCACTTTCTGAGCTTGTGGAGGCAGCTGATGTTGACATCCCTGCACATGCATAACAGCTTACGCATGCTCCAAGCTGCTGAGCAGGTTGCAGAGTGGGAGGGAGTTGGCTGGCCAGTGCAATCGTATGCCTGGGAGTGCAGGGCAATGCAGTAATATCTGGGGATGGATGACACCACCCACGCGAAACACATCAAGCAGAACTGGAGCAGCAACCCAGCAGGCAAAGCCCTGTTTGCACACCTGCAGGGGCGGCTACCCCTGCGCCACCAGTACCACTGGTTCCTCCTGCAGGGCAAGACGTGAAAGCGGTGAGTTGCAGGCCAGCAGCAAGGCTGCCGCTGCAGGCTGCCTGTGGGCCCATAGACCAGCTTGCATTCTCCCTGCGACAGGGCACCCTGTTCGCTCCACCCTGCAAGCTTTGCACCCCAACAGCAGCAAGGGCGTCATGCTGGCAACATCAACTAAGCTGGCAACATGAACTATTGCAGCGTTGTGGAGTCACTGAGCACCACCCCATCCCCAACACTCTGCAGGAGCCACATGCAGCACTGCCTTTCAGGTGATTCAGAGGCGGGCTGTACAGTCCAGGCAGACCCTCAAGCATTGCAGGACCGCTGTGGTCATGCAAGACCCCTTGCCAGAAGATCACTGCGCTTCACAGGCTGACCAGCGCTGGTCGGTGCAAGTCAGGGACTGGACGACTCCATCAATGTTGCTAGCCAGCTGCATGCTGCTGGCTCTGATCTAAAAGGGATGGATGCCACAGAGAGGCGGCTGAGTCTTTCCCACCTGGAGCCTGAGCGGGGCCCCCCCTGTGCGCCTGGTCTGTGCCTGCCCCTGCAAACAAGCAGCACCCGCTCAGCCAGGTCGCTGATGTCATGGTGTACGGGGCGAAGGCTGCTGTCCACCTGCAGAGCACTGCCTGCCAGGGCCAGAAATGCGACAAAGCGCAGGCTGCTGCTCAGACAGACTCCATCGCCAGCTGCAGCCATCAGGTTGGCCTTTGCCAGCAGCAACCTCAGGGCACAGCCACTCGCCGCTGATGGGAACTGCGCCTTGCGCAGCATGGAAGTCCAGACATCTTCCTCTCAAGCACCACACGCTTACCAGCTGCAACTAGCAGAGCGCCTATTTCCCTCAAGGTCAGTGGAGGTTCCAACCCTGCCGCCCTTGCCGCTGCCTCAAGCGTCTCCTGCGTCATCCACTGCACCTCTGTCCCCAGTGTATCGCCTTCTGCATAGCCGTACTGCTGCATCACCCTGGAGAGCCGGTGCCTGCCGTCAGGTGGCAAGCCAGTGTTGGCAATCAGCTCCTGGATCGTGACCATGACTGGCCTGCAGCAGGAGCACGACATCCACTGTCCCAAGCAGCTGAACCAGTGTTCCATCTGGCCAAGCAACTGAGGACACAGACGGTCCCATGGCCGGCGCCAGTCAGGCGCAATCATGTGGCGCTTGCACACGCTGTCATTCACTGCACATTGCAAAGGACACACATGTCATGGAGCGTGAGACAGGAGACTGAACACACAGGGCCTCCATGCATTCAGGGCCTGCGGGGATGCCACCTTGTGCTGCAGCATACCAGTGCAATCAGAGCAGCCAGTGCCGTCAGACTGATCAGAGAAGTTAGATAAATCAGTGCTGTCACACTGATCCAGCTGTGGAGTATGTATCAGTGCCCATGGTCTGCAAGATGGGCATGCAGCGTTGAGGTTGTCCAGTCCGTGGGCTGCTGAATCAAGACGCTTCATGATGCCTCACAGAAGTGCCCTAAAGAGTTGCTGAGGCCCTCAGTTTCTAGAATGGCTGTGACAAAGCAGCCCCTAGGCTGCAGACCTCCACTCACGTGTTAGGAACAGTGCAGGAGACCTGACGACCTGCTTCTGCACGACAACGCCTGTTTGGTGCTGCTGGCCTGGCTCCTGACCGGCTCCGCAGAAGCACCGCTGCCTGCAGTACAGGACATGCTGCATGCTGCCAGAACTTTGGGCTCCCAGGCATTTTGCAGCGGAAGCATAGTATGCGGTGACATGAAAGCTTCTGCACAAGCGTCAGCTGCTTGCTGTGCAGGCACACACATGCAGCACCAGGTCAGGTGCTGCACCTGCTTTTGTAGAGCTTCGACGGGCCTCCCAGTCTGAAGAAATACGCGCCTGTCGGCGACTAATACTGGTTGTGGTGGCGCACTCGAGGCCCAGGACCTCCAAGTGGTTTCTTGAGCTTACACTTATAGTATTTTCTGGCCGCTTACCCTGCGGATGCCAGACTCCCCAGCTCATCAGCTGTGGCTTGGTTATGTGCTGATTCAACCGGAAGGAGCGGCGGTTGCACCTACAGGCAAGGAGAGGCAGAGTGAATCCGAGCATGTGAAGCCCAAAAGGTGTGTGAGGTCTGTGGCTGTGGTCCATGGCTGTTTTCTACAAGCTTCACTAAGGCATCTGCTGAATGCTACAGAGGAGCAGGACTGCCACTGCCATAGCTGAGGCTGATGCCAATGCTGAGGGATCTGGGGTGGACAGTGATGGGGCAGGAGTGGAGATTGTGGAGGAGCCTGATGCTCCCCCTGCTTCTGCTGACAGGAAGGGCCATGTTGGGAGATGTGGAAGCTTGAGGTGTGTTCTTGATTGCAGCCTGCTGCAGGCCTCCAGTGCTGCTGCAACTCATTCATGTATCACTGTTGGCTGCAGTGCTGCAAGTGCAGCAAAAAGTAGATTGAACAGGAGGGGCCCTGGCGCCAACACCTGGGTACCCTGTGTCAAAGGCTTCAACTGTTGCCATGAGGGAAGCCCAGCACAGGTCTGCAGGCAGTGTGCTGCTAAGATGAGCTTGGACAATGAGATTTGGCTGGTAAAATTGAGAGTGAGACAGCCTCCCATTGCAATGACTGCTGGGTGAGTTGGCTGCTGTTGTCTGACCCCCACACACATCCAAATACCTGCTGCTGACACACCCATATCTGCTGCAGGAAGAGTACAAGGCGGAGGTCTACCATGAGCTCACTGCATAGTGGAAGGCTGAGAAGCTTGATGTGACCAGCCTGTTTGCTCAGTTTGCTAAGGTGCCAATCTCTGTCATGACCCGGGGTTAGGATGGTGAAGGATGACAAGGAGCCTGAAAGGGTCACCCTCCAGGTCTCTCAAAGGATTTCGACTGCACAGTCCCAGGCCAAGCAGGTGAGCTTCAATGCACAGCTTGCATTGCATCCATTGCTTGATGCTTCACTGCACCAAGTGACTGGGTACTGCCATCTAGCAGCCTCCCACCCCTCCACAGCAGCAAGTTCTGAAGCAGACAGATGCCCAGGAGAGATGACCCCCACCCCTTGCAACATCTCTACAGCAGTCCTTTGCATGACAGATACTTGCTGGCACATATTGCATTGCTTAGTCCCTGTACACATTGCATGACAGCCGTTCACTTGAGCCTTCTGTAGCCCTTAGAAGTGAACGAAACTGGGGCCCTGAAGGGACCTGCAGAGAGCAGTGAGAGAGGAGTGGGGTGGCTTCTGCTGGCCCTGTCAATGCCACACAGACCCGAAGAGATTGGGACTGGAATGCGGGGGCATTGGCGGGGTGCACCCATGGAATCGTTGGAAATCGTTGATTTGACGTTCCTGATATGCCTCAAAAAGACTCCGGCGGGGTGGGGCTCTACTACACCGCTGCTACACATGGACTGACTGTTCCCTCGAGAGGCTCTTCTTGATCCTGTCCAGGTAACCTGGGCTGATGTATGCCATGGCTATTTTCCTGTATGTGCTTGTGCTGCGTGCAGAGGGGATCTTGACAGTCTCAGTGCAGGGTACAAAGCACTATGCAGCAGTTCGAGGTGGTGAACAGCAAGCTCCAGGCTGGACGGGGCAAAGAGTTCTCTGCTGACTACTTGGTAAGCTGTTCTGAGGAGTCAGCAAACACCTGGCCAATGCCTGAGCCGGACGCTCGGCCCTGCAGCATTGCACTGTGGCATCTGATCGTTGAGACCTGCAGCTGCCAGAGGTACATCAAAAGTTGCACTGATGCTGTGCAGCGAGAGCAGCGGCTGAAGGCTGCGACAGATGACGACAATTGGCACCTCCCCATTGGGCATCGAGCTGAGGACTCCCTGGAAATGGACGGGCTAGAAATGGCCTCTGCCAGCCTGCCCATTCCTGACCACAACAAGGGCTTCCAAATGATGCAGCGCATGGGGTGGAAGGGGGCAGGGCTGGGGCGGGAGGAGCATGGTGGGTCCTTCTTGTACAACACCGGCTGCAACATGTATGGCTGGGGTGGTACTGTGGGTGGAAGTTGGTTGTACAAGACGCTGTGGTAGGATCCCCTTGTGATTTTTTAATGCACTATGAGCTGCATCACGGCTTGAGACATGGCATAGCTGCAGCATGACAGGATTGGAGTTCAAAGCCGGCACTGTTGGGGCAATTGCCAGCATGGGTGCTCTAGAAACACCTGAGCAATTCTTTGTTGCATCTAGCATCGCGCACTCGGACAGCAGCTGGAGGTTCGCGTGCACAGGCATCGCAGAGCCGGGCTGCGGCAGCTTGCATCCGGCAGGCTTTGTGATGACCCTCTTTTGATGGCCAAGCTGGTCCTTGACTATGAAGGTGGTACAGTCCGCTGTGGTACAGTCCGCTATTGCCACCTGCAGGCATTGTCCCCAGAGCTGCCTCACACATGCACCTGCATCGTCAACAGAAACAGTGCTATGATGCATCACAGAGCCACTGCAGAGGTGCTGCTATTTGCTTCAATCACTGGGTCGCCTGGAGCTGCCCATATTAGTACCCTCCTGCCACCTGCAGGCGTGACGCCCCAGCGCCGCCTCATGCACTGCTGCAGGCAAACCCTAACTGACCAGAAGCGGTCTGCTGGTTCAGGCAGCACAGAGCTGAGGGGGTTGGCACCTGTGGTACCCTGCAGACTTTCATACCAGCACACGCCTGCCGCCCGCAGGCTTCATCTGGTGCAAGAGCGGCGTCAGCTGTGTCACCTGTACCTGCAGCCAGGCTTCCTTATTGCTTCATCACCACAGATGGTCCTCTTCTGCAGGCATCACAGAGCCTGTGCAGGGCGGCGTGGAGGCTGGGCTGCGTCTGGGGCTGGGCAAGGCCCAGCAGGACACCTTCTACACAGACGCAGACAACGTCGTGCGCCGCAAGCTGGAGGTGGAGGTGCAGGCAGACGAGGACGAGACACGGGCTGCCCGCCGTCAGGTAGGCTGCAGCGAGTGGCCACATTGCATGTTGGGCGCACCTCAGGTGGCGCCTCAGACATTCCAGGCTCTAGCTCAATAACTTGGCTGCCCAGCATTGCCGAGCGGAGTTGTGTGGCGCCTGTGATGTGCCGAGTGGATGCTGTTGGGCTGTCCAGGCATTGGGGAGCAGGCTTGCGGCTGTCCTGTCAGGACTGCTAAGGGGCAGCTTCAGGACCCTGCTCGTGTTGCACCATGAGCAACACTTCTTTGCCATGGGGACCAATGCACTGCCGTTCGCAGCATGTCCTACTGGCTCCAGTGTCGCCACTCAGAGCTCAATTTTCCAAGCTGCTCATGTGGCCACTTCCCTGGAGTTTGTGCTCAGGCTGCAGCTTGGAGCCAGACGCAGTGGGCTGCTGCGTGCGCACCCATCACAGACTGCGTCTGCCACGGTCAGGTCCTATCACGCCGCCTTTCCCACTGCACTGTGTAGATGCAAGCCGAGCTGGAGCAGCAGATTCGCCAGGAGGTCGCCCAGCAGCAGCGCACCTTCTACTGTGAGGTGGGCATACATGCAGCAGCTTGCTGCCGGTGGCCCCTGCAGCTTTGCAGGATCTGCTGTGCTGTTGGGGTCCCATATGCATATGCACTTACACCTTGCAGCCGACTTGCCACATCATAAGCACAGAAAAGGTCCATGTGAGCACCACCACTGATAAGCAGGCACTGCCTTGCCTGAGTGAGAGCTTGGCAGCCGTCACAAACTCAGCTTGGGCTCCTGAGGTTGTGTTCTCTGCACCCTTAGGCTTCCTGCAGGGTGGCACTTGTGCTAAGTTCTGACAGCCCTTTCCCTGGGCGCAGACGTGCCACAAGCAGTACAAGAACGCCATGGAGCTGGAAGGTCACATGAGCTCATATGACCACCACCACCGCAAGGTAGCCGGATCTCCTGCCCGCCTCCCATGTGCCTGTCAGCCTTGCTGAGCAGAAGGGCTCACTCTCTGCTAGGCGGTTGCAGAAGCTCAGCATGTCCCCTGCCTGGCATGTCCCCTGCTCATGAGGTGGGTGCTGAGCTCAGCATCCTGCTGCCACTGCGTCTGCAGAGGCTGCTCGAGCTCAAAGCAGATGAGAATCAGCGGACCAAGGCCAGCAGAGATAGGAAGGACAGAAAGCGGGCTGGCAAGGAGGCTGCCCGCCTGGAGGCTCAGTGAGTTGCCTGACAGAATTGGTGGCAGCCCGGCACCATCTTATCAGTGTATGACAGTGCTTACGCCGGCAAGGAGGCTGCCTGCCTGGAACCCCAGTGAGTACCTACCATGCTGCACACACCAGGCCCTGGCAAACAGTGGTCAGCAAGCAGTGCCATCGGCGCACTGACCGAGCTCGGTGCCTGCAGGATCAGGGCAGCGCAAGCAGTTGCAGCTCCTCAGGCGGCTGCTGCTGCCAGCCCTGATGCCAGCGGTCAGCCACCGCTGCCACCTGACAGGTGAGCTGTACGTGCCTCTGCCTGATGCTGCCCTCTGCCCTCCTCCAGGCATCAGCAATCAGCGTGCGATGTGCAATGCAGCTCTTTTGAGTCCATTACCACACACTGGCAGAGGCTGTATGCTGCTGGTGGTGCCTTGTAACACATCAAATGGCTGTGTGATGCAGTGAAGCAGCACCCCCTCTTCCACCAGACAATCCCATCCCACCAGAGCCAGCGTTGAGCCCCGCTCAATGGCATGAGCAGCAGCTTGCAGGCAGGGGTGGCTGGCAGCCGCCCCAGTCAGGTGGCTGGCAGCAGACAGCAGCAGCACAGCCGCCCCAGTCAGGTGGCTGGCAGCAGCAGCCAGCAGCGCAGCCGCAGTCAGGTGGCTGGCAGACCTCAGTGCCAGCGGTCAAGGCTGAGATGAAGGAAACCCCGAAGGTTGCAGCCTTCAAGTCAGAGATCACAGAACCAGGGGCAGGCAGCAAGGTGTGCACACAGCCAGCCTGAGGAGCAGTTGAGTACTGGAACCAGTGCCCAACAATCCTGACGCACTCATGAGTGCTGCGTGTTGCAGGGTGCATTGGCTTTTGGCGTGGTAGCGCAAGGCAAAGGTCCGCCTGTTGCTGCTGTCCAAGGCAGGGCAGTCAAACGTGGAGGTGGACGACTGCTCAGCAAAGTGGCTGCTTTTGCTGATGATCCTGACGACGATTGACTCCCCTGGCACTTTTCTGCATGTGCACATGCAGCGATGTAGCCTGCACTCAATTCATCATTGATTTTTCATCTGAAATCTAGTGGCACTGTCAAGCAGCCTTGATCTGGCTTAAGGTCTGGGCAAGCCATTGTGGTACATCAGGGGCAACATACCCGCCTGCAGCATTCAGCAGTGCCAGCATGGTCTGCCTCTCTGCTGCACAGCTGTCTTCAGGTTCTGCGGCAGCAGCAGGCTTGCCCTTGCCAGCAGGCCCCTTAGCTGCAGCAGGCGTGGGTGCTGCTGGGGTCATGCTGGCCGCTGCTCTGCCATCTGGTACAAGCGCCTGCTCCAGCTCCTCATCCCACTCAGTGCCTGTTAGGAAGGCTGCAACGCGACGCTGCAGTCTCTGCATGACAGGGGCTGCTGGCGACTGCGCTGCCTGCAGAGCACCACATGCCATCAGCGTCCAGCGTGCTAACAGGCAGCAAGGCAGGCCAGGGCTAGGCAGTCTAGCCAGTAGTGCCTGCGTGAGATGCAACAAGACCAGCACACATCTGAAATGTCCTCCACAGACCTGCTTGACCTCTGCCTCCACCTCACGTAGCTCAGCCAGGCTGCGAGTGGCTTGCCCCATGTGCAGGCCCCCAGCCGTGCTGCACACATACAGCAGGGTCGCTGCTGCCTGTGGCGGCCTCACGTCAAGCAGGAAGCTGGCAATCTGGGCACTACCCTGGTCAAGGGGCAGCATGGCAGTAGTGGCCCTGCAGCGCAATCAGATGCAGCTCTCTTATGGCGTGAACCCGCAGTGCCCAGGCACAGTTATTTCATCTTAAGGATGCATTTTTGGTGACTGTATGCGCTGACAGAAAGCCTCCTTGCAGGCATGAGAGGTGTCATGCCAAGCATGCGCTTGGAGCTTGACAAGACGGCCACTACCAGGTGGTAAGATGCACAGTGGCAATGTGGCTGAACATCCTGAGCACTGGGTCAACTCACGACAAGGGAGCGTCTCTCAGGAGCCACTGCACTGCCACCGCTCCTGCTGGTGGGGCTGCAGCCACTTCAGCTGGCAGCGGCGGCACCAGCAGGCAGCACTCCGCTTTGTACCTGGGCAACTGGTCCCTGCAGCCAGGCACTCACCTGAACACTCGCGCTGCTGAGTGCTGAGATGTGCATCATCACTTGGTCAACACTGTGGCCAATGAGAGTACTGGCATGGAAAGGAGAGCTCTTACGGCTGAGAGGAGCATATACCAACATGCACAAGCTTGAAATGTGGGCTGAAACCCATGTGTTACTTGAGCTGCAGATACACAGGCAATTGCTGTGGGCAGGGGATTTAGCTGTGATGCACAATGGAGCAAGGATTCACCTCAGCACGGTGTGCAGCTGCAAAGCCTGAGCAGCTGCTTCCTCCCTGGACTGCAGGCTGCCTGTGTCCATGGCTGTGGTCAGCCCGGCAAAAAGGGCCAGCAGAGCTCGGCTCTGGTGCTCTGGCAAGAGCTCGGACGCTGGACGCCGCTGAGCCTGAGCAAAAGCAGCCTCCTGGGCTGCAGGCAGGAGGACACCTTGTTGCAGGGCTTTGCATCAGCATCTATTTCTGGGGGGGGGAAGAGGGGGAACAAAGGCGGGGGGGGGGGGGGGGGGGGGGGGGGGAGGGGGAGGGGGCGGGGCTGCATCAGGTCTGCACATGACCGCCCGCCGCCAAACAGTGGACCGATAGGGCTTTGCATCAGGCTTTGAAGTGACAAGGGGCCTGCTCACTGATGAACTGACATGACCCCTTGGTTGTGGAGCAGGAATCACCCTTAGACAGCAGAGCCCTGCTACTGTTGTTCTTGATGCCCCAGCTGCATGGCGGCCTCACCGTTCAGCAGCTGTGCCGTCCAGGCAGGCACTGCGGCAGGGGGGACCTGTCCCAGGCCGGCAGCGCCCCTCTGCAGCACGGACAGGCAGGCAGCCGCCCGGGCAGCAGCCTGCAGGGCAGCATGAGCCTGCCCTGCAGCGCCTGCACCCATGTGTGCACCTGCCAGCTCCAGAAGTGCCGCCCTGGCCACCGATAGTGTTGGTCCTGCCGCATCTGTAACTGCAAAGCTGATAGCTGCTGAGAGGTGGTCCACAGCACCAGAGTCTGGGACAGCCCCTGCAGTAAGCTAGTGATTATCAGCTCCATGGCCGAGGCTTGCCTGTATGCCATGCGGCATGCTGACCTTGATGTGATGGGCTGCTTGGGCTGATGCAGCATGGCAGGGTGTGTGACATATCACAAGTCAAGCAGGATGCCAGCCTCTGCTTCAAGGGCCCGTGCAAAGCAGACAGCAACATACACATGATTGGCCCCACCTGTCAGGCGGGCAGCCTGCACCAGGCAGCTGCCGCAGAGGTGCTGGGCGGCTGCATGCACCGCCGGGGTGTCCCTGACATGGGGAAGCAGAGCAACAGCCTCGCTGACAGATTCAACCGCTGCTTGCAAGCTGCGCTGCCAAAGATGGTGCCCAGCGACGCGCATCAGTGCCTGGAGCAGCTGGGGGGTCCCACAGGCGTACACATTGCGCAGCTCTCTGTGCTCCTGCAGGGCCATCACACAGGCAAAGGGCTGCCAGGAGCCTGCCTACACTGCACTGCCATGGACTGCAAACCAAGAGGCACTGCACGAGCACGCTGGGCTGGTACACTCCAGACACAGCAGTGAGGGCCTCCAATACTCATCAAGCAACGAAAGCAGCCCTCCATCTGGCCGAACAACCCGCTGCTGTGCCTGTCCAGCGCAGCAAAGAGTCAGTGCCACCCCCAAGCTCGCACCTGCATCTCCTTCAGGCCCATGGCGGCTGTCTTCCCCTGCAGTGCAGCCAGGCCCTGCTGCCAGGCAGTGCCAGCCTGCCCAGGCAGGCCCAGCGCGTCCAGCATATCCCCTAGCTCTAGGGCTGCAATGCCTGGTCGTTCATCAGACACCTCCAGCCCCGCCAGCCCAGTGTGTACCTGCACAGCATGCAGGCAGTGGTAAGCTGCTGGCTACTGGTGTACAGCGTGGTGTCGTGTCTCCTGTGAGAGGGGCCACGAGGCAGCAGGGTTGCAAGTGCCCAGGCATGACTGGCTCCACAGAGACAGTCAATGGTCAAGCTGCATGTGTGTGGCAGCCAGCCTGGCGCAGCCTGTGCAGCTGTGACAGTCCTCCTCTGCAGCTGCCCTGGCACAAAGTTTCCTGTCCCATCAGTGCCAGCCCTGTGCGCCCGCTGCAGCATGGCCAGGCGGCCTCTTTGAATGCTTCATGAATGAAACGCTTGCTGCAAGGCAGCCATTGTCCATAAGCGCCAGCCTGCGCTGGCATGGTATGTGCAGGGCAACATTGTAGCCAGACCTGGAGAGTCAGCGGCCGGAGCACCCACCACTCAGCAGCCAGCTGCCGCCTAACACAAGGGCAGCAGCCTCACCTGCTGCAGCGCTGGCAGTGCCTGCCCTGCATTGCCCTGCTGCGCCCACAGGTGGGCCATCTGCCGGCGCATCTCCAGCACCAGGAGCTTCTCACCGGCCTTCTCAGCCTCTGCCTGTGCAGCCTGCCACATTGCCTCCGCAGCTGGGCCTTGCCGCAGCAGGCACAGCAGCTTGACAGCCTGCATGGCAGGGCACTCAGAGAGAATGCTGGCATGTGATGTGTATGTTGTCTGTGCAGCAGCTGGTCCTGCAGCAGTAGCACCCCATGCACAGCCGTGTCAAGCAGATGCAGCTACACTACAGAAGTAGCAATCCTCATTCCAAGCAACACAAAGACTGGCTGCCGAGGCGCAGCTGCTCAGACCACACTATCATAAGCAGCGGGCCGATGAAGAAGCAAGGGCTGACCTGGGCCCTGCACTGCAGCCACAGCTGGGGTTTGACACTGGTGGCTGGCCCCCCAGATGGCTCCGGCTGCGCTGCCAGCTTCATGGCCTGGTGCACCCGCTCCAGTGCATTCAGGGGCTGCCACAGCAGCACATCAACCTGCAGGGGTGCAGGCAGGCATCTGTGCTGTTGCTGCGCTGCATTGTTTGTTGTGGCTGCTGAACTGACAGCAGGCTGCCTGGCCGGCCAGCCTTTGTGAACTGGGCAGCGTGTGCAGTCACTTGCTGCGTCTGAGTTGCTGGCGTGGAGCCCACCTCTCATCAGCAGGCTCATATTTCAGTATTCACTGATCTGTCGCATGCTTCGAAAGTTGTGCAGGGCGCTCTGGCATGGTGCAAACATGCATGCTGCAGGACATGGCCTGAAGTGATGCCTTCTTCTCGGCTGAATGCAATGCAACAGAGGAGGAGCCCCTGCTGCTCTGCAGCATCAATGGCCTCACAAGGGCAAGGACAATTCTCGTACCAACTGCATGAGTCATTGAAGCCTCTGGACAGCGACATAATTGCTGCGCCTCACCTCACTCATCTGCAGCAGGGTCCTCACCGCCAGCATCGCAGCTGCAGCGCTCCCCTGCTGCACCATCTTGTCATGCACTCCCTGCAATACGGTGGCATCAGTCAGGCGTGCCCAGCACGCGCATGCAGACTGCCCAGCCCGCAGCCTCAGCATCCCAGCTGGAACATGCTCAGAGTATGCAGCTGCAATGACGCTGCTTGCCAGAGCGAGGCACATGAATGGTCTCAACGGACCCTCCGACACAGCCGTCCAGTGCTCACCTGCAGAAGGTCCTGGACCTTGCCCAGGCAGCCAGGCTCCACCTGGGCTGGCGCGGCAGCAGCTGCCATGGGCGCAGCTGTGCAAGGCTGCACCTGCCTCCAGAGGCATGGCACAGCACAGACCTGTGCCAGCAGGGCAGCCTTGGCCTGCACCAGCTGGGCTGCCAGCAGGGGCCCACACAAGGCCTCCACAGGTGCAGGCATTGCTGCCGCCAGCAGCGCATCTATGCAGACCTTGTTGCTGGCGTGACCTGCAGGCGACGTCACACCGTCAGCAAACTGCCAGACCAGGGTGCTGCCCTGCCCTGAACAGGCAAGCAAGCCATGCAGAAGAGGTGTCAACACCCATTCAAATGTTCACGCGCAAGCAGCCCATTGCCAGACGGGAACTCTTGCCTGGGAACTCATCATTTCTGAAGGACGGAATGACTGGCGGCTTCATGGTAGACCCATCGGCGTTGAGCAGCACAAGATCTGATGAGGGCGCCAGTCCTGGCAGACCTTCACCCTACAGCACAAGGATTGCTTTCTACTCAAAGGCTCCTCGGTGACGGCACATGTAAGCCGCTGCATGTATCTGTCACAGGCTCTGATTGCTGAGGCTGGCAGACACCATCAGCAGTGGGAGCCCGGTTGCCGGCAGACGACCATGGTGTGCAGGGCAGCAGCAGGGGTAACCTGCACTGAGGCCAGGCCGTTTGCATCCATGGCAGATGCGCACACATGCTGCAAGAATAAAGGGCTACCATTCATCCATCCTGGACAAGACTTGCTTTTGACAGAACTGCCTGGCATGTCGTCATCTGCCCTACCCCAACTAGCACCAGGGTTAGAGCTTGTTGCAAAAATCAACTGACATCGAGATACATTCTGAGCAGCTGCACGGCTTAGCTGGGCAGCCCCAGCTGGCTGAGGGCCTTGCCTTGCTGAGTGCGAAAATCCACAGCAGCCACAGGCCTGTTGCAGACAAGGGCGCAGCGCAGCCCTGCACACATGCTGCAACAGTACGCTGTACCTTTAGCAGCATGCTGAGCAGCTGCACAGCCTGGCTGGGCAGCCCCAGCTGGCAGAGAGCCTGCACTCTCTGGATGCAAACACCCACAGTAGCCACAAGTGCATTGCAGACATGGCAACAGCGCAGTCCTGCACACATGCTGCAACATTACCCTGTACCTTCAGCAGCGTGCTGAGCAGCTGCACAGCCTGGCTGGGCAGCCCCAGCTGGCAGAGAGCGTGCACTCTCTGGACGCGAACGCCCGTCGTAGCCGCTGCATCCTGCACAACGTGCCTGGTCACCCACTCGTGCATGCTCAGCACTGGCAGGGCCGGCAGGGCCATGTTGGCATCCAGCAGGCAGGCTGCGAGGGTCTGCAGGCCGCTCAGCAAGTCTGCACTGCAACACCTGCAACAAGGCAGAGGGCGTTGTTGTCAGCCCGCATGAGCAAGCGTGGCACCTGCCAGCAGGACATGGCTTTTGCTATGGCTCGGAGTCAGTGGAAGCTGTCCAGGCATCGCCACAACACCGTCTGATGCTATTGACTTGAGAGCAGACTGAAAATGCTGATGGGCGGACTGGGTCCTTCTGAATTGCTGAGGGCAGCACAGCAGCTTTTGATTGAGGAACAGCTCACCTGTACTGGTCAGCAAAAAGGTCTACTCCCTCCCACAGTGCTTTAGGAGTGTATGTGGCAAAGTCCACTGCCCGCTGGGGGTGGCTGATGCTGCATCTGAAGCAGGCTTGCAGCAGGTGGGCTCCCATGCGAGCGGCCTGTACATCACAGAGTCGTATGAAGTCATTGCCAAACAGCAAATGACCTGCCGGATGCTGCAAACCAAGCATTGCAGAAGCCCACAACTGATGCCCAGATTGCAGACAGCTGGGCCCTACACACTCACCTCCAGCTGCATGTTTGAGTCTGTGAGGTACCCATGCCGGCACAGCTTTCCCAGCAGGGTGCCCCCGGTAAACAGCAGGCCTGGCACGCCATAGGTCTGCAGCAGCTCCAGCGGTCGCAGGCCCAGGATGTGCTGCCTCCAGCAGGACAGCACCTGCAGGCAGGTGGATGGCGGGGTGACAAGGGCTGAGCCTGATCAGCCATCTGGCTCATGCCAGGAGCATTGCTGCCTCACCACCTGATGACTGCACTGTGCACTGCCTGCAGCTGTTGGCCTGTGTGCCGCCAGAAGCTCTGGCTGCAGGTGCGCAGAGACCTGCCTGATACGGGCCGATCACGAGGTCCAGGGCATCGTTCCAGGCCTGCACAGCTGCTGGCCACTGCGCAAAGTGGGCCTGCACATCCCCCAGCTCGTTCAGGGCCTGCGCCTGAAGGGCCTTGTCCCCTGAGGCTTTCATCAGCTGCACCGTGTGCCCGTAGTCTGCTGGCAGCTTGGTGCTGCTGGGCTCTGAGACCCTGCAGGTGCAGCTCGCCGCTCAAACAGACATAGGCATGGTCTCTGGCACACGTACTGTTGACAGCACGCGCGCCACTTGCACAGCCAATATGCAATCTTCATCCCACAGCACAGCCCTGCACCATGCAGAACACCTCGGCTGGTGAAGCTCCTTCAGAGCACAGTACAATGCAGCTGACACTCATCGAGTCACATGCTGTCTCGCCACCAGTGCACACCTGGACACCTGTGTGCCTGATGTTGCGCTGATCATGGACGCCGTCTCCGTCAACACCTGAGAAGTAGATCTGCCCCCCTCCAGGAGGCCGGCGGTGGGGCTGTTGGTGCGGCTCTTCACAGAGCCAGGCCTGCACAGCAACGCAGGCGGCAACACATCCTGTGACCTGTCACTCTAGGAGGCCATCACCCGCTGAACCCACACAAGCTGCAATTTCAAGCAGCAGCGTATTGTTGAAAGATGGGTAATGACCTTTGCAATGGGTGCTGAGGTGTGACTGCACAGGAGCCAACTTAGCAGCAGCGGGCTGAGCTCTGTTGATCTGGCTGCTGAGACCTAACCTAAGAGTCTGGGAGTGCTTTGCCTTCTGCTTCTGAACGCGCCTGCCTGGCCGCTGTGCCAGCAGCCCTTGTTCACCAATACGCTCCTGCACCTGCTGGCGCACCTGATCCAGTGCTTCCACAGCCTGCACAGGTCTGACACTGTCGCTTGTATTCATTTGCTTGTTATGCTGGCTCGCCTGTATGATATAAGTGCATGCCAGTGAAGGTGGGCTTGGAGACACATCAGAGGCAAGGCTGCAATAGAGATGCCTCTCAAAACACACACAATCAACCCACACATGCAGCCTGTTCATGCTGCTTGGCAATGTGGTTGGAGAGGTCTCAAGGTCAGGCAGCTTAGACGCTGCCTCCACCCAGCAGCTGGAAGGTGAGGCTGACCTGCTTCTTGTCCCGCATGGTGTCCTGCATGGCCCTCTGGAACCTCAGGATGTCCACACCTGCAAATGGGGCTGCTTGCAGCAGGTAAGGCAGGGTGGCTTCATTGAACAGGCCCAGAGAAACCCGGTTGAACTCCTCACCAACCTGAAGGCAGAGAGCTGCTGACTGTCATGCCTAATGGCAGGCAGCTGCAGACAGCTGCTGTGACACACAGACAGGCATGAACTCAATGAAGCCGCCAGGACCAGGCCCCAAGCACAGGTTGACCCCACTGCAGGCATCTGCGGCAGTTGAACAGGTGTCATGGCAAATTGGCAAGGGGCCACATGCCACCGCAGGCTTTGCAGAGCACTTGCGCCGAAGCGGCATGCAGCAGATCCCCCACCTCCACAACAGCATGATGGCGGTGCTGGCGATGAAGGACAGCCAGAGTCATGAGAGCCACCCTGGAGCACCACTGCATGTCAAGTTCATGCTGCTTCTCGAACCAGCGCTCCGGCAGAGCATCGGACCCAAGGCTGAGGGGGTCGTCATCCTGGCTGGCAGGGGC